>JAOTAY010000191.1:11268605-11283549 GCA_025629805.1 Erythroxylum baracoense
CTTCGTCATCGACACGACGACGTCTGTTAACAATATACCGACGGAAAGGTCTGTTCATCGGTATATTGCTTCAAGATATAGCGACGGAATGTTTGACCGTCGGTAAATGAAAGCTAAATACCGACGGTATATTTCCCGTAGGTAAATCGGCGAAGCAATTAAATCGCGGGAACGATTCCCGCATTTTTTCCCGTCGCCGTGACTTTTGGCATCGCTATTTTCTGTCGGAAATTTTGCACGAAAGCTTTTTCTACAGTATTTCCGACGGAGGTGTTGTCCGTCGGTAAAACATTCTATTTTTCGACAGAATATGGACGTTCCGTCGGTAAATAGTGACGAATTTTTTTCGTCGAAAATATTCCGACGCTAGTACGTGATTTTCTTGTAGTGAGGTACATACCGAGCTATTGATGTAAAAGGAAACAACTACAATTATTCATGGTTAAGGGGGTTATTGAGACTGAAGAGGAACTTGGCGAGTCGAATAAGGAAATTATTGGCGAACAACAATACCTTAACGTCTTTTTCCAGGTGATAATTGCGGGAACCAATGAAGAAGAATACAAGCAAAAACAAGTAATTGGATACTATAAGAGGAAGCTTATACAAGCATTAATAGATAATTGGAGCACTCATAACTTCTTAGACGAAGCTTTAGACAGAAGAAGTCAAGGCCAATTAGAGAAAATTCCAAGAGTCCAAATTATTGTAAGGGGAGGTCTTAAGTTGAGCTGTCGTGGAGCATGCAAAGATGTCCTCTTTGACATATGCCTTAGTGATTCCTTTAGGAAGCTGCGACATCATCTTGGCATTGTAATGGTTAATTAACCTTAATGATGTCATATGCAATTTCAAGACTACCATAAGGTTTACTTAGGAAGGAAAGCTAGTGACATTATCAAGAAGTGAGAAACAAGGTGCAAAGATGGTTTCTAACAAAGGGTTAACCAAAATGTTGAAGGGGGAACGAGTAGGAAGATTGTATATGATATAGTTAACCCTTCCCCATCGAGCGTCAGTTACAACATATGAGATTAGCGACGTTAGGGTCATCGATGGATAAATTGGATAAACTTCAAGCCCTATTGGCAGAGTACAATTCACTATTCCAAAAACCTAAGCAATCACCCTAGAGAAGAATTCAGGGTCACAGAATCGAGCTTAAGGATGAAGGGACATGATTAGCATCTATCCATACTGTTACTTAGGGGAGTAGAAAGACATCATTGAAAGAGCCATATTAGAGTTACTCGAACAAGGATTCACATAATGAAGCTTGAGTTTGTTTACATCTTTGGTGGTTTTAGGGAGAAAGAAGGATAATTTATATGGAATGTGTGTCAACTATCTAAAGCTCAATAAGCACATAGTGAAGGATAAGTTCCCAATATCTTTAATTGAGGAGTTGGTCGATGAACTCCATGGATCTAGCTAGTACTCAAAGTTGGGCGTAAAGTCTAGATTTCATCAAATCTGAATGTGCAATGAAGATGTGGCAAAGATAACCTTTCAAACCCATAAAGGACATTACAAGTTCCTCATAATGTGATTCGAGTTATTAAACACGCCCTCCACCTTCCAAAGTCTAATGAGTGAGATATTTCAACCCGTTCTCAAGCAGCTCATACTCATCTTCTTCGACGATATGTTAATCTATAACAGAAATTTTGAGCAACAAGTGTCACACTTTAGGGCGGCTCTCTAAATCTTACAAGATCACCAGTTATACCTTAATGGGGGCAAATATGCCTTACGGACCCAATAACTGAAATATCTCGAACTATCTATGTTACTTTAGGGAGGCTCTCTGAACCCTACAAGATTACTATCTATAACTTAATAGCTAGGAGCAAATGTGCCTTAGGGGCCCGACAATTAGATTATCTTGAGCACTTTATCTTTGAGAAGTGAGTTGCTAAAGATAGCAAAAAGGTAGCCATTGTTCGAAATTAGTTAATACTCAGGTTACTCAAAGAGCTTTTTAGCTCATAGGTTACTATAAAAGGTAACAACAAATCTTTAAGAAGTTAAAAGAGGCCCTCATGTTGACCCGGGTCCTAACCATGCTTGGCTTCTTTCGACCCTTTGTTTGACATTTGTGGTATGAGCATCGAAGCAGTATTATAGTAAGACAAACATCTCATAGCTTATCTAAGTAAGACATTAGTGGACAAACACTTGGAGTTATTAACATATGGGAATGAATTATTGGATATTTTTAAGGCAATTCACCATTGGTACTACTATCTCAGTGGTAGGAAGTTTTAAGTCTAAACTAATCACCAAAGCTTAAAATACCTGCTGAGGAAACGATCTTAACTCCGTTCTAAGAAACGTGGCTACCAAAGCTTTTCAATTACGACTTTGAAGTGGTGTACCAGAGTGGGAAGGAGAACTAAGTGGTGGATGCACTATTATGAATAATAAGTACCGATCTTCTCATATTGACTGTATCTCAAGACTACACTGAATTGTTAGGAAAAATCATAAACAACTGGGAGGACACCACAATTCGTGATGTCATAAAATGTGTGGAAGAAAAGACCTTTAGTTTAAGCATTTATAAATGGAAGGGAAAAATATTGCACAAGAGAGGTAGGTTGGTGGTTGGATTCAATAAGGAGTTATGTAAGAAACTCATTTACATGAGTCATGACAAACCCCATAGAGTTCATTCTGGAGTAAACGCGATCATCAAAAGGCTGTGGATTATATTTCACTAAAGTAAGATGAGTAAGGATGTGAGAAACTACATGAAGATGTGTGTAACTTGTCACAGGAGTAAACGTGAGAATGTGCCCGAGAAGCTTCAACCACTTCCCATACCTAATATTAACAAAAGAGAGAGAATAGAAATATTGTAAATGAGTTGTATATTTCTGTGGAAACACAACCTATATATACAAGGAAATATGAGCTAATCAAGCTACGATCTTATCTAAAATCCCTATAATCAAGTTATCAATCCTTATAATCAAGCTATCTACCAAATTTACAATTGAGCATATGTTAATCATGTTAGCACACCCCCTTAAACTCAAGGTGATATAATAGATTCCAATTTGAGTTTGCTTAATAGATCTTAAGAGCAAGAGGAAAGATGTGTTTTAGTGAAAATATCTGCTGTCTAATTAACAGATAAGATAGGGGCCAAATAAATGGTGTTATGTGTCACATGATGGTAGATAAAGTGACAATTGGTTTCAATGTGCTTGGTACATTCATGTAAAACATCATTATGAGAAATCTTGATGGCACTAGAATTATTACAATGAAGAACAATGGCGAAGGAATGAGTGACAACCATATTAGTTAATAACAACCGTAACCAAAGTAATTTAGAGGTAGCATCAGTAAGGGCACAATACTTAGATTCAACAATAAAGTGAGAAATGATAGTTTGCTTTTTACTACGCCAAGAGATGAGGGAGTCACCCAAGAAGAAGCAATAACCCATTGTAGAGCGATGATTTGTCACATTGTCAACCTAAGAGTTTGCAGAAAAGTGTAAACCATGAAAAAGTGTCTTTAACATAACGAAGTATCCAAAGGATTGTGGAGAAATGAGTTGACTGGGGAGTAGACATAAATTGACTAACTAGATGGGCAGCAAAAGCGATATCAGGGCGAGTAACAGTAAGATAAAAAAGAATCCCAACGAGTTGGCAATATAGTGTAGGATCATCAAGAGGAGATCCGTCTTGAGGTGTGAGTTTGCAGTTGAGTTCCAAGGGGGTAAACATTGTTCTGTTGTCAGTGATGTCAAACCTGAGAAAGTAAGTTAGAAACATACTTAACCTGAGAGAGATAATAGCCTTCAGAATCGTGAGAGACCTCGAGACCCAAAAAATAGTTTAGAAAACCAAGGTCTTTCATTTCGAAATGTTAACTGAGGTAATGCTACAATTATGAAATACTAGAGGTATCATCTCCTGTGATAATCATATCATCAAAGTACAGTAATAAAAGGACCATTCCATGGTCGTTTCTGCAGATGAATAGGGCCAAATCATATAGACTAAAGATAAACCCAAACTGAGCAAGAGTAGAGTTAAATTTGGCAAACTAGGCCCTTGAAGCTTATTTTAATCCATATAAAGATTGTTGAAGTTGACAAACCTTATGTAGAGAATGATAACTAAGGGGAAGATGCACATAAACTTCTTCCATCAATTCACCATGGAGAAAGGCATTTTTGACATCCATTTGAAAAAGTTTCCATTTAAGAATCGCAATAATAGCCAAGATACTACGAACAAAGGTAAGTCAGGCAACAGGAGCAAAAGTTTCTTCATAATCTATTCTAAGTGTTCCCTTTGGATACTAAGCAAGCTTTGTAGCATTCAACAGTGCCATCAGAGAGGGTTTTGATCTTATAAACCCATTTGTAACCAATAGGGGTCTTGTGTAGAGGATGATCAACTAAATCCCAAGTGTGAGTTTTCTCCAAGGTCTGAAGTTCCTTGGCCATAGCTTGCTGCCAAAGAGGGTCAATACTATCCTCACTATAAGAGTGAGACTCATAGAGAGTGACAATAGTAGAATAACAATGAAAATCATAAAGGTAATGAGGAGTTTCTCTTACCAAGGTAGAATAATGGAGAGTAGTGTCAGGGACAGATGTGGGCTCAGGTACAGAATCAACATTCGAGACAAGAGGACCCAGCATAGATGAGGAAGAGCAAGGATCAGAATCCTAAGTAGGAAACAGCTCAATAGAGGAATCTGTGAAGAACAAGAGTTAGAGCTGACATATGGATGAAATTTGGAAAGAGTGGAGAACATAGAATCTTCCCAAAATGTAACATGACGAGAGATACGTAATCTATTAGAAATTGGATCCCAAAAATGATACCTTTTGTGTTCAATGCCATATCCAAGGAAGCAACATAGACGAGCCTATGGTTCTAGTTTTATGTGATCGTGGGGTTGTATGAGAACAAAATAGGCACAACCAAAAGGTTTAAGTAGGGAATAGTTAGGACGCTTACCAAACAATTTCTCAAAAGGAGACAAATTGTGCAAGACTATAGTGGGAAGGCGATTAATGATGTAGACAACGATAAAAGCTGCTTCTCCCCAAAATTTTACAGGACATGATGTTAAGAAAAGGAGAGCACGGACATAATCAAGAATATGACGATGTTTACGCTCAGCTTGTCCATTTTGTTAAGAGGTGTGAGGACAAGAGCGTTGTACAATAATAATTGAGTGAGAAATTGAAGTAAAAAGGAGTCATGGTACTCCATTGCATTGTCAGTTCTGAGAATTTTAATAGTTTGAGAGAGCTGAGTTTCAATCTTATTGGCAAAAGTGGTATATGTCTATGATAACTTAGATCTGTGTTTCAAAAAATATATCCAGGTGAAACGAGAGTAATCATTTATGAACATCCCAAAATAAGGAAAACCATTTACCGAAGAAATGGGGGAAGGGCCCAAATTTCAGAGTGAATTAAACCAAAAGGATGATCTGAAATGGAGTCATTATTACTAAGAGACAAGGCAGGTTGTTTTGCAATTTGACAATTTAAGCAATTGAAAGACTCAAACTTAGTTGACCCTAACAATCCCCAAGAAATTAAAGATTGAATTTTATTGGTTGAGGTATGGCCAAGACGAAGATGTCATTGCTAAATGGAGGATTTGGTGATGATAGCTACACACACAAGGTTCGGGGAAGACAAAAGGATGCAAGTTCAAATAATCGACATACCTTGTGACTCATCCCATGAATCTATCTCGTTTGTCGATCTTAAACCTGTTTGTTGAGTGCCTCGATATCACCGAGAGTGATAGGGAGTAGCTCTCAGCAACAAAGGTAGAGGAAGAGCCAAGATTTGAAGAAGCAGAAGTAGCAGCAATGATAGTGGAGGCTTCAGAATGACAGCAGAGGGTTCAGACTTCGAAACATTCTTAGATTTTAGGTTCTTGCTTTTTAATCTCAGAGGTTATGTAGGACAATGTTCAAGAATATAACCCAGAATATAACAATATTTGCATTCAACAGTAGGCTAATTAGCAAAAACATGGCCAGGAAGATGACAATTCTTACAGAATTGACTACCAAATTAGGGCTCAGATTTTGGAGGGGTATATCATGGAGTGGCAAGAGCAACTTCAGACTGAGGAGTTTTATCAAGTTTGAGGTTAGTCACACTAAAAATAATTTTCTGGATAGCAATATCTAGTGAGGGAAGAGCATTGCGATGGAGTAGGGAGGCTCGGATAACTTCATACTCAGGACGGGGACCTGAATGAGTTAGAGATGATCTTCACTAATTTTGGACTAAGATAGTTGGTTCCAGATGGGTTAAACATGAGCAAGAAAATCATTAACGAACTCAGTTGTTGTTTAATATTATAAAAAGTAGTCCACAAGTGATAGTAATAAGCAAAGCCTATGGTTTGATATTGAGTGTCTAAGAAATCCCAAATATCTTTGACATAGTCAAAATTAGCAAATTGGATATGGATAGAGGGAACAAAGGTATTACAAAACCAAATGCTGTTTTGATGATTTTTACTGTCCAAATCCTCAAATTGATACGCAAATTTGACATCAATTTCATCTGTCTCTTTAATTGGGTTTGTGATGTCTCTAGTAACAAAACGCCAAAGCTTGCGACCTATCAAGAAACTTTTCATTGGTTGAGCCTAAATATTATAATTTGGACCAATCAAAATAACGATAATGGGCCGCGAAACGTCATATTTCTCCATAAGCAATAAAATGGTTTGAATAAATTCAGCAAAGAATATGGGCAACAACATTTGGCCTAAAATAACAGTAGCAACTCATCTTTAAAATACTCAAAAAGCACAGGCTAAAAAAAAACCTAGCAGTCTGAAAGAAAAAACTTGACCAACCAAATTCAGTATAAAAAAGGATAAAAAGTGAAACCAGCAGCGATGACGGCAAAGAACTGAGTGGTGGCAGTAACAATAGAAACCAGCAATGGTTTCTTGTTGATGGTGACAACAAAAAAAGGGAAACAAAGAAAAATGACAGCTGTGACAATAAAGGGAGCGACAACCGAACAATTGGTGGCAGTTGACGGAAGCAACACCTAACCACGTAGTAATAATACTGACGATAAATACGATGGTAGTTATGACGGGACCTAAATAGTACCCAGTAGTAGTAGCTAACTAGTAGGAAAAAACTGATCGAAACATAAGCAAGGCAGAGAATAATTGGACTGATTGGAATAAAATTCCAAAATACAGAATGGTGGAGGTAAATTTTTCGTCAACTAATGTATACGAAAAATTGCAGAGAAGAATTTTCTATACTAGCTTTAATATCATATTAACAAAAGAGAGAGAATTTGAATATTGTGGAATGAGTTGTATATTACAAAAAATTTGAGATAATCAAGCCACAATCTTATCCAAAATCCCTGCAATCAATTTATCATCTCCTATAATCAAGCTATCTACCAAATTTACAATTGAGCACATGTTAATCATGTTAACACTTAAAGGTTGTTGGGAGGAGATAGGCATAGACTTTGTTGAGGGCCTTCCATTTTCAAGGGGAAGAATGAGTGTGACAGTGGTAGTGGACCGCTTTAGTAAATACAGTCAATTTATTCCTATTAAAAACTCAGTTACAGTGAAGAATGCAACTCGATTGTTCCTTGACCACATTTTCAAATTGCATGGGATGCTAGAGATCATCGTGAGTGGTGGAGATTCACTCATCTTAAGCAAGTTCTGGATGGAGTTCTTTAAGCTACAAAGGTTAGCCCAAGTTCTCCATAACCTACCATCCTCAATAAGATGGACAAATGGAAGTAGTGAACTATATATTGGTCGGGTATTTAAGGTGTTTTTACAAGGACGTACTACCTGATGGATGGAATGGGTCTCCTTATTTGAGTGTTGGTACAATACAACATACCATACAACCATTGATTTTACTATATTTGAACTGTTATATAAGTACCCTTCACCCATCTACGTATCATATTTTGAGTGGATTCTTGGAACATAAAGGTTGACTAAATAATTAAAGACAGAGAGATGGCATTGGTTTAAGCAAAGTTCCATTTATGAAGGGCCCATAACCATATGAAATAAAATGTGGATCGTAAGAGAACTGATAGAGAATTCGACATAAAAGACTTAGAGTTCCTTAAGCTTTAATTATACTGAAGAAATTGTTATAGAGAAGGAGCTCTTAGAAGCTATTACCTCTTTACTATGGCCTGTATTCCTTTGAAGAAAAGATAGGGCATGTCAGCTACAAGTTAGTGCTGCTAGAAGGATCAACCTGTTAGACATTTTTGTCCCTAAGGACGTTTTTGTTATTTTCCTATTAAATAGACAACTATTAATGGTAATTTTGGTTTTTCAAATAAATTATCAGTTAAGTTACGTAATTTGATCTAAGAAAAGATAATAAAGTGGCCCAATAAATGATCTAAATAAATGGGTCAAATTTCGGATGAAAAATTGATCCCTTTTAGTATGGACCTGGTCTATATTAGACTTGTGATGAGGAGGCTCGATATGGAAGCTATATATATAGGTTAAGGTCTCTTGTAGTTCTCATATCAATCGTAAGCATAAGGTTTCTCTGACTCGTTAAGAGAGCTTATGTTTTGAGAAAATTGTAGAAATACCCAAACGGTGTCCCGGTGATGGATTCCCGTGAAGACGGTAGTGAATTTGAGCTCGTTTCAACTTTGGAAAGCTCGTTTGAAGTTTCAGAAATGAAATCAAGTACATTCCACATTTCTCCATTTTTTGCCCTTTCACATTCGATTCGGGATATGTAACTAAGGTATCGTTACGTATTACGCATAGTATCAGAGCGGTGATATGATCAGGTGGTTAAAAACGAAGATTTTTTGGTTTTTCTCTCCATAAGGTTTTTGGAGAGTCAACTTCCATTTCTTAGTTTTTTTCTTACTTTTTATTGCATAAAAGTAGTATAGATGTGTTTAGCTTTAATAAATGGGTTGAAAATGAGCCCGAGAGCCCAAAAAATGGACCCAAAACTTGCCATAAAATGTCTTTTTTTAGCGAGGGCACGTTCACCATTGAGCACATGTGCCCGATCGTGAATCGTAGACGGCGGGAGACGATGTGCAACGCATGCGCCAGACACGCGTGGCACAATAACCACCAGACGCATGTCTAGCGCATGTAATGCATATGCCAACTTCGGTGGGCTCGTCTACATATGACACGCGTGTGTCGGTGGGCTCGTCTACACACCAGACGCACGTGCGAGGCGCATGCGATGCATGCGCCGACGTCGATGGGCTCGTCTACACGTGACACGTGCATGCGGGACGTGTGCTGGCTTTTAGCGACACGCACTAGACTTGTCTCCAGCGCGTCGGCGATGGCACGTGTCCGACGCGTGCCAGTAGCGCCAACGCTCGACTGACATGGAGCGGCTAACGTTAGCCATACGAATGTCTTCTACAATAAAATTAAAAAAAGCACAAAAATTTCAGATTTCTCGTAGGGGGTGCCCGAGGTGTTTTGGGTCAATTTTTGGATCTGGGAAATTTATAAAGTGAAATTTTCTATTTTTCTACATTTATTACATTAGTAATAAATTAAAGTTTAACTCCAGAAAAAGGAATTAAGGTGTTCTACATCTGATTTTGAGTGACTTTTCATGCTTTGGACATCACATGAGGGAGATACTTCAAGTTTTCGTATCTCAGGTTTCATGTTCAGTGTTCGGGATAGCATGATAATTACTCAGAAAAGGAATTAAGACATTCTGAAGTCATTTTTGAGTGAATTTTCATGCAACGAACTTGCTATAAAGGAGATATATGAGGTTTTTATTTCTCCGGCGTAAGTGAAGTGGCCAGTAATGCACGATAATCACTCTACTGAGATCTTTCTTTTATGAAAGTCTCAAATGAAGTTTTTAGAGAATGTCTTCAGCACGAGTGTGTGACAATGAGACTATGCATTTATTGAAGTTACATTGTCATATACCATATGCCCATAAAGAATGTGATGATAACATAAAGATGTATCCCTTCTGTTTGTAGACTTTTTGAGTGTTGATGAGAATGTAATCACCAAAGTGGCCTTTCAAGTCAATATTTTGAATTGTTCTACTTGAATATTGGGGGATGTTTATGATTTTATGTTTGGTTATTCTGCCCAAAGGTATTGGCCTCACATAACATTTTAAGATGAACATAAAGGCATTAGATGGAGGAAATTCATTGCTTGAATGATCTATTCACCCAAAGGTGGTAGTGTCGTGAGAATTGATGATTTGTACTTTGATCACTTTTATGTGAAAGTCTAATTGCATTTATTATGTATTCAGCCTAAAGGTGTTTCATAATATATGTGATCGGATTTTCAGCAAAGATACTGTTTAATGGCTTTCAGTATCACTGTTATCCTACATTTGTGCTAGTCTAATCAAAGTTACTTTACGGACACCTTTTCGGCCAATAAAATTAGTGTCACCATTGAAACCCTGACCGGTTTCAATACAAACAAGTAGATAGAGTATGTATTAAATGTTGTGGAGATAGTTTAGGTTGATATGGCCATACAGATACATCGGCCATCTCCACCTACATTCATGAGCTTGAAAGCTCATAAAGTAGCCTATAAAGCCTAGGATCAGTCTAACAGATTATGTCTTATGACCATTAAGAGATTTATACCTAACAATCTGCTAAGTGGACTTCCGGACACAAACATAGTGAAGTAATTTCTTGGAAATATCTCCCAGAGGTACACAGTCTCACATAGTGTTGAGACAAGTGCCTTAATGAAAGAATTAATTGGGAGAAAGGGGAGTAACGGAGAACATATCAAGAATGATTCATCTTCACAGTAGACTGAAGATGCTGCAAATTCCTCTTCCTGATATCTTCATAATTCACCAGACTCTAAATACACTCCCTCAAGAGTTTAGTAATTTGGTGAAGACATATTATTCATAGGATGAGTAATGAGACTTTAATGCTTTGATTGCCCATTACGTTGCTGAGGGGGAGAATCGCAAGCTTGTTACTCTTACAGCTCTCGATGCAACTAAATGGAAGGCAAAAATGAAACTCACTAAGATCAAAGGTAGAAAGACTAAATCTTCTCCACATGTTGATGCTGGTTAATCCAGTGCTGGTAAAGATCTTAGGGACATAAAGTAACCAGCAGTATAAGGTCTAAAAAGGAAAGTCGGTGACCATCAGTTAATTTTTTGGCCTGTCAATATGTGAATCTAATTTGCGATAGTCGCATTAAGTACTTGGTGGATATATAGTGGAGTGTCTGATCAAAATGCTTCCACAATGCAGGAGTTCATATTCAAGATAAAGCCAAATAAAGAGAAGGAGAAACTGATAGTTCACAGCAATGAAGAAGTGAAAGTAATATCTACAGGGATGTATGTATTGAACCGTATTGTAAGGTTCATTTTGATTTCTTACATGACACATTTTATATGTGATCTTTGGATCAATTTTGGAGAAGGAAGGTTGACGTTTTGTATTTAATGCTTCAGTTGTACAGTTGGGTTTAATGTAAAACATAATGGTATAACTTTTTTGTCATATGGTTTATTTGGAATGTGTCTTACCCTGAATTAGATACATGCTTCTTCGTATCTTGCTAAACAAATCATAAAATGAAAGACTTTGATGAATGAAAAGTCAAACATGGTGTGGCATAAAAGTTTAAGCCACATTTCCAAAGCTAAGGTTGAGAGATTGATTAAGGAAAGTATTCTGTCAATTTTAGATTATAATGATTTGGGAACATGTGTTGGCTATTACAGGGGCAAGTTGACTAATAAGGAAAAGAATGGTCAACTAGTGTTTCTGACTTGTTGAGTCTGATACATAAAGATATCAGAAGACCTTATATGGTTGCATTATGCAATTCCAAATGTATTCTGACATTTGTTGATGATTATTCCCATTACAGTTATGTGTTCTTGCTTAAAGACTGAAAGTTGAGAACAAATTAGGAAAATCCATTCAGGATGTCAGATTTGACCGTAAAGAAGAATATCATGGTAAACATGGTGTTTTAGGACTTGAAAAGGTCCATTTTATAGATATATGGAATTGGTTGGGATAGTGACTTGATTCACTATACTGAGTAATCTTGAGCAAAATGGTGTGTTACCGAAAGGCATAATAGCACCCTAAAGGACTTAAATAAGTCAATACAGAACAAGATTAATCTACCTGATTTTCTAGAAGTGTGAAAACCTAGTCTCACACACATTTGTGCGTGGGGCTATCCTACCGAGGTAGTGTAATCCTTATAAAGAAAAATTGCATGCTCATTATGTTCATTGCTATTTAGTAAAATATCCTGACCACTCTAAAGATTACAGATCTTACTGTAGAGAAGGAGGGAACAAAATAGTGGAATAAAAAATAACTAAGTTTCTGGAATACGATGTCTATGATGATGATGGGCCCTTTGACCTTTTAAATGATAACAGGGTGGATACTACAGTTATTATGTACTCGCCGCTTGTATAGTTAGATCTAGTAGATCTAGGTCTTTATACCATATCTGTATAGGAACAGGAACCCATACCTGTATACACAGCAGTTCCTGGGGGTATAAAATCTAATGTAGTTATGAAGATCCACCAGAGTGAGATGACCTGTTATCCCATCTGATTACATAATCTATTAGGTGAATAGGACTATGATATTAGACATGTTATGAATCCAGTTACTTTTGCATAAGTTGTTTCTGTACCTGCAATGGAATTGTGGTGGGTTGCAATAATTGATGAGATACAAGCCATGAAGTATAGTAACGTCTGGGAGCTAGTTAATTTTGTAGCAGAACCGCAAACCCATCATTTGTAAATAAAGTTTTAAGACCTAAAGGATTTCAGGATAAAGTTTAGCGATTTATGGACTCGCTCAATTGCCTGATGGTTCACTCAGGGAGAAATGTTGACTTTAGTGTTACTTTTTCTCTCATATCCTCGAAGGATACATTAATTAAGGCAATTATAGCTTATAATGATATAGAGTTATATCAGAAATTGCTTTCTTGAATAAAGACCTTTATAAAGTGGTCTATATGGTACAACCTGAAGGATTTCAGGATCTAGATGGAACTGACATGGTTTACGCGTTATGCAAATCAATATATGATTTACATCAAACCTCCCGAAAGTGATACCTTACAGTTGATGAGGTTATGACCTCTTTTGGCTTCATGGAAAATAAAGTTAAAAAGATGCTTATACTATGAGGTCAGGGGAAGCAAAATTATCTTTCTACTATTGCATGAGGATGATATATTGCTCACGTCAAATTGCTTGACCATGTTGTATGAGGTTAAGCAACTTTTGGTCAAGAACTTTGACATAAAAGACATTGATGTAGCATCTTTTGTCCTAGGTATTCAAGTTCACTGAGACAGATCTTAACACTCATCATACCCCTTATAGAGTGCATACATTGAGTATATGTTACAAAGGTTTAATGCGGTTAATTATAAACCTATCGTAGTAGCTATCTCTCACAGTGAGAGATAATCTTTGGCACAGTATCTAAAGCATAAAGTGAAGAGAGAGGTTACGAGAAATGTTCCGTATTCTGGTACAGTTGATAGCCTGATGTATGCTTGGCTATGTACTAGGCAGGACATTGCATTTGTTATTTGACTGTTTGGTCAGTATCTGGTTAACCCAGATGTAGGTCATTGAAATACAGTCAAGCGAGTGTTGAGATATTAAAAGGAATCAAAGATTATATGTTGGCATATAGAAAAGTCAACAGACTAAACCTTGTAGGAAATTCATATTCAAATTAAGCTATGTGTGTAGATGATTGAAAGTTCCCTTAAGGTTACAGTTTTAAGGTTGTAAATGGTACAATGTTGTGGTGTTGAGCCCCCGCCTCTTGTGAGACACGTGGCTGAAGTCCTAAGTGACATCTGGACGCGCATCACACAAGGGTGGAGTGCCTTCACCAGGACAAACCTTAACCTGAAACTTCATCTTGATCACTTCCTACCATCTTGTCCCACGACTTGTACTTGGTATAAGTCTTTAACTGATTCTTGATCCTTGATTAGTGAATTCTTTGTTTAATTCCAAGTAAGTGACGGCTCAATAATACTGACTTAACTTCTTTTTTATATCGTCTGTGGTTGGCCCATCGTCTGTGTTTACTTATGGCCTAAGTTCTATCATCTGGGTTTGATCGTCTATAGTTGACTTTCATCGTCTGGGTTGACCCCTCTCCTATCGTCTGTCTTTCTACCGTCTGCCTTTCGATCGTCGGCTTTTCTATTGTCTGCCTTACTATCGTCTATCTTATGACGTGTCATCACAGACAATTCCTTGCATCTGTGTTATGACGTGTCGCCTGTGTTCCTTGCGTCCATGTATGACGTCAGCACAGATGATCCTTTGCGTCTATGTTTCGTGTGTCTGTCTTCCTTTGCGTCTATGTGTGACGTCAGCACAGACGATACCCTTTCTTTATATATTCCTTTGCGTCTGTGTTGTGACGTCAGTATAGATGATTCCTTTCATCTGTGTTCTTCCTTTACGTCTGCCTTACTGAATGTAGACTTTACTCCTTCCAGACGCCCTCATTCATCTAAATCCAAGGTCAGAAATACACAAACCTAAACCTCAACTGCTTCTCAAAGCCTCAAATTCATTGAATCAACTTATGCAACGTGGAAACTTAGTAGTTATCATAATCATACGCAGAACATACATATATTTCATTCATCCTTGAACAAATATTGGTTTCACAAAGCTTTAATAACCTTACAAACCACAATACATCAATATGCTTGAATCAGTAAAGCTTGAAACGTTGCTAAAGCCTTAAGTTCTAAAAAAAAATCTAACTTAGGAGTACAAAGAATATATGCAGACTGGAGTGCTGCCTTGACTCTTGACTATTCACTCTCTTATTCTTCACCTGAATGGGACAGAATTGGGAGGG
>JAOTAY010000191.1:11288293-11307680 GCA_025629805.1 Erythroxylum baracoense
TCTTAACCAATTCTATACATTTTATTATTATCAAAACATAGAAGGATTTAATTTGTCAACCACCATTGGTCCAACACATATGGCACATACTTTATGACCACAACATGATTAGGGTGTTAATCAGGCTCATAGAGGATGGCATTGTTGGGGACCATGTCATCGACGACATTAATTTTCAAGATCTCCTTCGAATTGAAAGTTTGAGGTACCGAGAGTTTTATGTCGTTGTTGTTTCCCAAATGATTGTAACTAACTATTGATGATGGCTTAACAACAGCATCAACAACGAAATCAACCAACACAGATCTTGATCTGACCACTCTTTTAAGTCATCAACCCTAATCAAACTGTTTCTCTTAATAGCCTATTCAATAAGCCCTAGAAAGAAGGTTTTCTGTGGGCTGCCACTGATGAAAGGAACATCTTCAAAAACACACGCCAATGCATACAAAGTTGATGGAGAATTCTCAGCTTCATTATTCTCCAAAAAAGCCAAGAGGTTGTCTACAGTATCATTTAGCCCCACAACAGCATTATGTAAAGACACCAGCCAAACGTTGAGATGTTGACAAAAGAGGAGAAGAGAAGAAAGAAAGAAGAGAAAGAATAAGAGAGAAAGTGATAGAGAATATTGTATTGAATTTGTCTGTTTTTTCAAATCATTGGTGTGCCATCATATACACTCAAGTTTGTTGTAACCGAATGACTCATAATTGTAAAATAGCAAAACAGAAACAATGATGCAGAAAAATGAAAATGACTTAATTCTCTTCTAGAACCTTGTAGCGTTTCCGTCATTTGGATTATTTCATAGTTCTCCATTTCCTCATGGGTTGGACTGGGTTCATAACATTCCATTCCCCATAGAGTAATTGAGAAACTGGCTTCGGATGTAACGAGGATCTTCCCATGTAGCATCCTCCACTTCACGACTCTTTCACTTTACCAACCACTTCAATCCATCTGAATTCTTGCGAGTTACGAACCTCCTCTCAATCACCGCTTCAGGTTGTTCCTCCTTTAGTACGGTATCATCCTCAATTGGTTCGTTTGTTGGTGTAGTTCCAAACCCTAACTTCTTCTTCAGCAGCGACACATGAACCGCTGGGTGAATTAGACTCCCAGCTGGTAGATCTAGCTCATACGCCACAGCTTCCAGTTCCTTCTTGATCCGGTAAGGCCCGTAGTACTTAACACTCAGTTTTTGATTCTTTTGTTTAGCCACCGAATTCTGACGATAAGATTTCAACTTCAAGTATACTAGATTGCCTTCCTCAAAGGTTCTCTCGATCCTCCTCGATCCACTACGACTTCATCCGGTCCTTGGCTTTGAGAAGCTGCAACTTTAGTGTTGAAAGCATGCGTTGGCGTTCCTCTAAATAACGATTAACGCTTTCCATTGTAGAAGGCAATTCCAGAGCTACGGCCTGTAGTGGTGGGGGGTAACCATACAAGGCTTGAAAAGGCGTGATTTGGATGACGTTGTAGAAGTTGGTGTTGTACCACCATTGAGCTAGATGCAGCCATTTATGCTATTTTCCTGGATGCTGATGTGTCATGCACCTCAGGTATGTCTCCAAATACTAATTTACCTACTTAGTTTGGCCATCTGTTTGTGGATGATGTGAGGAGCTCATCTTAAGCTGGGTGCCCATGTTTTTAAATAATTCCTTCTAGAATAGGCTAGAGAATACCTTATCCCGATCTGAAATGATTGACTCAGGGACCCCGTGTAATTTATACACTCCCTGCATGTATAGTTTTGCCACATCGGAAGTTATGAAAGGATGAGATAGAACTAGGAAATGTGCATATTTTGTATAGGTATCTACTACCACCATAATAACATTCTTGCCTTTAGAAGTCGGACGCCCTTCTATAAAATCCATTGATATCTGTTTCCAAGCCCCATCAGGTACTTGAATAGGCTGTAATAGGCCAGGGTATGGAACATTTTCATGCTTACACTTCTCGCAAGTATCATAAGCTTGTATGCAGGCCTTCATCTCACTTTTCATACCAGGCCAATAGAATAGTTATTTAAGCCTATGATATGTAGCCTTAAACCCGGAGTAGCCCCTCACCGAGGAGGAGTGGACTTCCTGTAGTATTGCATCTCTGAGAGTACTTGTAATTCCCACATACAAGCGTCCCTTATACCTGAGAACTCCTCCTTTGAAGCTGTAGGGAGAGTTCCCCTGAACGTCTCGTAGGGCTACTAGGACAACTTGTTGGACAGCAGTATCCCCTTCATAACTTGCCACCAGTTGCTTGACCCAATCGGGTTGAGCCGTAGATAAAGCCTACAGTTCTGCTTCCTCTTATTCACACTTGCGTGAGCGAGCATTTGCCGCTTTATTTTCTTGCCCCGTCGTGTAGTGAATGGTATAATTCAGACCCAGGAGTTTAGTCAGACTCTTCTTTTGCATCTGAGTTTGTATCTTTTGCTGCAAAAGGTACTTTAAGCTGTAATGATCAGTCCTAATGATGAATAACATGGCTTCTAAATAATGCCGCCATTTGTCTACAGACGAAGTGATTGCTAACAGCTCCTTCTCATACACAAATAGGCTTTGGTTCATAGGATAAAGGGTGGTTTTGCTGAAGTAGGCAATAGGCCTTTTTCCTTGCATTAGGACTGCTCCAGTTCCCCAGTTGCTGGCATCCATTTCCAAGATGAAGGGTTCCTGGAAATTTGGAAGGGCTAGTACTAGGGCTATTGTCATGGCCTCCTTCAGTTGTTGGAAGGCTTGCTCAGCTTCTAGCCTCCAACGAAATTTGTCCTTCTTGAGTAAAGCTGTTAAAGGTTTGCAAATCCACCCATATTTTTTTATGAACTTCCTATAATAACCAGTAAGACGTAGGAAGCCTCTCAAGGATTTGACAGTAGTTGGTGTTGGCCAGTCCAACATTGTTTGTATCTTTGAGGGGTCAGTAGCCACTCCTTCGTTTGATAGAATGTGTCCCAAGTATTCCACCTTGTCCACACCAAAGGAACATTTCTTCTTCTTGGCAAACAATTGTTGTTGTATTAATGTTTGCAAGACTGTCTGTAAATGTTCTTTGTGAGTTGCTAGGTCCGGACTATATACTAAGATATCATCAAAGAAAACAAGAAAAAATTTGCATAGAAAAGTCGCAAATACCTAGTTCATCAATGCCTGAAATGTTGCTGGGGCATTTGTGAGGCCAAAGGGCATTACCTTGAATTCATAATGTCTCTGATGTGTCCTAAAGGTAGTTTTGGGAGCATTTGTTATTGCCATCCTGATCTGATAGTAACCAAACTTCAAGTCAATCTTTGAAAGGATTGTAGCCCCGTGTAACTCATCCATCAAGTCTTCTACTATAGGAATGGGAAATTTGTCTTTGATGGTGATGTTATTGAGGCCTCTATAGTCTACACAAAACCTCTATGTTCCATCTTTCTTTTTTACTAACAAGGCCGGGGAAGCATATGGACTGTGGCTGGGCTGTATTATTAAAGCTTCTAACATTTCTTTAACAAGCTTTTCTACTTCTGTTTTCTGAAAATAGGGGTATCTATATGGTCGGAGGTTGACAGGTTTTGAATGAGGTTTTAATGGTATTTGATGATCTAGTGCTCGATGAGGGGGTAGCACTTTAGGTTCTGCAAAAACATCACTATATTCTTCCAAGAGCTCAACTGGGTGGGGATTGATCTCTTGATGTTCTTTCTCCTGTATCATGAGAAATAAGTGTCCAGTTATATCCTTGAGTCCAATTTTGAAAAATTTCTGGACTACCTTCCCTTTGAGAAGCTGAAAGGTTTTGTTCTCCTTCTATGCCTTTAAAACAACTGCATCCTCACCGTTGTTCACAGTAACTTCCCTGGATTTCAAATCAAAACAGATTAGATTATGAGCTTCCATCCAATCTAATCCCAAAACTAAGTCGCAACCTCCCAAACTGAGTACCTTTATATCTGCACAGAAATTATATCCTTGCATCACCTAACAAAATTGCTTAACCCTGTGGGTGGACATCACTTTTGCCCCATTAGCAACAATCACAGTTAAATGTACGATTTCTTCAGTCGGTAGATTAAGTGTTCTCACGAGAGTCTCATCTATAAAGGAATTAGTACTGCCAGTTTCAATTAAGACTCTAATCCCTTGTTTCCCCATCACTCCTTTAATCAGGAAGGCATTAAGTGAGGATTTCCCATTTAGTGCATTTAACTGAATAACTGCACACTCATTTTTGTCACTAGTTTCCTCCATAGCAGCCTCTACCTTTCCTTCAGTAATCTCCTCTAGAGATTCCTCATCATCGATATCGTCAATGAGGATCTGCTGAAGCTGTTTAAGTTTGCATTGATTCCTGGGAAAATATCTATCCCCACACTTATAACACTTGCTTGGCTCTCTCTTATAGTGAGGTTTGGTAGTGGTTGATTTGTTAAGGGTTGCTGTTGTGGTTTTGCTATTTGTGGAAGAAGTAAGATAGTGGGGTTTGTTGGATATGATAGAGGTGGTTGTTTTGTTAGTATGGAATGGTTTAGTGGTTGGTGGTGTACGGGTTTTATAGATGGCTTCATTCAACCTTGCCTGTTTATATAAGCTTCTTTAAGTGTAGAGGGTTTAAACCTTTTAACTACCCAACCCAGATCCTCTTGCAGGCCACTAATGAATACTTTCACTAGGTAATCCTGTGTTAGGCTGAGATTCATTTTTCTAACAAGAGACTTAAGTTCTTCATATGCCACAGCTCATACTTTCTTCTTGATTCGGTAAGGCCCATAATATTTAGCACTCAGTTTTTGATTCTTTCATTTAGCCACCGAATTATGACGATAAGGTTTCAACTTCAAGTACACTAGATCGCCTGCCTCAAAGGTTCTCTCCATCCTCCCTCAATCCACCTGCAACTTCATCTGGTCCTTGGCTTTAGGAAGCTGCAACTTCAGTGTTGAAAGCATGCGTTGGCGTTCCTCTAAATAGCGATTAACACTTTCCACTAAAGAAGGCAATTCCAGAGCTGTGGCCTGTAGTGGTGGGGGGTAACCATACAAGGCTTCAAAGGGCATGATTTGGATGGCATTGTGGAAGTTGGTGTTGTACCACCATTTAGCTAGATGCAGCCATTTATGCCATTTTTCTAGATGCTGATGTGTTATGCACCTCAGGTATGTCTCCAAACACTGATTTACCGGCTCAGTTTGGCCGTCTGTTTGTGGATGATATGAGGAGCTCATCTTAAACTGGGTGCCCATGTTTTTGAATAATTCCTTCTAGAATAGGCCAGAGAATACCTTGTCTTGATCTGAAATGATTGACTCAGGGACCCCATGTAATTTATACACTCCCTGCATGTATAGTTTTGCCACATCAGAAGCTGTGAAAGGATGAGATAAAGCTAATCCCTATGAATTACCTTTCTGTGTTTGTTGTCCACAGAACAACCTTTTCCACCTTGTTTTTCTCCTCATACTCTTTGATATCTTTGATAATTTGCTGAACTTGTTTTTTCTTGGTGCCCTTGATCACATTGTTGGCATGTGAATCTTGATTAACAGCAATGAGATCAAGGTCATAAATTCCAGGAAGCAGGACTATGGATTCCATGTAAGGTCTGAGTTGCTTTTGCAAATCAATGTCCAAAACATTAGTCCTAGGAGTGGCGGTTGCTAAGTTCATGAAACTTATGTCCCATTCTCGAAAAACATCATCATTTGGGTTCACCGTGGGAAGTGGGCTTTTGAATGGGTGCATACCCCCTCCATTAAAGACCCAATACATCGTTAAAGCTTCAGTCAACGAGCCTAGTAATTAACCTGTTGAATCTTCTCCTTTGTACTTTGTTTCCAAGAAATTCCTTCTCTGGTTGCTATAAGCCTATAACACCATCGGTGCGTGTTGACCCTCTGTTGCCTCCCCAACCCACGAGCATAACTCTTAGGGCTGAAACACCTGATTTCGTTAAGAGTGTTTCAATTTTATAATACTTAATTCTATTTACTTATTTATTTAAATTTTATATCAATATGTAGATAAAATTTAAGAGAAGTAGGAATTAATTAACTAAAATAAAATATCTGTTTTCTAGTTTAAGGACATGGGTACCGGTCCTGCATTCATATTTGACAGTTTTCGGCTTGACCACCCACTGACAAGTACCATCTCTTTGTTCTCATGAACAGCCTTGGTGGTCTTGTAGTTGTATACAGAGTGAATCTCGTCCTCCGAGTACTTCACATTAGGAGACTCAACCTTAAACTGCTCGATAAACAATTTTCTGTAATTAGACACAGAGATTGCTGAATCAACACAAAGAGAAGAGAACGGAGAAGAAACAATAGTCTGAATGTGTAAGCCCAAATGGTGAGTCAAACCATTTGTTTGATTTCTAAAACATCCGTTCTGAGTGTCTGACGTGTTGGAACTGAGAAGAGGCTCCCATTATTATTTTTCATTGTTTCAGTTGCCTCCATGAATTATCATCCCAGGAGTCTGGAGAATTTGAAAATGTAATGACTCCTGTTATTGTTGACATTAAAATTATATGTACTCAAGCTTTTATCTCCCATTTCGGCAAGACCATTTTCAACGCCAACGTTGGGATAGCTATTTTGCCTAATAAGATTAAACCCATTTCCAGTGTTCATCTTTTTCACTCACATAGGATGCTTCAAGAAGGAGAATTCATAGCTGAAAACAAACTATTCAACGAACTCCCAGTAATTGCTAATGAGTTGATATTAGCATGTACTTTTACATATTGATGAATTATCTGCGAATGAACTCTTTCTTGTTTGATAAGTGGCCTCAATCTGAATTCTTGCTGCTCATAAGAATCACCCACTGTTGATTTTTCAGTATACAGATCTTGCTTAAACTCATCAATAACCTCCTCATCTCTTTCAGCAATTCCTCTGGTACCATGAATATCTTCACTCTGTAAAATAGAGTTATTTTTTGCATATATTTGGGGAACATGACCTTAAGTTCTACCATAGTCATTTCTGGTTTGGCTCCAAATTGTATTGGATAGCAGTTATTTGTATACCACATAATTCAAGTTTATTAGCAAACAGTTGGTAGGCAACACTGACGAGAAAAGTTTCTGAGACAAAATGGATAATGAATCAAAGGTGTGGTAGGTAAGACACAGATAGTCCGAATTGATGCTCTAATGCCAATTGTTACGTGAAAAATAGTGCGAGAAAAGCAGGTGGTCCATAGCAAGAATAGTGTGAAACCTAAAAAGATACCAATTAAACAAAATAACTTTGTCGAACAAACTCACAAAAGCTGCGGTGACCACTGTTATCAATCAATAGTCCGTCAAAATCTTATTGTATTAGTGTCAAAATGAGAAACAATCCATTTTCTTGTATCTCTAAAATCCCTCTCATTTTTGCTTCAAATTCTCCAAACTAACCATCACCATGCTCGTCATTTGCATCATTTGCCGTTATGCGATTCAGTAGCGGCAAGAGTGATTAGGCAGCGCTACGTTGGGTGAAGCACGAATCGTGTGCCTTCTGGTTGCTTGTACAATAATGCGGTTAAATACCCCTAGTCGCGTCATGTGAGGAAAGAGTGGACTGTCTCTTGTCTCAAATTCTACACCTCTTTCGGCTTGTGCCTTTGATTTTTTATTACTTTTGCTGGTTTTAATGCGTTTTGTTTTTGCAATTAGCCTACTGTTCCCTCATTGGTTGATATGTCTATGATTGAATGGTAGGATTATCGTTCTCCAACTGTGTTGTTTCAAGGCCCAAGAAACAAGTATTACTCGTTTTTCTATATGCAAGTTTTCACCTTAGATTAGATAGTGATATCAACTGTTGACCTGCATATATCATGGAATTAAAGTTAGCCTCGATTTTATATTTGATCCTGACTTTGATCTGTTACCCTTTTATTATTTTTTTGCAATCCATTCCTTGTGTTCGTTTGTTAGATCTTCAACATCTTAACGAACTATTTGTGTTAAGTTTTGTAAATTTCTGCTATTGACGGTGTGAATTGTTTTCTTTTATTTTTCAAAAAAGATGATGTTAGTCCTTAAAGGCATTCAAAAAGAAGAGTGAACTGAGTGCTTACAAAATTTAACAAATTTTTTAACTAATATACTCGGTCAACGTCAATAAATATGAATAATTATGAAAAAATTGCTTAATATAAATTAATCAAACAATTGAACAATAATTTAAAGAAGATATGTAGGAGACAATGTAAATCTATTTATAGTGGTTCAACAAACAATCTTTATCTATGTTCACTCCCAAGATTTTTCTTAGAATTTCACTATAATTCTTCTTTTAAAATGAATAATAATCTTTAAACAATCTTTCTTGATAAAGATGAGTCATTCTTACAATCTTCTTCCAAAATAAGAGGAATCTTAATCCCTCTTGAAACACTCACAAGTACAATATCCAACACCCTAACAAAAGATTATAACTCAAATATATCTCACTTGTTAACTTGATAACTCAAAATGTCTCACTCATATAAATATAACACAATAATGCTTAAATGATTGAAAAACTTTTTGAAATGTTTGTATAAAATATCCAAAACTTTCTTGATGTTAAAACCAATGAAAAAACACCTATTTATAGTATTTTGAGAGCCATAATAAATGTTGAAACCAAAAATTAACCATTACAATGGCTATATATGACATATTATTCAATTAATATAGCATATTGGTCGACCAGTATGCATTAAAAGATCCAAATTCACTAGTTAAAACAATGACCAATATGGCACATTAGTTGATCAATACACCAACCAATATTGTTGCAAACTAACGATATATCAAATTTAACAATAATAACATATATTGATCGATCACTAGCCCATATAGGTTGATCAATTACCTAAAAAACATGATTTTAACACTTTTAAATGATTAACCTCAATTTGATTAATGCAAATATAAATTAAACACTTCCAAAAATATTCCATAAAACTTGTTTTAAAGATTAAGAGGCTTTTATATAAAAATCAAAAGTTTTAATGCCTCTTGATGGAAAAAAAAAACTCATGTAATGAAGTTAAATAAAATGTTTATGCATGGTGAGCTTTTTGGATCATTGATAAAATGTGATTTGATAATGTTAATTAGACTTATCTCTTTTGTTTTGAAATGATTTTGGTGCCTAATTCATAAAATTAATATTAATTTGGCTTTAGGAGATGATAAGTGGTGATCGAATCAAATTGGAGCATTATTTGTCAAAGTCACAAATTTTGGAAAGAAAAAAAGATGATAGATTGTTGTAGTAGATAAGGCGAGATCACGCCCAAAGCCAAATTCATTTCAAGAGTTTTAATTCAATTAGGAGATTTATTCCCAGCCTTTATTATATAAGAATTTGGATTTGTCTAAAAGATAATATCTAGAATATTGAAAGAAGTTAGCTTTTAAGTAGGAAAAGAAGAGAAGAATGTTACATACACTCTCTCTATAATTCCCTTTTGTCTTTCTTTTGTTTCCTCTTCTCCTTTCTTTTATTTTTGTGGTAGCATTAAAGCCATGAGTGGCTTAAATAGTTTATTTTTTGTTTCAAAAGGAATTAAAACTCTAGTTTTAATCTTGCAAGGTTTGTTTTAAACCTAGATTTTTATTTTAACTAAAGTATTTCTTTTATTTTATGAGTAATTAATAATGATTGATTTGACAAATTAATTTGAAGTTGACTATTCTATAGTTATCCTTGAATTCATTAATCCATAATTGTTAGGAATGATTGGTATAAGTAGCAAATAAGTTATTTATAAATTTGCATATTTAACTTATGAGAAACAAGAAAACTAAATTGAATAGTTGTAGCTATCTCAATTATTTAATTTAGGGTTTAATCTTTTTCATTAAGCTTATTGTTATCATTTAATTGATGTGAAATGATATCCTTACCCAATCAATTATGATAAATTTTGGTTTGAATATTGACTTTAAACCAACTAATATAGGAAAAGTTAAGACTTATTGTGGTTATCTTAATAGGTTTCAGACTAACTACTTGAATTATGAAAATTATTCTTTTTAGACCAATAATCAAAGTTACAGTTATATGAAATCCTTACCTTGAATTAGAGTTAATTAAAATTGAATTTCTCATTTTTATACTTAGTTGATTTATTGCAATTCCTTGTTAAATTTAAATGGTTAGTTAATTTATCATAAACTCCACTTTGTTTTTGTCAATTGACTTTAAGAAACTAGTTTGAGTTATCTTGAGATTCGACCTAGTTCTATGAATTTTATAAGAGTTTAGTGAATTAAAATTAATTTTGAAGGCTTCATGTAAGGCCTCATCATATGCCCCATGTAATATCCAGTTTTTGGAACATGTTTAGGGTTAGAACCTTAGATTATTGTGAATGAGTAATAGTGTTAAGAGCATTGCATATACATGCATAATATTAGCATACACATACGAATTATAATTTATAGACAATACAAGTTAGCACATGCACTCAATTGACATGTCTCAGGGTATGAAAGAGTTTAAAATGACTATAATATGAATTGTAAGTTGCTATGTCTTGAATTTTGGTTTGATTGGATTACAATTGGTAAATTGGAATTAAATGTTATTAGTTGGAAGAATGATAAATTAATAAGTACATTTGGACTAAGAAAAGTGTTAAGTGGTAAGATAAATTGATACATGAAAAATTAGGATGACTAAGCCTATAATTGAGTGACATTTGGCATAGTTAAATGTGTGACAAATTGACTAGTAATTAAAAGACAAATGGACCAATATTAGAGTGACAAGTGGACCAGTTAATGTGTGACATATCGACTGATTAATTGGTGACATATGGAAACTTAATGTGTGGATAAATGGCAGCATGTTAGGGTGATACATGACATATATGCCTTAGGACAAATTCCCTGACCAAATTAAGATACCTAGCAAGTGATGTAGCAAGTTTCTGCAACAGAGTTTCTACTGCTTCTTTCTTTGTTTCCTTTACCGAAAATTGCATCCATATTCTCTCTGAAATTGTAATCTAACCCTAGCCATATTGCTACAGTAAAACCATCTTTTTACCTTACATAAAACAACTAAAAAACTAGTTGATTGTTGTTCTTGGTCTTTGTCGAAAATAAATCTATTTTCACCTTGGAATTATGGTGATTTTTTCTTTCTTGGAGTGATAGATTAATATGAAGTTGTGAGCTGAATTGGAAGCTTAATAAGTAGAAATTTGACCTTTATGGTATGATTAATAGTGTGAGAATGATGCTTGAATTGGATTGAAATGTTTGTGATGTTGATGATAAAGTGTGCTGAAATATGCAAGATGAACTTAGAAGTTTTCTATGTTTGTTCTTAATGAATGAAAATCGTGGGTTATTAGTTGATTCATGAATGAATTAGGTCTAGATTTGAAGTGTAATGAAGGTGGATTGGTGTTAAAGAAGGAAGTTAATATAGTGTTCTTGAATTGAGAAAGAACTAGGACTATATACATGATAATGTATGGTAATTTTTTGTTTGATTTTTGATGCATGAAGGACCATGATTTGTGAGCTATCAATTGAATGCTTTTGAGCTAGAATTGGAGTATAATTCAAGCCTTAATGAGGATGCATAATTAAGCATGAATTTTGGAAAATTGGAAGTGTAAATGATATGCCTAGTGTGAAACATTCAGTGTAGAATTGGGAGAAAGAATGCAGGGCATGATCATGGCCTTCAGTGCACGATCATGGCAGAGTTCTCACAATCGTAACCTAATGCATAAGGTTCTGTCATGATCGTGGCGAGTTCCACCACAATCGTGGGCAAGGCTTGAACATGAAATGTTGTCTTTTAAGTGATGTTTAAAACAACAAATGATAAGGTATTTTCCTGTGATGCATTTACGCTTGAAATGAACTTGTTTGATGATTGATTGATGAATTTAGATTAAACAAGTTAATTAAGGTACAAACCTAAGAGCCAACAAGACATATCCAAGTGATAATGTTTGAATGATTATGAATTGTAATTAAGGAAACATACCTGAGAAAGTTATTAAGCATGCATTGAACATGACACACATATATATGTGCATGACTTAATATGTATTTGATTGATCGAATTTGTAATGTGAATTTTGTGTGTATTGAATGACTTTAGACACGCAAGTTGATCGACTGAATCAAGACATTGTCGGACCATCCAGGCAATAACGTAATCTGGAGAGTATTGTGAGTAACCTAGATGTTCTCACTAGGATTGATTTATTTCTGCTTAACTTCTAATTATTGAACTGTTAATGATTTGTATGTGACAATTCCAGACATTAATAGTCCGAGGAGTTTGATATATGGGAATATAGTGGAAGTGTTCTGATTGCATATGAATTTGAAAGTTATCTGTATTCTCAACATATTGTTAAATGCTAGACTTAGGTCCGATGAACATCTGAATCTAACTGTGCATCATAAATAAATGTTACTGATAGCATATTTTGTGATTTGATGCATCGCATTAATATGCATGATCAGATAAAGGAGTTATGACCGGAGTAGCCAGTTTGAAAGAGCTTAAAGTTTAGAATTCTGCACTAGAGCCATTAGCTCCGTGATTAATGAGCCCGGTATCCATAATAGGGACCAAACAATATCTTAAAAGAGCTTGATATGCACAAGAGATATGGGACAGTGAAAGGCGCTCGATCACAACAAATAATAACGAAGTGGAGTCTCATATGCATGTGCATTTGTACATATATGATTGTGAAATCATTTCTGAATTGTGATGATATTGTGATATGTCATATTTGTGTATTTGTTGATAATGTGATAGATTGGGATACGCATAAGCAAATTATGCTTGAAAGAGATTTTATGAAATGTGTGACATTTATTATGTCTTATTGAGAAGAGGAATGTTGTGAACTTGGTTATATGTGAGATATTTGTGTATTTGATATGAGTGAGCTCATCAATGATGGTTTGCTTACTGAGTTCGCAAAACTCATCAAAATTGCAACATGACTTTTCAGGTACAAAAGAGGAGACCTAGTTCCTAAGATACACTATAGGAACGTTTTAGGATTAAAAAATGACTCAAAGGTCGGTCAACTGACATCTGAGGAGTTGTAGATTGTTTTTAAGTAGTTTCTTTTGTCATGTAGAACTTTTTGTAAAAAGAGAGTAAACTCTTAAATACTTATGATGATGTAAATATTTGTCTAATGAAGTGTAATGTTACAATGAATATTATGTTAGTGAATGAAATGAAAAAGTTGCCTTCTAAAGTTTGTAAAGTGTATGATGCCATAATAAGTGTATAAAACTACTCTATCATGCCATTGTCATAGGGTATGTTCTTGAATGTCCTTTAGATGTTAAGGTATATACTCTATAATAGTGGAGTGTCACAAATTTTAGTATTAGAGCATAGTTTGACATCCATAGGGATATATAAGAACATTTAGGCATAATATACAGTGAGAGATTTAAATAGTGATCACAATTATTTTTGTTATAGGTTATCCACAATAGGAGATCAAGTTGAGGAGTCAGCTGACTTAAATGACTTATAGTCTGTACGAACCAATAGGGAGTCTCCTGTACCTGAGTTTGCACAAATGCCTCCGAGAGTTCCTGAGAGAAAGGAAAGGAGGTATGATAAACTGAGAAAGTAGGGGACTGTGGACTTCTATAGAAGTACAGACCTTACTGACGCTGAAGGATGGTTAAAGAGGACTAAATGAATATTTGATCAGATGGACTGCGAGTCTTATCAAAAGTTTGATTATGCAATCTCACTTCTACAATGTCCAGTATACCAGTGGCGGAAGACTATTCCAGGCAGTGCCACCAGGTCTTGTAGTTTAAAATAGGAAGATTTTTTGAGGGTGTTTAAAGAGAATTATATGCCAAAGATTTATCTAGACAGAAAAATGAAGGAGATTTTGGATCTGAAGCAAGGAAGTTTGAAAGTAGTTGAATATGATTTCTAATTCAATGAGATGATAGGGTATGCCATTGCATTGATACCGAACAAGGAGGACAAGTGTAGGAGATTTGAAGATGGATTGAACATGGAAATTAGAACGAGACTAGCCATTTCTAATTTGGGTAGTTTTACAAAACTACGAGCTGTCTCAATCAGAATTGAACAATTTGTTGAAAGATGGTCAGGGAGAGTTTAGATAGGAGTCTAGAGTAAAGATGCAGGTTGAATCTCAAGCTGATTCTGGCAGGAGTTTCAGTAAACACCAAAACAGATCGTCTCGATTCCAGACTAGAACAAGACAATCAGGGTTTAAACCAAGAGGTGGATTTGTTCAAACTGGTAGAGGTAAAGGACAAGCGTCAGGAGGACAGTTCCAACAGATACCTAATTATGAACATTGTGGGAAGAAGCATAGTGGGGAATGTTGGAGGTTAATGGGAGCTTGTTTATGTTGTGGCTTTGTTGAGCATCAAATTAGAGATTGCCTGAGATTTTGGGACCACAGTTTGGAATGAAAGGAGGAACAATGACTGAGACAATGATTTAGCATAGTAGACTTATTAGACCAGTATAGAGAGGAAGAGGTAGAGGCAAAACACAGTCAGCAGGTCCTAGCTTCAGGACTGATGTGTGGAGTAACTAGCCCAGCCACAGTTTTAGGCCAAGATCTATGCCATCACTAGATAAGGGGTGCAAAACTCACCAGGTGTGGTAGTAAGTGTGTTAAATATCTTTAATTTTAAAGCAGTTGCATTAGTAGATCTAGGATCTACATATTCATTCATCACACCGCATCTAGCATCTAAACTACATTGTGAGATAGAGATGTTGAATTGTGGTTTAGAGTTAAGTACATAGGTAGGTAATACTACAATAATTAGAGAGGTGTGTAAAGGTTGTAGCATTCCGATTGATCAAGCGAAGTTGAAAGTTGACTTGATAATATTGTAGTTGAGGGAGATAAACCTTATCTTAGGTATGGACTAGCTCACTGCACATAGAGCCTTGATGAATTCTTATACTAAGGAAGTTATTCTTGAATCCCTTAATGAACTGAGAGTAGTGTTTTGAGGAGTTAGTCAGGCAATGTAAACCCGATTAATTTCATTCATGAGTACTTTGAGACTGATCCGAGGTGGATGTGAGTCTTATCTGGACCACATATTGATACCCAGAATGAACAGACCATTCAAGATATTCCTATTCTTAGGGATTTTTTTGATGTGTTTCTCGCTGAATTACCAGGTTTATCCCTAGAAAGGAGAGTGAGGTTTACCATTGACCTTGTCTCAGGTACCGCTCGTATATAAATTTCATATAAGATGACACCTTTAAAACTTAAGGAACTTAAGACACAATTACAGGAGTTGTTGGATAAGGGTTTTATCAGGCCCAACATGTCATCTTAGGGAGCTCCGATTTTGTTGTAAAGAAGAAGGATGGGACTTTGAGGTTATGTATTGATTACAAATAGTTGGATTAGGTGACAGTGAAGAATAAGTATCCTCTACCGAAGATAGATGATTTGCCCAATCAGTTATAAGGAATTTGGGTGTTTACGAAACTATACTTGAGATCAGGGTATTATCAGCTAAAGATAGCAGAAGCTGATGTACCGAAAAGTACATTTAGAACAAGATATGTGCATTTTGAGTTTTTGGTGATGCCGTTTGGGTTAACTAATGCTCCAGTAGCAATTATGGCTTTGATGAATAAGGTATTCCAACCTTATTTAGACCATGTTGTGATTGTGTTTATTGATGATATTCTGGTGTATTTGAAGAGTAGAGAGAAACATATTGAGCATTTGAGGTTAGTGCTACAGATAATGAGAAAGAAACAACTGTATGTCAAGTTCAGTAAGTGTGAATTTTGACTTAATCAAGTAGTATTTTTGGGTCATATTGTGTCTGGACAAGGCATACAGGTAGATCTAAAGAAAGTAAAAGCAGTGATGAAGTGGGAAGCTACGAAAAATGTATTTAAGATCCGGAGTTTCCTTATATTATCTAGTTATTACAAAAGATTTATCGAGTGATTTTCTTTGATCTTAGCCCCTTTGACAAAACTTCTGGGGAAGAATGTGCCCTTCAGGTAGAATGATGGTTGTCAGAGAAGTTTTGAGGAGCTAAAGCATCAGTTAACAACAGCACCAGTGTTAGCTATTCCATATGGAATTGGAGGCTATATGGTGTACAGTGATGCTTCACACTAGAGGTTAGGATATGTATTAATGCAACATGGCAGAGTAATAGCATATGCATCGAGACAATTAAGGTCTCATGAGTTCAATTACCTAGTACATGATTTAGAGCTTGTTACTGTAGTATTTGCTTTGAAGATTTGGAGGTACTATCTATATGGTGAAACTTTTCAAGTATTCACAAATCATAAGAGTTTGAAATATTAGTTGAGTCAGAAAAAGTTAAATATGAGCTAGAGAAGATGGATTGAATTGTTGAAAGATTATGATTGTACAATTGAGTATCATCTTGGTAAAGATAATGTGGTAGCTGATGCACTAAGTAGAAAATCCAATAGCAGTGTAGCTCAACTACAGTTATCGCGGTTGCCTAACTTAGTACAATTGAGAGCATTGAATGTTGATTTGAATTTGGGGTAGAATGAGGCATTGATAGCTACGTTGAAACTCATACCAATGTTGTATGAAAGAATAAAAAAGACTTATAGTAGAGATCCAGAATTAATGAAGCTTAATGAGAAGTTGAAAGTGAATTCGAGTTTTGAGTTTAAATTGAGAAATGATACACTATGGTTGAAATAGAGACTATATGCACCCGATGTAGATAATCTAAGAAAGGAAATTTTAGAGGAAGCACATATAGTAACTTATGTTATGCATCCTGATACTATTAAGATGTATAACACACTGAAACAACATTTCTAATGGCCAGGGATAAAGAGACAATTGGTTGATTATGTAGCTAAGTATTTAATTTGCCAACAGATTAAGGTAGAGCATCAGGCTCCAGCTGGTAAGTTACAGCCGTTACCGATTTCAGAATGAAAATAGGAACGAATTACTATAGATTTCATCATAAGTTTGCCTGGGACTCTGAGGCGACATGATGCTATATGGGTTATTGTGGATTGAATGATGAAGTCAGCCCACTTCTTACTTATAAGGCAGAATATGACATTGGATCAGTTAGCTCAGAGACATGTGAATGAGATAGTGAGATTACATAGAGTCCCAATGTCCATTGTATCAGACAGGGATCCTAGATTTACTTCGAGATTTTAGAGAAGCTTACAGATAGGTTTGGGTATAAAGTTAAACTTCAGTACTGTATTTCATCCTCAGATAGATGGATAGAGCGAGAGGACGAATAAGATTATTGACGATATGCTAAAGGCTTATGTATTGGAGTTTCAAGGAGCATGGAATCAGTATATAGCTCTGATTGAATTTGCTTAAAACAATCAGTAGCACAATAGTATTGGTATGGCACCGTATGAGGCATTGTACGATAGTAAGTGTCGTTCGCCTCTATATTGGGATGAAGAGGGTCTAAAGATTGTTGAAGGCCCCAAACTGATTCAAGACACAATTGATAAGGTGAAACTGATCCGAATTAGAATTAAAGCAGCACAAGATAGACAGAAGAGTTATGTGGATTAGCACCAGAAGGATATGGAGTATGGAGTAGAAGATAAAGTGTTTCAGAGAGTATCGCCTAGGCGAGGAGTGCTGAGGTTCGGTAAAAAAGGTAAGTTAAGCCCTAGATACATTGGTCCTTGTGAGATCATTGAGAGAGTTGGACCATTGGCTTATAAGTTAGCCTTACCTACTGAAATGGCTCAGATTCATAATGTGTTCCATGTGAGTATGCTCAGGAGATATTGGTCTGATCCAACTCATGTAATACCGGCTCAAGAGATTGAAGTTTTAAGTAATTTGAGTTATGTTGAAGAACTAGTAAAGATAATTGGCTATCGGAATAAGCAGTTGAGGAACCAAATGATCAATTGGTTAAAGTCCTTTAAACAAATCATTCTAGTGAGGAAGCCACGTGGGAAGTGGAGGAGCAAATAAAGAGTCAGTACCCCTACCTATTTGATCAATTAGGTAACAATTTCAAGGACGAAATTTCTTAAGGGGGGATAATTGTGATATCTGGTTTCTGAAATATGTTTAAGGTTAGAGCCCTAAATTGTTGTGAATGAGTAATAGTGTTAAGACCATTGCATATAAATGCATAACATTAGCACACAAATACAAATTATAATTTGTACACAATACAAGTTAGCATATGCATTCAATTGATATGTCCCGGGGTATAAAAGAGTTTAAAATGACTATGATATGAATTGTAAATTGTTATGTATTAAATTTTGATTTGATTGGATTACAAATGGTAAAATGGAATTAAATTTTATTAATTGGGAGAGTGATAAATTAATAAGTACATTTGGACTAGGAAAAATACCAAGTGGTAAGATAAATGGATACATGAAAAATTAGGATGACTAAGCCTATAATTGAGTGACATTTGGCATAGTTAAATGTGTGACAAATTGACTAGTAATTAAATGAGAAATGGACCAATCTTAGAGTAACAAGTGGACCAATTAATGTGTAACATATGGACTGATTAGTTGGTGACATATGGCAACTTAATGTATGGATAAATGGCAGCATGTTAGGGTGATACATGACATATATGCCTTAGGACAAATGCCTTGGCCAAATTAAGATACCTAGCAAGTGATGTAGCAAGTTTCTGTAGCAGAGTTTCTACTGCTTCTTCTTTGTTTCCTTCACCGAAAATTGCATCCATATTCTCTCTGAAATTGTAATCTAACCCTAGCCATATTGGTGCACTAAAACCATCTTTTTACCTTACATAAAACAACTAAAAAACTAGCTTATTGTTGTTCTTAGTCTTTGTCGAAAATAAATCTATTTTCACCTTGGAATTATGTTGATTTTTTCTTGCTTGGAGTGATAGATTAATATGAAGTTTTGAGCTGAATTGGAAGCTTAATAAATAAGTAGAAATTTGATCTTTATGGTATGATTAATAGTGTGGGAATGATGATTGAATTGAATTGAAATGTTTGTGATGTTGATGACGAAGTGTGCTGGAATATGCTATATGAACTTTGATGTTTTCTATGCTTGTTCTTGGTGAATGAAAACTGTGGGTTATAGGTTGATTCATGAATGAATTAGGTCTGGATTTGAAGTGTAATGAAGGTGGATTGGTGTTAAAGAAGGATGCTAATATAGTGTTCTTGAATTAAGAAAGAGCTAGGACTATATACATGATAATGTATGGTAATTTCTGGTTTGATTTTTGATGCATGAAGGACCATGATTTGTGAGCTATCAATTGAATGATTTTGAGCTAGAATTGGAGTATAATTCAAGCCTTAATGAGGATGCATAATTAAGCATGAATTTTGGAAAATTGGAAG
>JAOTAY010000191.1:11307780-11347607 GCA_025629805.1 Erythroxylum baracoense
TGACATGTGTCACTTGCCACATGTCACACTCTCATTCGCTCACTTAATTTTCTTCCCAATTCAATTCCAATTTCTCTTCAAAATTCCAATGGCTCAATTCAAAAATTCTTAATTTCATATGTCAAGTTTTCAGTGCCATTAGACAGTCATTTTCACTACCGGTAACCCTTATTCTGTCACTTGACAGTTTTTCTGGTCTGGAAATGACTCCTAAAAATTTCCAGAAAATTTCTAAAATTCTCTAAAAATTGAAAAACCCCAATAACGTTCTCCAATCCAATTTTTGCACACACAAAGCCTATTTTTCAAAATTCACATTTATTCACGATTATACCAGAAAAATGTCATGAATGCATGTACAGCTATTTTTCATGTGCAAAAATCATCATTCACAAATGCATGAGCATGAGATGTGTTTTCTTAATTTCTCCGACTGATCTCGCGTGTACCCGTTTCTAGGGTTCAACCCGTTATATGGAAACGGGATGTTACATATAAGGTTCTGTTACAATCGTGGCAAAGTCCACCACGATCGTGGGAAAGACTTAAACATGAAATGTTGTCTTTTAAGTGATGTTGGAAACAACAAATGATAAGATATTTTCCTATGATGCATTTAGGCTTCAAATGAACTTGTTTGATGATTGTTTGATGAATTTAGATTAAACAAGTTAATTGAGGTATAAACTTAAGTGCCAACAAGACATATCCAAGTGATAATGTTTGAATGATTATGAATTATGATTAAGAAAACATACCCGAGAATGTCATTGAGCATGCATTGAACATGGCACATACATATATGTGCATGACTGAATTTATATTTGATTGATCGACTTTGTAATGTGAATTTTTTGTGTATTGAATGCTTTTAGATGCACAAGTCGATTGACTAAATCCGGACATTGTCGGACCATCCAGGTAATAGCGTAATCTGGAGCATACTGTGAGTAACCTAGATGTTCTCACTAAGATTGATTTATTTCTATTTAACTTCCAATTATTGAACTGTTAATGATTTGTATGTGACAATTCCGAGGAGTTTGATATTTGGGAATGTATTGGAAGTATTCTGATTGCATATGAATTTAAAAGTTATCTGTATTTTCAACATTGTTAAATGCCAGACTTAAGTCTGATGAACATCTAAATTTAACTGTGCATCATAAATAAATGTTATTGATAGCATATTTTGTGATTTGATGCATCACATTAATATGCATGATCAGATAAAGGTGTTGCGACCGAAGTAGCCAGTCTGAAAGAGCTTAAAGCTCAGAATTCTACATATAGAGCCATTAGCTCTATGATTAATAAGCCCAGTATCCACAATGGGTACGGAACAGTATCTGAAAAGAGCCTGATATCCAAAAGGGATATGGGATAGTGAAAGGCACTCGGTCATAAAAAATAATAACGAAGTGGAGCCTCATATATGCATATGCATTTGTACATATATGGTTGGGAAATCATTTCTGAATTGCGATGATATTGTGATATGCCATATTTATGTATTTGTTGATAATGTGATAGATTGGAATATGCATGAGCAAATTATGCCTGAAAGAGAGTTTATGAAATGTGTGACATTCATTATGCCTTATTGAGATGAGGAATGTTGTGAACTTGGTTATAGGTGAGATATTTGTGTATTTGATATGAGTTAGCTCATCAATGATGGTTTGCTCACTGAGTTCACAAAACTCATCAAAATTGCAACGTCACTTTTCAGGTATGAGAGAGGAGACCTAGTTCCTAAGATATGCTATAGGAATGCTTTGGGATTAGAAATGACTCAAAGGTCAGTCAGCTGACATATGAGGAGCTATAGATTGTTTTTAAGTAGTTTCTTTTGTCATGTAGAACTTTTTGTAAAAAGATAGTAAACTCTTAAATACTTGTAATGATGTAAACATATGTCTAATAAAGTGTAATGTTACAATTAATATTATGTTAGTGAATGAAATGAAAAAGTTGCCTTCCAAAGTTTGCAAAGTGTATGATGGCATAATAAGTGTATAAAACTGCTATAACATGCCATTGTCATAGGGTATGTTCTTGAATGTCCTCTGGATGTTTGGGTATATACTTTATGGTAGTGAGGTATTACACCCTGGAAGTATTATAGCATGTCTAAGGTGTATTAAAAAGCAACATAATGAATAGAGTACATCTAAGTATAGTAAGAGACATAATGGTACTTAATATAAAAGACATGGGTAAATGGAAAATTTGTTCGCTTCCACATAGACGTACATACTCAAACATGAAATATGTATGGGAATTTTGATATGTTTGCTTAGATTTATAAACATTATGTGAGGGGAATTAGTAGAAGAAGTATCACATTTGCTTATGGAATGTTGTTGGTTAAATTGGATGTATTTTTGTGTTGCTTTTGCTTGTGTGTACCTAGCTAAATAGATAAGTTCTACTGAAAAGACTTTTGGAATTTGGCCATATCTTGGCCTATAGACCTCCAAACACATTATTGTTTTCATCAAAAATCAATTGGAACCTCCCTTAGTTCAACAATCTCCCCCTTTTTATGAAGATATAACATTTGTGATATTAGAGAACAACAATAAAAAGATTAAGCACACAAATAAATATGAAAATAGTAGTTCGTTCCCTTTAGTTTATGCATAAAGCATAATTCAATATGGATAACATAATTCAATATCAATAACAAAAGAGATAAATGAAATTAAAGAAATATACATACATCAAGATAACATAAATTTACTTAGGCATATTATATAAAGAGTAAGAAATACAAAAAATGACAAAGCAATCACTCCCCTTAAATTTCATCTCTTCCCTTGAATGTCATCACTCCCTTTAATTATAATATTGCTGAACTTTCTCTTCCTTTTTGGAATCAACAAAAAGAATTTTATTAACCAAAAATGAATAATATAAAGTGTCATATGTGAAGCTAACTTGGTTAAAAGGATGAATTTGATCAAGATTGACAAACTTTCTCACTAGGGAGTGCTATTGAATATTTAAAAAGTAAAAACAAAATGTTTCTTTTGATAGGGGCATCCTTAATTGTGTTTAATTTTAAAAATTCTCAATTTCAGTATTGTGCCTAAGTTGAAAGATTCAATTAAAGCATCAATGGCAAGTTTTGACAAAGTAGAAGTTGGAATTGTAAAAATAAAAGTATAATTGCAATATCCAATAATCAGCTTCATAAAAGAATGTATAAATTTGAAAAATCCTAAAATCTAAAAAAAATAGAAATGTGAAAAAAGTGCCCACAATACCAATATTGAACAAAATTAAAGATATATTGATATAATTGAAAGGAAAACAAACTTTACTCCTTTTACAATTTAACTATAAAGGCTCAATTTAAAAATAATAATTCTTAATGAAGAAAACTTTTGAAAATCCTAAATATAAAATTCAAAAAAGACAAATTTTCAATTTAATGTAATCTAATGGGGTTTTTTTGTAATAAAAGATGATGTTTATAAAAAAAAGAGTGAATTATTCAGCTTTTAGAGGATATAAATATAAAATATGAGAATAAAAGAAAAGATGCAAAGGAGATATTAAGAAATATGAGGACTGGTCAACTATATGCCTCAATTGATCTAACTAGTGTTGGTGTTTCAAAGATACACAAAAATAAGCAGTGGAGGCATACAGAAAAAAAGATATGGATTTAAAACACAATCTATTAGTCGATTGATGTTGGTTATTCATCGACCAAGGATGGAGACCAAACTTTTCACAAATTCTCAAGAAAGAAAAGAGTCTCAAAATCAACAAAATTGATCAGCCACTGAAGGATATCAGTCGATCAATGTAGTTGTCTAGGCGACTAGATAAGTGACCAAACAAAGAACAAACTCATTGGAAAGGTAGAAAACATAGTTTTTGGTTATACTGGTCAATCACTCTAAGATATTAGTCAAACAGTATAATTTGAAAAGCTAAAAAACATCTTTTAAATGTAAATTTAAATATCAAACACTTAATGAGTAATGGTAATATTAATAAAGAGTTATTGAAAAGCTTAAAAAAACTTCAAACATATAAAGTCAATCAAGAAATAAAAAGTATTCTTTATCATATAAAATTTCCATCAAACATACCTACTGAGCAAAATCTTATCCTTATTTAAAAATTATTATCCAATTAACATAAATTCTATCTTAATTTCCTCATTTTGTATAATAATCTAAGTGTAGGTACTAAAATTCACAATTTAAAATAATTATTAAACACTGTATGTATAATTCAAACCGAAACAATCATTACCAAGGGTTCATAGTTAAATTCACACATAAATACAAGTTATCACCTATTTCTAAATTATGAATTAATAATTACCTCATATTGAACATTAATTACTGGAAATTGAATGAAGATTCTTCTTAAATTTACAATCCATTAGAGGTTCCTCATCCTTCTCATCCCTGTCACTTGGTTCAACAATCGTCTCTTTTGAAAAGTCTTTAGTGGCTAAATTCTCTACATCCTACAACAATATCTTTAAACTTTCTTAGAGACAAGTAGGTCAGATTCATCATGATAAAATTCATAAATTTCTTAATTATCTTAATTTGATAACTACTATCCTTACTATATACCATTTGCTCTTTCTTTTTTAGTAGCTTTGTAACTAAGGTAATTAATATGTTTTAAGAACTCAAATAAGCTTGGTCCTTGGTTGTTAGGTTACTTCTTCTTTTCAACACACACTTTTAAGGGTTCTTGACATTCTTTGTTTAAGAAAACAAAATCTATTAACATGTCGATACTTTCGACAAAAGTGATATACCATGTTATACGAGTGATGATGATACATATACATTTTTATATATGTATGTATAAAAAGAAAACTTTCTTTAGGCATTACAGTTTTTAAACGTTTTCCTAGGATAGTGAAATGCCCTATGATTATATGTGTGATGCCTATTATGAATGAAAGTTTTATGTATGCTTCTTTGAGGCCTAAAAGGTTGTGGGTGGGTTTGTAAGTTATCACATAAATTATGCCTATTCTTTCCTTGATAATATTGAACTCTATGCATAGGTTGTGAGTCATATATAAAATCATAATGCTTTCTTTTAGGACTAGTCCTATTAGATGTGAAATGTGCATGCATATACTTGGATGTGGATGCTCAATACTCATTTTTCACATTACATAACGATTCTTCAATATCTAAATATTTTTCTTTGAAAAATGTGATTTTAGAATTACCTTCACTTTCATAGTTATGTCCTATTATATGCTTATCATTATAATTCTTTTGAACTCCTAGTATGTTTTCAAGTTTTTCACTCCCTTTAGTATACTTGGACAAAGAGTCCTTAAGGGAATCTACCTCCTTTTCCATTGTTCCATTCTTAAGCTTTAATGCATTTAAGTCATGATTATTATCAATAATCACATTTTTGGAAGCTTTAATGCTATATAATTCACTTTTTTATCTTTTCATTCTCATTCGTGCATGCATCCAACTCTTTTTGAACTTTCTTAAGTTTAGAAAACAATTTCTTCTTTTGCTTACTCGTTATTTCTAAACTTTCAACTAACTCATCATAAGTGAAATCAATATCACTATCACATAAGTTAGGGTTGGATGTTACCTCATCATCTCGCATAGTGATAAAGCATATATGAGTTATATCTTCTTTCGAATGTTCGCTTATAGATTCATTTCTGTCATCCCAAGTTGATGTTTTAAGTGTTTTCTTCTTTTCCTTCTCCTTTTTATAGTTTCTTTCATACTTCTCATTATCTTTAAGTTGAGGACATTGTGACTTTATATGATTGGGTTTTCTAGTTCAAAGCAAGTAATGTAAGGAAATTTACGTTTTAAATTACTTTTACCTTGCTTGAAGTCCTTTATTTTGGATAACTTCTTCTTTAAAAACTTCATGAATTTTCTAGTGAGTAAAACAATGTCGTCTTCTTGGTTTTCACTAATTGATGTCTCTTCCTCTTTGCTTGATTCTTTCTTTGAGACTTTAAATGCTAAATTCTTTTTCTTTGGAAACATCATTTCTTCTTACATCTCTCATAGCCTCATTTGGTATAGGAGGAGGGATCTAATAAGTTCTTCTAATGGTAATGTTGTTAGATCCTTGGACTCTTATGTAGTTTTCACTTTAGTTTCCTATATCTTTGGAAGTGAACTAAGAAACTTTCTTACTAATTCAAGATTAGTATAGGTCTTTCCAAGATCTTTGAAAGAATTAATAATATCAATAAATCTAGTATACATGCAAGATATGTTTTTAAACTATTATATTGTTATGTTGGCATACTTACTTTGCTCTCTTTCACTTGATTGGTTCATTCATGTGTAACATCTAAAGTATGCCAAATATCATGAGTCATTCACACATAGAGATCTTATTGAAATTACTTCTTCCTAATGCACAAAATAGGATGTGTATGACTAATAGTCAAAGAAACTTATCTTTTATCTCAAAGTTCCCATTCTTCCTTTAATTTGGGTACCTTTTGTTATCTATAATTTTAGTAGGGATAAAGAGAACATTTTACGCTATTTCTCAAAAGTCTACACTTTTGGCCATAAATAATGTCATCCTAGTTTTTCAATAAAGATAATCATTATCATAAAAAAAGGTGGTCTAATAATTCTTTTTTCCTCTTGGTTGAATGATGATGATGATGCTCCTGAATATGTCATTATGATTTTTGCTATAAAATTTCATCAGAAATACCTAATAGACTGATTCTAATACAACTTGTTAGCCCCTAATGGTACCCAAGAGATAGGGTGAATTAAGCGTTTACAAAATTCAATAATTTTCTAACAAATCCACTTAATTAATAATAATTAATATAAATAAATATGATAAAATTACAATAACAACACAACAACAAAAACAACACTTAGTGAAAGTCCCATTAAAATGTGAGATTTGGGAAGGTCCAGTAATACACAACCTTGCCCTTACTTAGTAAAGAAGTTATTTTCGATAGATTCAGAAGTAATGCAAAATAATGATAATATAAAATATAAATAAATACATATAAATAGAAATATAAAAACATGTAATCCAATAGATAATACAGTACATATAGAACATAGTAAAGATTAACAATAAAAGAAATAAATAAGTAAATAAATATACAAACTAGAAAAAATACAAGAACAAAAATAAATATAAGGAAATTGCTTAATATAAATTATTCAAAAAATTGAATAATAATTTAAAGAGTACAGGAAGGAACTTAAAGATAAGAGATATCTCCATCTTCTGTTCATAGTGAAAATGTAATAAATTGGTTCATTGCAAGAGTTTGGAGGTAATAATTGATTTTGAAAACTAATGTCTTAAAAGAGCAGCTTTTATATTATGCAAAGCTTTGGTATGCTAATTATTGTATTCTTAAGAATATAGGTGGATTTTCAAAGTGGTTAATTATATGATATGTTAAAAGGTTATGGATGAGCAATAACGATGGATGGAACATAGTGCAATGATTTTTATTGAAAATGATTGGGACAAATGCTGGATTAATATAACCCTAGTTTACCTTCTGTGCATCTCTAGCAAATTTTTAGTTCTATATCTTTTTATTCTAAGCTTGTTAGGATTTGGTTATTAATGTAGCTACTAGGTCACAAAATATGCAACTGTAGCATTTAAGACGAGTTATTATGACAGTATGCACCTTATGTGAATTACTTAAAAACTAGCAAGGTGCTGCCAATTTAACAATGGCTTTAATATTGTAGCACCATATGACAACCCTCATTTTAAATGATAGTGGCTCTACTTTAATAAAAAATTAAACTTAATGACAAAATTTACAAATATATGAAAAAGATCATTAAATCCATTGATTTAAATAGAAGACTAGAAGTGGGTTTCAAGATTACCGCTCTCATTAAATTCCACTTATCCAGTGTCTCATAGTCTAACTTCATAAATGTTCACACCACAAGAAAATGCCACTGATTATTCTTCTTCTTTATTTTGCATGACTGAGAACCTTAATTTAGGAGGACTTATGTTTTGCATTAAAATATCCTCAACAAATATATATTGAATGATCCCAGATATAAGTTTTCTAGAGGCATATACACATTGACACACCATATCATATAAATATAACCATATCCTATAAATCAGACATAATACAAGAAATAAAACATTATCTGTAGAGATAGAAATTCTAGCAATTCAAAAAGGGGCATCTGACTAAAGCCTCCTATTGTTCACTTTTTATGACAATCTTCAAATTTGAGTATTCTAAGGAGGAATTCTTTCAAAAATGCACCTAATTTCTAAACAACAACATATGTAGGCTTTGGAAAACTTAGAAAGTAAAATTCTACGTTACCAAGTTACTAAATGCTAGAGAGGGTTAAGGATTTGAAATTTAAGTTAAAAGGATAATTTTATTTAAATAAACGATGACTATAAAGTCAAGAAAGATGAAAACAATGATAGGTTTTAAGTTTGATAGTGTGATTGTGTTGTTTGCCCTTTATGTTATGATGTTGGTGCCTTTATATAATCCTTTCAAATTTAACTACCTCAAACAATTCTTATGTAACCTTTCAACCTCCAATCATAATTCAATCATGACTATGTTCTAATGAATTGCCTACCAATACACAATTGTTTTTAAAGTACATGTTAATCATATTTTATCCATCTTGACGCACAAATCCTGAACTTAATGATTCTTATGCTTAAGATTTCCCTAAACAATTTATTTGACTTCTAAAAATCTTCATACAACTGGGCCTTTTTATCTTTGGGTCAAATAGGCTGAATTTCACTCAAGCTATCAATAATTGCCCCCTATATATGTTTGATTAAGCAAACTAAATATATGGTATTAAAGAACTTCTAGACTTTGCAAGAATGAGTTCAAGGCCATCAATCAAACTTGTATATATAGACCAATGGTTTTAGAATGTTCATGAACCAAGAAAAGTCTAACTAAAAGAAGAAGTCTAGAAACATCATCAAGATAACCTTCACGCAATCCTTATCCAAAAAGAGTCATTAATTGAAAGGGAATATTAGGCATAGTAGTTATTTAAAGACTCTTTTGCATTTTAAATTGTTAACTTCTCGCCTATTATAAAATTTTAAGGATTTGATCCATTTAAATTTTGAAATCCTACTACTCCTTTAAGTTTGTCTCATTTTGTACAAATTCGCCTCATTCTTAACTATTTATTACTTTAAACTCCAAGCAAACTCTATATTCTCTACTAACCCCAACTTTTTCCTCTTCTTTTCCTTATAATTTCCTCTAAAACGTAATAAACTCTCCTTTTTAAATTTCTATTATAGGTGCCAAACATTATGCTTCTTCTTTATTTTCTTTATCACAAACCTTATAATCTTTCAAACCATAGCCAAAGAATGTAGAATAATGGAACAAATGGATATATAGACTATAACCCTCTTCCATTCTACTTGGAAGAGGCAAGGAAATCTTCAATTGATAGCCCTATTTAGGAACCTACTAGAGTACCAACCCAATTTGCTATTTGTTTTCTTGAAGTTGCAGAGTCCTTCATATAATTCCTTTGTTTTTCCTTTTAGCCATGCATTTATCTTACTTAAAGATGTTTTCTTTTTGACTGGCTGACCTATTATTGGAGAGGATTTTGATTGTTTGTTGAAAAAACTTCTGATTTAGACCTTAGTGCCTTCAAATGTTCTTTTTACTATGGCGTGATTAATATTTATTCTTTCTTTTAAGAACCCTATCTCTGAGGAAAAGCATATTAAGTTTATTTTGGTTTTGTTTAATCAATTAGTCTTTTGTCCAGTAAAAAATAAATAAAGTATAGAATTATTATGTTTTTGAAGAGAAGTATCCTCAGGTTGTTTTTTTTGCTATAAGTTATGTTTTTCAAGGATTCCTTTACGAGAATATAAGGAGTTTGTCCAACATCCTCCTTTAAAGGCTTAATTTAAATGTATAGTTCATCTAGCTTTGGACACTCACTTATTTTTTGAAACTCAGGGATAAAGAAGTATTTCCTTATATAAACTCTAGAATCCTAAATTTTCTCGACCTCCGTCTTTCAACAAGCCTATGTAGTAAACCCACCAAGGATATTTTCAGTACCATGTTTTCTTTAAAGTCTAGGTCAATGGACCAATTTAACCCCATTTAGAATCCCTCTAAAAGGCCTTATTGGCTAAATATCTTCAAGCCCTCTAATTCTTCTTACCCGACTATTTGTCAAGAACTTTTCCTTTCTTACACTAATATAAGAGTCTTTGTGGTAGGTGGTAACAAGGCTTTTAAACCTGGCCCTTTTATCATAGCCTTAGCCTTTGAAATATATCTGCCTTATCTTTGGAGCCAGTAACTTGATCTTTCCCTAGGAATTCCTTCTATCATCCACCTTCTGGACTACTTAGTGGAATTCTCCTTCAAAGCTGGTGCCATTAATGATGAATTCTTGCATGAAATCTTTAAACATTATCATACCTTAAAATGTAAGATTTCTGTGACAACTGTTGCTAATATAGAAACTTATAATTTTTTATGGAAAAAGACTGATTGGCAATTTCTTCCTTGCTTAGATTTTTTAATCTTTAAAGGTACTTTTTCTTACTCGTCTTTTAAAAATAATTTAATTTCAATTCTATAACTAACTTTTGATGCTTTAAATTTCAAAATTTTAAATGCTGAAGGAAAATAAAAGGAAAAGATCACTTCCCAGAAAGAAGTAAAACTAGTTATAAGCTCTGCAACTAAGAGAAAATTTAAAGAAAAATATCCATTAGGTCCTAGCTTTAAGAAAGTAAAGAAATCAACCCACTCTACCAACAAGTTGATTGATTAAGTTGAAGCCACTGTAGCCCCTACTTAAGAAACTACTCCTAAAAATCAGACTTCTTCCACACCTGAGAAGTTTGTGGAAGACATTAGTGATGGTACCTCACTCATTTCTAATTTCTTTTATTCTGTTAACATAAATTCACAACACATGCCCTCTCACATGAACTAGAATTTGGGAAATTTATAAGTTCCCATGAATTAAAGATCACAAAAGTCACTTCACTAGAGAGGTAAACCAAAATTCCCTCTACATTTATAAAAATTCTCTAAACTTATTGACAAGTTCTTTTGTATCTTATAAGAATGAGATGTTTTGATAACAACAGAAACTTATAAGTAAATCTTTGATTTAAGCTTCCTAGACATTTCACTTGAAGCTCTTTCTAATGTTATACCATTGATTAATTATAAGGAACTGATAAGATTTAAGGAGTCCTTAAAGATGAGATGCAGTTTATTTTTAACTGAAATTCAATGCAGTTTATTTCTAAGCATGTTGTCCTATATTGGTTTTGTGACCCAATCACCTGCCATTGGACAACTTTTAAGCAAAATTAAGAAAGTATTATCCTCCTTTGAGAAGTCTACAATGATCATGTTGTCTACTCCAAGAGACTAAGCTTCTTATAAAGACGCCAAGAGGATTATAAAGTGATGGAAATCATAGGTAAAGGTCTCTTGGCACAAATTCAAGAACTAAAGAAAGAGTTTGACTCTTTAGAGGATCAAACTAATGAACATGAAAGAGCCATCAAGTTGATTTGATAAAAGTAAGAGACTCTAAAACAAGACGATAAGCAACTTAATTAGGAATTCAATGAGGAGAAACATATGACTAAAGACGTAAGAAAATCACTGCAGTTGTAAAAGGAAAAGGTCAGCCCTTAGAAACAACAAGTATATTAAGCTAAAGAAGATCAAGTTTATTGTAATAAAAAAATAGGTGAGGATCTAGTCTTTTAACTTGGATCAACTTTGAATACATTACACCCTTTATGAACAATTTATTGTCCACAAGCTGGACTATTTGGTTTTAAATTTTATTTTCTTTGGAATAATTACTACTTGAATAATTATTGTGGTTTTCTCTAAGTTGTTGGATAATTTTATTTTACACCTAATTCTCCCATAGAGTAGGCATATAGGGTTTTAAATATATCCTATTTAATAAAGCATTTATAAGTTTCATCTTCTAGGCTAGATTGCCAATATATGTTATCTTCCAAAACCACATGAATTTTAAATGGCCCTTCCTAATTAGAGGATCACTTTCCCCAGTTTCTGTCATTTGTTCTAGGTGGAAAATTACTTTCCATACAAAATCATTTTCTTGGAATTCCTGTTTATGAACTCTTTTATTGTAAAGCTGTGCTACTTTTTCTTTTTCTATAATCATGTTATTCAAACCCTGTAGTTGAACTTCGTCTGGATCCTCTAATTCTATTATCATTACATTAGAATACTCAAATGCCTTTAAAACATTTTTGTTATCTATATGTTTAGAAACTTGATATGCCTATAAGGTCTTAGACAAAATTCTATGACAATCTCTAAGATACTCCTCTAATGTCTTCTCCAAGATTTCAATTACTACTTTATTTGACCCTTTATCTTATCCATTAGCCTGAGTATAGTAAGGAGTCATCTTTAACTTCCTAACTAGTAAACATAGTTCCTTGGTAACTCATTATTGATTATAGAATTTCAAATTAATGAAGAATTTGTTATTTAATCAACTTCACTATATCAGTTTGCTCAAACTTTTTTATGTGTTAAGCAACCACCGATTTAGTAAAATAATATGTTGCCAACATAACACAATTATGATCTTTGGAGGAAGGTGGGTATATTTTTCCATTAAGGTTAATGTCCTAAGCCTTAAATGGCCTTAGCTTAATTATATGGTGCAACTCAGAAGTAGGAATTCATTGTATTCTTCCATACCTTTGGCATTGTTAGTAACTTTTTACATATGATATACAATCCTTTAACCTTGACGTTCAATAAGCCATCTCATTTTAACTCCAAACTGATGGACACTGGACACCCCTTATGAGCTTGCTTCATTACTATTAATTCGTCAAACATCTCTAAACAACTTAAAAGAAGTCCATTACTACCTTGCTTAAATAAGATTCCTTCAATCAATACAAATTTAAGTGCTTGCAATTTAATTCTATGGGGCACAATCTTATTATGGTTCTTTAAAAGGTTTTTAAACTTATCCCTCCAATCCTGAATGACTTATTTATCAATGTTAAAAACTTCTAAGGAAATTCTCCTTTAATAAATGGATGGATAAGACCTTCAGTGTATAATAACACATTTACGAATAAGCTCCTTAGATATACTTAACCCATAGGCAATTTAAAAAAGTTTATTTGCCTCCTAATTCTCTTCTAGAAGAATATGTTGGAATCTAACCTCATCAAAGAATTCCAACAATTAAGTAATAGCAGTATAATATGGTGACAAAGTTAAACTTACGCACTTATATTCTCCTGCTACCTACCACAATACCAATCAAGAATATCTTATAATAAGGACTCCACTAGCCCCCAGATTCAGGCTGACTAGTAATAAGAAGTTTATCTTGAGAGAAAGAAGATTTTTTGTTCCTATTAAACTAAAGAAGGTTCCAATTGATGTTTTAATGATAACAAAACATAATTATTACTAATGTGTTTATTATTTTTATAAAAAGAAATATTAGAATAAAATGAAGTCATAAACTTAAGAAGATAATAGATGAAATTGATAAAGAGAAGTTAAAATTTGCAGCCGATGAAATGAAGACCAAAACAAGAATAAAAGAAGATCAAGGTAAGCTCACTTTATTGATTTAATGATCTATAAGACTCACCATATATAATCATTTCATCTTACTTCATTGAATGAGTCTTTACATTCATCAAAAGACATTTAAGTTTTTAATTTAATATAAAAGCTTCTTGATCTTTCAAATAATATTTTAAGAACACTTTGGGAAGCGTATTTAGATTAAACAAATTGGTCTTGAGCATTTAAAGTTGTTAAAATCATGTTTTTGGGATAATTGGTTAACCTATATGAGTTATCAGTTAACCAATATAAGTTAAAGCTATTAATTTGATGTACCATGAGTTTGTTATAACATTAATGAATCGGTGTACCAATGTGCCATATCGTTTGAACAATATGTGTACTAGTTGACTAATGTCTAACAACTAGTGAATCTAGTGATGTAAATGTATATTGGTCGACCAATGCACTATATATAGTCGTTATAACAACTAGTTCTTAAATTTAATGGCTGTTTAGGGTTCCAAAACACTATAAGTAGGTTTTTTTCATTGGTTCTAGTATTAAGAAGAATTCGGGTGTTTATATACAAACTTCAAAAAGTTTTTCAATCATTTGAGCATTATTGTCTCATATTTGTGTGAATAAGCCATTTGGAATTATCAAGTGAATAAGTAAGATATTTTTAGTTACAATACTTTTTTTAAGTGTTGAATATTGTACTTAGGAGTTTTTCAAGTGGGATTGAGGTTTCTTTTCACCTTTAAAAAAATTGTTAAAAGTTCCTCTTTACTGAGAAAGATTGTGCAAAGGTTATTATTTGACTTGAAAGAAAAATTGTAGTGGAATTCTAAGAAGAGTCTTTAGAGTGGACCTAGGCAAGGGTTGTTTATCGAACCATTATAAATCAGTTTGCATTCTGTCATTCCTATCCTCTTTAAATTATTGTATTAATTTCTATTAAGTGAATTCATTATACTTATTTATATTAATTGTCATTAATTGAGTATATTAGTTTTAAAATTGTTCAATTTTATAAACACCCAATTGAACCTTCTCTTGAGTGTCATTAGAGACTAACAAGTGGTATCAGAACATGTCTATTAGGCTAATATTTCTAACAAAATCCTATAGAAAAGATCATAATGGCATGTTTAGGAAAATCATCATCATCATTCAACCAATAAAAAGCATTAATGGACCACTTTTCTTTGAAGATAATAATTATCTTTATTGGAAAACTAGGATGAGATGTTTTTTAATAACCAAAAGTGTAAACCTTTGGGAAATCATGTCAAATGGCCTATTTATTCCTACTAAAATTATTGATAACAAAAGGTACCCAAATTATAGGAAGAATGAGAATCTTAAGATAAAATATTGTTTTTTTAAATAAGAGGGTCACACGTATCTTTTTTTTGCTTTAGAAAGAAATGAATTTAATAGGGTCCCAATGTGTGAAACAACTCATGAAATTTTGCATATTTTAGAAGTTACACATCAATGAACCAATTAAGTAAAATAGAGCAAAGTAAGCATGCTAACACATTAATGTGTTGTTTCAAATAAAGCAAATCTAACGTGTATACTGGATTTATTATATTACTAACACTCTCAAAGGTCTTGGAAAGACATATACTAATATTGAAATGATAAGAAAATTGCTTAGATCACTTTCGAAGATATGTGAAGCTAAAACGATGGTTATATAAGAAGTCAAGGATTTAACAATGTTACAATTGTAGAAGCTTATTGGATGTATTCTAAGGCTACGAAAGAAGCAAGAAGAAACGACAATTAAAAGAAAAGAATTTAGTGTTTAAAGCCTCAAAGGAAAAATCCAGCAAAGAGGAAGAGACAGCAACTAGTAAAAGTAATGAAGAAGACATTGGTTTATTCACTAGAAATTTAAAATTTTCTCTAAAAGAAAGGACTTTAAGAATGGTAAAAATGATTTAAGATATAAATCCTATAATATTACTTACTTTGAATGTAGAAAACATGGCCATATAAAGTCACAATATTCCCAGTTTAAAAATAATAAGAAGTATGAGAGAAATTATTAGAAGGAGATGAGGAAAAGAAGAAATCACTTAAAGCATCAACTTGGGATGAAACAAGTGAATCTGAAAGTGACCATTTGAAAGAAGAGATAACTCATATATGTTTTATCACTATGGATGGTGATAAGGTAACATCCAACCTTAAGTTGAGTGATAGTGATATTGATTTGACTTATGATGAATTAATTGAAAATTTATAAATCATGAGCAAGAAAAGGAAGAAATTGTCTTCTAAACTCAAAGAAGTTTAAAAAGAGTTGAATGCATACATAAGTGGGAATGAAAAATGAAAAGTAAATTGCTTAGCATTAAGCAACCAAAATAATTAGTCATGACAATCATCACTTAGATGAATTAAGGCGTGAGAATAAAACATTGAAAAAAGAGTTAGATTCCTTTAAGGACTCTTTGTCCAAGTTTACTACAGGGAGTGAAATACTAGAAAACATGCTAGGAGCTCAAGACAATTCCAATGATGGGCATGGAATAAGATATAACTATTGTCAAGTGAAAAAAATTTGTATAGTGAAGAATCAATTGCCTAAAATGACAAATGAATATGGAGCATCTACATCTAAGCATACATGTGCACATAACACATCCATTAGGGCTCAACCTAAGAGCAAACATCATGCTTTTATATATGGCTCACAACCTATACGTAGAGTTCAATACAATTAAGGGAAGAATAGGGTTTTTTATTTTTCAAATCCTAGTATACATGGCTCCCTATTTTGCAAGGGTTAGGGGAGGGACATTAATTGTCTGCAGCCTTCTCTTTTTATTTTACTAAGTGGTTGTTTCCATAACTTGAACTCGTGACCTTTTGGTCACAAAGGAGTAACTTTATCAGTTGTTTTAAGGCTCGCCCTCAAATCAATCATAATCAAATATTTTAATTAAGTGGCGGTAAAGATGGCTGCTAGGCCCATCCTACCCTGGCCAGGTCTAACTTTCCTCGGTCGACCTGAAATCAACAGACCATACTTGTTAACCAAGTCTTCAGCTCAGGCTCAGACTACCCAGGTTGACCTAACCCGATGTTAGACCCTTATAATCGTTTTTGCTTTTGTAATTAAGAAAAGTTCGAGCCTGGCCAAGCTGGGCTAGGACTCAGGCTAGGCTACATTTGGCCCGGTTAAGCTCACGCAGCAAAATAAATATAAAAAGTTTTTGTTTAAATTTTTAAATGTCAAGACTATTTTAAATTTTATAAAATGATTAACACATAAATTGTAATAAAGCATGACTCTTAGTTCGTATATCATTGTGAAGTTTAATCATTTTTTTTGTCATTTCTCTCTATTCACTTTTAAAATCAATTGATCTCAATTACCGTAGCCAAACAAGTGCTTAGACTCTAATAATATCTACATAACGTGTTGGCAAGGAGTGCTAGCTCTCCTAAAGTCTAAAGCCTATTTATAATAGAGTTTAACATTTTAATAATTTAATTAAAATTAAAATATAATTTTAATTAAACTTTAACTATGATTATAATTAATTCTAATTAAATATCAATTATGATCACATAAAATTCAATATTTTATATTGATCTTTATTTATCAAACATTACATATTTAATCATAAAATTTCTCTCTTTAAATTGTTCTTTGTGTAAGTCATTAAGTTTCCAAATATATTGACAATAAATATAAATTATAATTCTAAATTATATTAATATTGAAAAATGTCAAAATAATTTTGAGTAACATTTGAATCTTTTAATCATCCAATGTTATGATTAGACATAAAGTATGAAATTAATATCTATTTTATTTAAATTATTGTTAATTTTTCATAATTACAATTAATGATATTTAAAAACTATTTTAAAAATATCATTTTACCTGAAAATTTTTCTAAGTCAGACATGTTATCTTCTTTTGGCGTGTGATTATCACGTGCTTCAACAGGAATCTTTTCTAGTTTGATCTTTTCCCAGCACAAAACTATGCAGACTATTCCCCTTTCTTACTGTTATCTAATCTTGTTTTTCTCTTTTTTCCTTCTAATGATAGAACTTCTCCAATATAAGGCTTTGTTTGGTTCTGGTTAGTAATGGAATAGGATGAAACGTAACACACTTTCATCGTTTAGTTGAAAGTTCCATAATGGAATGGAACGGAACGGAATAGGATAGAAGCGGAGGGTTTACGTTCCATTTTATCCTAAACAGTAAAAATAAGAAATCTCCGATATGGGAGGTTTATGATAGAACGTAAAGTAATAAGTATATACTGCCTAATATACCCTTAATAATTTTTCTTAATACCAAATTTTTTAATCCTAACCCCTTTTTCTTCATACTCATTTATTACGGTCCACAAAAATTATATATAATTAATAATATTTTTATATTATTTATACTTAATAATATTATTTTTATATTATTTCTCCTTACCCTAATAATAATATTTTAATATTATTAATAATAAATTGTATATATTTAATAATAAAATTAATAAATTTTAATAAATTTTTTTAATAAAAATAGAAAATATATTAAAATTTTATTTTTTAATTATTTGTATATATTTCTATATAAAGAAAAATATAAATAAATAATTTTTAAATATAAATCACATAAAATAGAATAAATTTTATTAAATAATTAGTAATAATATTTTTATATAATTAATAATAAATTGTATATAATTAATAATAACATAATAAAATTTTTATTATTTTAAAATATAAAAAATAACTTTTTAATTAAACATAATTTTTGTTTTAAAATCATAGCGTTAAATTTCTTGCAACAACGATTTTAATATCAAGAGTATAATAATCATTTATTATACATTATATTCAATTACATCCATCTTCCAAACAACGTTTTATTATATTACATTATGAACTCTTCCATTTTTTTCAAATAACTTTTCACTATATTCCATTCTATTTCATTATAAACTGTTCCTTTACATTCTATTCCATTAATTAACATCTAATCAAACAGGCCTTAAAATTGTTGATTTTCCTTTTAAGTGTTCAAACATTTGATCGACTAAATAGAAAGAGAAATGGAAAAGATGATAAACGCAGGTTTTGCCTATTCCACATGAACCTTCACTTCATACACCCCATTCATAAAAACACTTAACCGCAACAAAGGGATACATTGATTCAAAGTGTAGTATTACCGATGAAATGGGCAAATGCACGGCACATACAACTCTTAACCAAGAATGGCCTTTGTAGTAGTGGTAACAGCAGCAGTGAGGAAGATGGACTCAAATTTCGGTGTCTGTGGAGTGAAGATGTACATGTGGCAGTCATGAGAATCAACTCTGGAACCGAACGATCCCACCGCATTTTCCACCACTTCTTTGTGCTATGTCCCCAAAACAAAATTTCAAGGTCAATCAACCACTTCTCAATTGAATCTTACCCAAAAACTTAATGCCTCAAAAGAACTTTGGTTATAAGATTTTGGTCTCCTAGAACTAGTATGGGTGTACTCTTTTTCAATACCAATAAAATGAAGTTGAATAATCCCAGTAAAAGACTTTCAGTTTCCCTACCTTCCGTAAGTCTCTCACTGAGACAGCAGTAGTGGACTCAAGACCAAGTGTATCCCAACTTGCCGTGATAGTTGCAGCTTCAGGACACCGATTCCAGAAAGCAACAGTCAAACGATGTCCAGACAAAGGGCCAGCACAGACCTAAAATAACATGCAAAACATTAATATTTCATCATCTGTTGCTTTAGAAAATATGAAACGCAGGTGGAAAACATTCAATTACAAGCCCATTCAGGTATTTACGATAATTGGTTATGCTACATATATTGCAACAGTCAACCTGTAGGCAACCATCAATCCCAGAAGAGTGTACTCTCCTCCCCTGAACGCCAAGTGGGTCTGTAAGGAGAATCAACATCCTAGCTTGTTAATTTTTCAGCTTCAATCAGCAAAACAACATTTAGGCAACATATAAATGCTTAGTTTACCTTGGTTTACAGCAATAACCTCCTTATTGGTAAGAATCTCTAAAGCTTCTGCAGTAATATTTCTCACATCACAACCAATTACAAGAGGGGCCTGCACAGATAATTAGGCCCTATTCAAAAATGAATTTTTGTGCAAGTTCGAAAGATAATGAAGCTCACAGACATGAAGCAATTGATGAATCCAAGACATTGTCATCAATTAAAGTGGTTCTAATATTCGAAATCATAGAAAACTAAAAGAGGCATATCACTCATTGCATTTGCAAATAATTATCAGACAAACAAAACCCTGAATTAAATAGGATTGCTAAGAAGATAACTCAGATATTTGATGTCGTTCCTGATAACAAGAATCACTTCAATATTGAGACTGAAATTCATTATGAATTGAAAAATATTATACAATGCCCTATAGATAATAAGAACAATATTTTGGGGGAAGACCTTCATCAAAGCCCATATGCTAAAGTGACCACAATACTCGTGATAAGTCATTCCTCCATTGCCAACTTCCAACATATCAGGATCTGCCCAAGATCAAAAGCATGATTGTTGCAGATGAATCACTAGGGATACCATAGAACAGATTTTAAACAATTATAATCACAGAGATCATAATTTTACCATTCCATCCACCTGGTCCTGCGTAAGCTGCCCATTTGTCATTCAAATCGGCAATTGTGGCCATGCTTAACAACAAAATGATAGAAGCCAATACATCATGTTAGCAACCAATCCTTCAGTCTTCTAAGAGTTACCAGTCTAAAACTTACAGTGACAGTAATAGTAACTATTTCTCAATTTAAAAACTATCAGCAGATTGTAATATGGTGCCAGCCAAATTGGTTTCCCCTTAGTAAATCACAATATTGGATAGGAAAAAATGTTTTATAAAAGATGCTTCACATTGAATCATCACTCTGGAAAGCAATGAAACCTTGCAGTTGCAGATGTTAAACCAACTGTCTAATAATCAAGTTCAACACAGAATACATGACACTACTCTGCTATAGGAGAAATGAGATACATAGCAACGATAGATACATAGGGACCTAAAATGGTTTTTAGCTGAAATTTGGCTCCTAAACGTCTTCAATGATGATGTTCCTTGACTGGAATGCAAAATAGATGTATGTCTGCAAACTTTGGAAATTACTAAAAAAGCTAGTTGGAGAATTCATGTGAAGAAAACTTGTTAATATTTTTGTGTTTCTAATGATCATCAGAAACAGAAGTCCAGATGTTAGACGTGGCCCATGTATCATTTATGTCATTTGATGTACACCAACTATTTCCAACATTTCTTCCCCATGTGGGGACATCATCAATACCCTGTCAAAATAAAGATGAAGTGAAATTAACTCACAAGGAAACAACAGCCTGTTGTTGATACAAGCCAAGGATTAAATGGATTACCAGTCACAAAGTGAATAGAAAATAGCGCGTCCACTTGCATTTAGAGCATCACGCATTGGAGGGTATCTGGAAAGTATCAAATGACGTGAAGTTAACTTTGAGTTAATAAAAATAGTTATCTTGACAGCTTAATGAGGCTAAGCAAAAACATTTCTATTGATTTGATCCCCAGGTTGTAACAGTTGTCATACTTCAAATAGTCAACACCCTATTAACACAAAATCAACAATTGAATTTAAGCAAACTTTAGGGTATAGCAAGGAGCACTCGTATCATGAATTCTTACTTGAGATAAACAAGAATAGCTACCTGCATAAAAAAATGGAGATAAGGAATATGTTTATTTAGTCATTTGGTTTTTTTTTTTTTTTGTCTTCGAAGTTTTTCATGACCTTAAAAAAATAAGACCATAGAGCTATAGAGACATGCAACTCAAGAAGAGGGCTCTATTAATCCAGTCTTCTCCTGTCCCCATAGAAATTATCTATCTTGTCTTTAAATCATAGATTTGATTCTTCTAATACAAAAATGATACAAATTGACATTACTCTCCATTATGCAAAGTATCACACATAAATAGGCAAAATTAAGTAGCTATTTCATCAAGGTTCAGCAAAACATTTAATATTCAAACCCATGAAGCAAATAAGTCTGCGTCATCTTTTTCATGAAAAAGTGATCCAGGTCGAACTTGACAACTGAAAACCCTGCATAAATGCAAGCAAATTTCACAGAATAAGAGGAGACCTACATGATGACAGCATAATTAAGAAACTTTCGTAGATGATAAGTGTTGGAAACTTCTTCATACCCTGCATCAGAATAAATACCAAGCTTGAGGCCCTTCCCATGTACATAATCAGCAAGAGCTTTGATTCCGGACGGAAATGTTTTTGGGTCGGGGCAAGTTGACCTGTCAAATCATAGAAGACGGCAGGAATATATTTGCAACTATCAGCAAATTCCCAAATTCACCAGTTCTGTGATACTAACAACGAGTATTAGAGTGGTTCTGGAGCCTGTTTTTATGAGTGTTTATTGTGTTTTTTTCCTTTTATAGTTGACTGGAATTGCAGAGCATCAGCATGGCTAAAGTAAAAATGAAAAGAAACAAAAAGAAATAGTTTAGTTTACCTTTGAGTATCGTTTTAGAGTAGACAGCAATCATCTGCATTTTGATGAAACAGATTTTTTAGTTATAAACAGCAACATCGCACAAACTTGAGGTATATACTCAAAAGCTCTCATGACGAACACCTATATTGACATACTCGTAACCCAGATCGGACAAGCCAGTTGAAACAAGTGCATCAGCTGTCAAAACAACGTTGATAATTAGCACTCTAAATGGACTTTATGTTTACGGACAAACATATCATTGTCCTCTGGATAATCCACACCGAGTTCCAAACCACAGGGAACCAAATTCACGGGCAAGTTATACTGTGCGGTTCATCAACTACGCGGAAAATAGAGAAACTTGTATAAAAATAAATGTTTTCCCAAACTAAACAAAAAATAAGTAGAAAGAATTTCCTTTTGCGACTATACACTTCGCAAGCTTGATCCCAATTATGAGCCAGTAAACCAACTTTGCCTATTAATGCAAATTTCTTTCAGGACATAAAAGAATTCTAAAAAACACCCCGAAGTTGATCTTCTTAAAAAAGGAATATCATTGATTTTGATGCAACCACAAAATGATGACAAGAAATGCAAAAGACGGGAACTTGAAACCGACAAACCTGTTTCTTTGATTACAGTCTCATTGATATTGCACGCGAAGAAGTTCCAGCTACTCCATCTGCAATATATCAGTTAAGTTGATTGCATGATTGATATTGCACGCGAAGAAGTTCCAGCTACTCCATCTGCAATATATCAGTTAAGTATGATTGCATGTTCTTTCCAGAAGTACCACTAAGATCTGAAGATAAAGTAAAATAAACAATGAAAGTAAAGAAAAAAAAAAGTAAGTGGGGAAGAGGAAGAGAGAGACCCCATCTGAGGAGTTTGAGCCAAACCATTGTTAAGCTGAAAAATCCCATATTTGGAAGTGTCATAAAGTTGAGTGAAAGACTTGCTGTATCCAAAATTGCTGTAGAACGGGCCTTCTTGCCACCACTTCCCCTGCACTCACACTATTATTCACCCACAGACATACACAAACAATCCAAACATAGACGCAGCTAAAACTAGTAGTCCCTGTCATCTTCAAGAAACTTAAGGAGAATAGATTGGAGCAAAGACAAGAGTCTTTGACACAAACAAGAACCTGAACTTTAACTGTACATGCAAAGAACAGAATACGGAGTCGTACAACATTAAAGAGTTGGGTTGAATTGTTCAGCACCAGTCAAGGTTTGGAAGCGTCTAGACAATAAGCGAGCCGGCAACCGAGAAGCATTCTAAAACACGTAATTACCAAAAAAAATATCCATTGCAATTTTACGTTTATCTAATTAATTAATAGGTGAATAACGGAATTAAGAAACAAGATTCTATTTGTTTTTTTTTTTCTTTTTTTGTTTGTTTAACAAGCAACGTGGACAGTGACCTTAGTATAAATTAAAAGCATGTGAACATGATTTCCCCTCACGTGAAGAGCTGAACCGCATCAGATCAAATGAGAAAAGCTTTATGGCCCAATCCAGATTTGCAACTTCGTATTATCATAACTTCTTGGATTGAAGGCGTGGACGTCCATTAGTTTTACTTTTTTGTTTTAATTATGGTTCAAAATTAATAAAAAGGCAAGATGTTTTTTAGGATACTTTTAAAATATGAATACTTTTCAAAATAAATAAAAACACAAGGAAAATTTGCATCTTTTATCTTAAGTTATAAGGATAATGGCTTTATTAGTGCTTAAACTTTACTATTTTATTTGAGTAAATGCCTCAACAAAAAAAGTAATTTATCGGGTGCTCAAATTTTTAAATTTTATTATGCTAGTGTCTTCATCAATTAAATTAGACAAAAGTGTTGACTTAATAATATCTTGTTATTTATGTGACAATGTATATGTTGACTTAAAAAGATTAAATTTTAATGTCACATCATTACTCTATATAAGTTTTTGATCCAATGCTTAATTAATTCAAATAAATGATATTATTAATGTTCAAACTCGTGTCAAATTATTGCACAAATTGCTTAATTTATAAGAAGTTTGGGTTTATTTTTATTTTTTTGTGTATTCTTTAGTTGTCCCCTCGTGATTTTGTTTTTTATATTTATTTTTATTTATGATTATAGTAATAATTATGCTACTAGGGATAAAATACATTAAATAATAGTTAAAATAAATTAATTTTTTATTATTAAATTTTTATTTCCAAAGGAGAGATGTAAAAAAAATATTTGCTTTAGCATTGAAAATAAAGGAAGAGATGTTACTACGCGAAAAAATAAACTGAAAACTAAGGAAATAGGTTTTAAGGCCTGAACAAGATTTCTAATTTCTAATTTAACATTAGAAAAATTTATTAACCAACATTTCGAGGTTGATATTCTAACAATAAGATTCATTCTTTTAGAGATTTGGTCTATTATTAAGTAACTCAACGTTTTTGTAAGAATATATTTTGAATCAAATTGTTTAATTTAAAACCTAACATTTTCAAAACGTATAAAACAAGCATCAAATGAATAGAAATATAAATAAAGTTAACTTTTCGTTAGTTAAATATTACATTAATAATGACATCACATATACATATATATATATATATCAAAATGAGGCCTATTATGTGATAATGGTAGTGGACTCGAATTGTCAGAGGTCTCTTTTGAAGAAGAATAGCCCCATTTGAGTTGAGAAATCCTGTCGGGGTTAAACTCAATCAGAATGCATTAAAGATAGGCTTAATGAATAACTACTATTCAAATGGAGTGGTTCCACTGGTCAAGTAGTCCTGCGAGTCAGCCAAAAGTGTAATGAATAAGAATAATCACTTGGCGTAGTGCTTTCATTCAAGTTTATATAATAATAATAAATTTTGATCATAATATACAATTGGAATTTTAATCTTTAACTTTTCGTTTAAACTCCAGCTTTTAATAAAAAGTTTTAATGACTCCTCGTGTGCAGTTAATGATTTTTAGAGAGTAGAATTTTTTAATTAAACTTTTAAATGAGTAAGGTAAGATCTCATCTAGGATAAACTAAGTTGAAGTGAGCCCTACAAATAATTAGATTAGAATGGATAAACATTTATCTAAAAGTATATACTAAAAAATTGAAAAAAAAGATAATTAATGTGGCATTTTTTATTATTTGGTATTTTCTTAAAAGAAAGTGTACATTATTGGCATATCTTTTCTTTATCCACCATATATAAAGATCCACCTCTCTTTTAGCACTTCTAGTTACAGTGGATATGACAATTATTTTGTTGAAGAATAAATTTGAACAATTAACAACATTGGAAAGCATTTTCAAATTCTTATTTAATTCAAAGAAATTGATGTCGTTGGATGATAATGAACTAAGAGAATTTGTACTAATTTTACGAACTACTTTTTTTTCATGGTATTGTGTGGATGTGGATTTAGATTTTTTTTTCCTGAATTGAAAGTGAGACAAATGACTTTGCTAAATAAGTTAATGTCATTTCAATTGCTTATCAAACTCTATTGATTATACCAGTTATTATAGCATCAGTTGAGAGAAGTTCTCTCAAAATTAAAATTATTAAAAATCTACTTGAGGTCATCAATATCACAAGAAAGATTGTATGATTTAGTTATTTTAGGTATCGAGAAGGATATGCTAAACAATATTGATCTTGATACTATCATTATTAACTTTACATCTGAATATGTGTGGAGAAATTGTTTTTCATGATCATCTATGTTCTTATTAGTGCAATTGTCTTAGTATTTCACCATGTGATATTGTTGTTTGATTGTTGCTATTGCTATTTTATTGTTGCTGTTACTATTTTTAATAATTTTATTGTTGCTGACATTTGTAAGATGTTTAGATGTTGTTATGATCATTTAGTATTTTATTAAGTATGTGGACTTATGACTTAAGTCACTTATAGATGGATATCAAATTTTAATAATAAAATATGTTTTTAAAGTTTACATATTTATATATTGTCGATTAATTAAGGGCTTTTTTTTTACTTTATCTTGAGCCTATGAAATGCTAGGACCGGCCTTAGTCTAGTTCCACCCTCCCTTACCTCCAGTTCACTCCTCCACCACCATCCAATTAGATTAATACCGTACTGGTACTAATATCGAATTTGGTTCTAGTACAGTATTATACCGGTACTGACAATACTGGGTATCATTTTAAGTAATTTTTTAAATTTATAAAATAGTCCTTAATTTTTTTAAATTTATAAAATAGTCCTTCAATATATTGTATTTTATAATTTTTAATTTTACATCATCCATGTCTCCAAAAATCATAATAATGAAAATTTAAACTAACAATTTGCTTATCTTTATTAATATTATTTTTCAAATATAAATAATAATCATAATTAATATAAAAAATCATTTAATCATCATATAAATATAAAATTAAAAACAATATAAAGTATTTAAAATATTACAATTCCATTATATAATAAATAATAATTAAAGGCAATTAAGTTTTTGTCACTTTAGAAATGACATTTTTAAAATTTTAAAATTAATAAGTAAGTTTCAGTGAAATAAATAAGTAAATGTATTTTAAAAACTTAATTACTATTATTATTTTTTAATTAATTTAATTTTATAATAATTATTATATTACTAATTATTGTTAACTGTATCGAAACTCAAAAACTCTAATAATTGTTAGCCAATTCAGAAACCCTAATTTTGTTTCAATCTCTCTAATACTACCCAACAGCAACAACATCACTAGCATAAGAATAACAATAATGGCTTTCAAAGAGTAAAGACTCTTTTTTTCCTTGTTATCTCTTTCTATTTCGTTTTCTCTCTCTTCTGGTCTACTTTGAAATTTTGGTTTGATCCAAGAGAAAGGGTAGAAACTGCCAAGAGTTCCTGACAAACCCTTTTGATTGATTTGATTCAAGAGACTTGTTGGCTTCTTTTTATAAGCCATGGCCATACACCACTGCCATTCCTTATGAGCAACTTCACCAATCACTTTACTCCATTTCTCCTTCAAGTGTTTTTAATGACAATCACTCATACATATACCCCTTAAACTGCTATATACTTTTGTCATGCTACACAACTCAGCTAGTAAAAGCCTCTCAAAAATGGCTTCCAAGGCCAAGTTAGGCAAATCCAGAAGAGAATTCTTCACATCTTCCACTTGTTCTTGCTCTCTCGAACCAAGATTCATCTTCATCTTCTTTGTTTTTTTTTGTAGACAAGTTCTGAATTTTTTAAACTTTACTATACCAGTCGGTATTTTAAATACCGACCGATATCAACTGATATTAGGAAAAATTATCGATACTGGCTGATATTGATGGCTAGTACCAAACTACTGAATTTCATATCATTTGTAAGTCAGTATAGTACAAATGTCAAAACTTTGCCATCATCAACCACCATGACCTAAACGATACATTACTTCTCCTCCCCCTCTGTGATGTTTTCCAAGAAAAACCCGAAATACTCAACACCCCAAGTAGTGAGTGGCCTAAGTTTTAGCTAAACGCCGCTCTGATGATGTATTAAAGCTTTAGTCTTGCTTTGGTGTTCATTATAATGGTGCCCTTTTGCCTTATTGGAGTTGTGGGTAGCATTAGTTGGTCGGAAGGAGAGGTGGGATGTTGGTGCTGCCTTGGCGACAATAGTAGCAACTGTCGACGATGACTATGAGAGGTGGTGGCAAGGAGTGTGTGAAATGTAAAAAGGAAATGAAAGAGGGTAGAGATGTTTGTGAGTTGCCATGCGAGCATAAGTTTCATTAGATGTGTATGTTGCACGGTTGAGGAAGAGAAATATAGGTCCTTGTTATAAGTATCTGATAAGATGAGTAAATTAATTAAAGAGGAGTGAAGGTTTAGAGATCTAGCAATGAATGGCTGTGATGAAGAGGTTTGTAAAGATACGCTTATTAATTAGGGTTTCTAGATTAGGGAATTTATTTAATAATTTAATTAAATTCTAACATAACAAAATGATGTTATGTAAATAGTTGACAAATTTCATTAATTGAATCAATAGCTAATGGCAGAAAACCAATATGATTGGACTCAAAATAGAGTAGACATTAATTCTAGGCTCTATGTCTAATCGAAAATTTGTATGATGAAATGATTGAATTATACAAAAAAATCATACATGGAAAAGTTATTTAAAAATACTTTGATATTCCTGAATATTTAGGTGTTCATGATGTATTGCTAGATGTCAATCTTGATCAATAATTATAAATTATTTAATTGGAGAATTAAAAATAAATTAAAAGGAGTTTTAATTTATCTAATTCTAATTATGAATTAGAATTAGAATTATAATTATAATTATAATTTATAATCATTTCCAATATATTTGAGAACTTAATGAGTCTCACATAACGAATGTGTTAAAGAGAGCAAAGATATTTTAATCAAGTTGGACTTAAATATGGGATATTTAATAAATAAGGTTCAATATGAGATATTGAATTTTATTTAGGCATAATTGAAGTTTAATTTGTAATTCTAATTAAAGTTTAATTGAAGTTAGAATTTAATTTTAATTAAATTACTACAATGTCCAAAGCTTAATTAAATTACTAAAATGTCCAAAACTTATAAATAGGCTTAAGCTTTAATTGAGCTAGCACTCCTTACTTAACTTTTTCTGTAAGAGTTACAGAGTTCTCTAAACCCATTCTATAGATATCGTTAGAGGTTGAACACTTGTGTGGCTATGGTAGTTAAGATGGGCTAGTTTTATAAACGATTCGAGGAATTTGACAAGAAAATAATCAAGCTTTAGAATAAGGTACAAATTAAGATTCATGCTTTATTATGATTTTTATGTTAATTATTTTATAAAATTAAGGTGATCTTGATTTTCAGGAAATCAAAGTACGAAAAAAGTTCATAATTTTTCATTGCAGTCAAGATCTAATCCGATTTTCCATTACTAAGGACTACTACTTTTGGTGAAACCCATTTAAGAAGAGGCTAGATTTAAAGGAAAAAAGTATTTGCAGAAGTCTGGAGGTTCTGGTTGCATTTCTCAAAGGATAAATTCATCCACCAGGCGAACCAATCAACATTAAGAAATTTAGAGAATTTGTCAATTTTGATTGGGCTGAAATTCACAAGGGTGTCAAGCAAAAAATAGTTTAGGCCACAGTCAAACAAATTCCCTTGCTGTGGCAACTCCAAGGGTATAAACTGTAAATTGAAGAAGCAGAACCTTAAAACCCTAAACTCCCAATTGCACTCCAAATAACTATTACTCTCTTCTCCATGCCAGTTGTGCATCAATCAACTTAAGCCCTCCATACTTCAAAATGAAGATAATCAAATAAGGAAAAGGCCGAGTTCCAACCATATACATTTATTTCCATTTCCAAACGACCTAAAATTCAACCTTCCATGAATTACACGATACAAAACTAAGTCTCATCTTTACAGAAAGCCAAAACCCTAATGATTAAACTCAGTCATTAAACTTAACCAAAACCACAAACCCTACGGAAATTGATTCAATACCATAAAAACTAAAAACCCTAAAGTTCAAATCTCTAAAGTTAATGGATTGGCCATTTTTTACGAGCATTAAAAACTACGAATCATATAACCACATCGATTAAACCAACACTTGCCCTCTTTCACATTGCTCCTAAATTTCAAAACCGAATTAAAGGCTTCAAAACTCAAATTTAGAGAAATGAAGTTGAAAAAACAAAGCTCAAATAGTTAGGCAATTGACTTCAGAATAGAGCAAGGATTTGCAAAGAGACGCAAGGGTGGCAGTAACACCTCTCTGATTTATCAACATCATCAACGGAGGATTCATCCTCTGACTATGACCCAACATATTTAAAGGGAAATCTAGATTTAGTTAAGTTAATTAAATTAATTACATTTAAGATTAAATTAAACTTTATTAAATTAATATTTAATTTTATAAAACATTGTAATAATTTTAATAATTAATTTTAAATAAGTGAATCTTTTAATACTTAAATGACACAATAAACTCAAACGTGACAGGAGACTGATTATGTCTATCTTTGATATATGTTCTATTAATAGATTTAATTTGAACATTTCTAAAATGATATAAATTAATTTAAATGCTTCAAAATATTTAAATTTAATTCATTATTGAAAACAAAATTTAGAGTCATTTTTACTCTTTTGAGCTCAGTTATAAATGATGGAGCCTTTGTAAGGTTTTTGGGCCTTAGACTGGCCCAAAACATTAATTCACATCCATCTAGCCAGTCAGGCACTGCAGTTACTGAGCAATTGAGTGTGAAAACCTTATTGTACACACAGAAAGTAGTTTCTTAGATGTGTTGATGGAGCGGCCAAATCAGGTTTCTATCTTTATCTGCGTCCCAACCCCTCCTCCCCCAAATAGATAAAACCAATTGTTGTAAATGTATAACTTTGAAGTTTGGTTCTTTGTCCTATAGATACAAGGGAAATTAGCAATTTCGTGTTTGTTTTAATCTTTTCCCTTGTTATTTTATAATTAGGCTAAAACATTTGTAGTATAAAAGCTCCGATCCTAAGAGTATGTACGTTTATGGTTGGCATTAAGTTCACGTTAGGAATTTCTCTTCATTTCCTGAAAAGTTTACCAAACCCCCCAAATGTTTGGCCAATATTTTGTTTGGTTCCTTAAGATAGTAAGATCGGTCCAAAGTCCATTTTAAACCTTAACGTTTACAACAGAATATAGAACAGACACTAACGTTTCAAAGTTTTCAAATTAAACACTAATGTTTTCAAAATATTTAAAACAGACCTTAAGTGAATGAAAATTTAATGGGATTAACTTTGTCAGTTAAACGTCACTCTTGTTAATACTGATGCAATATTATTTTTAATTTTTTAAATAAAAAGTAGACCCACTACTACATAGTAAGTAGGACCTATTGTTTAAAATATATAAATGTGGGTCTTATTGTCAAGTGACAAGTGGGACCTACTGTTCGAAATGTATAAATAATAATCTCGCTGTCATGTAAAATTCACTTTCTGATTAACCTAAAAATTAATTATGCAATAGTGAGGTTTACCTTCTATTTAAAAAATATAAAAATAATATCATGTCAGCATTAACATGACATTTAACCAATACGAAGTTAACTCCGTTAAATTTTCCGTCCATTCGGTACCTATTTTAAATATTTAAAAAACGTTATGGTTCAATTTGAATTCTTCAAAATATTAAGGTTCAGATTGTATTTTATTGTAACAATTAAGGTCCAAAAGATACTTTTAACCGAGTGACATATGCCGTATAAGTTTCATGGAATTATATATTAAGTCAAAGCGAGCCAATCCATGTTGTCATATTTTTCTTATGATGTCAGTCCCATGAACATTAAGTTGATATCTTGACAATTTAAAATAAGTGAAAAAATCATCAACTGTTCAGCCCATTAAGAATTAAATTAAGTTGAATCTTTTTTGTTAACATGGTAAGGTTAAAGAAATCCAGTAAAGGGTTGAGGAAATCAATGTAAAAGCTTCCTCCCCTAGTCGCTACAGGTGGAAAAAGACCTTAAGGAATTTGTTTACAAACTTGTTTTGGGCATATGTTCTGTTCAGATCAATCTTTTCATTCCTATAAAAGTTTGACTCATTGATGTTTTAGCCGATTATGTAACCTAAGTAGGTATCAGCTTGACGGAAATAAGTCCAACTAGGAGTGCGTCAAATTGTAACTACGTTATGTTTAGAATGTTTTTGGTCAGTGCAGGCGGCTGATCATCTGCTCTGTGCTTTCTTTTTATCTTCTACATCAAGTCATGACAGACGGAGTCGACCGATTCTCTTAGCCACCTTAATTATTTTTCTACATTAATTGGCTTGCTCATGAATCATCGTAAGTTATAATTAGACCAGCATTGTTTGATCAGTGATTTTGACATAGGAAAAGGATGACTTAAGGCCCTTCAATTTTTATGGTAAAATATAATTATTTTTCAAATTTTTTATTTTCACAAATTAAGTTCTTAAACTTATAAAATACAATTAGTCAGTTTCTTAAGGTGCTTCATTAAAATAATATATAAAATATAAAATTAAAATTTTAAGTCTTGATTGATGAATTTAGTTTAAAAATTAGATTAATTTTACTGAATATTCTAAGTGTTTAAATTTGTTTCCTTTAAAATATAAAAAAAACTTTGACTTTCTAACCCATACTGACTTCTTTCACTGTATTCATCCTGTAGCATCAGACACACCTTCTAGGAAATGAACTGCATTATAAAATACCATTTGACGTTCAAAAAAGTCTTTTTCATAAAGAAACATAAATGATCCGTGAAGAAGAGACTCTGAAAGCTGGAACTTTCTAATCAGCCAACGTGCTGCTCAAGGTACATCGGTAGGCTATTACGATAACATTATCACGTTACGAGTGCTTAGGGTGAAAAAAATTACATCAAAATTTTCCTGAGAACTTGGGTTGAATAGGTTACATTAATTTGCCTGGCGGCAAAGCATGATAGAAAGTGGTTTCTTAAGATACACTGATTACCATGAGATCTGGATTTGAAATTAATTAACGACCTTTTAGTTTAACTCGACTTATTTCTTTCGTTACAAAATAAAATTACATTCAATATCAATACAAATGTCTATCAAAATTCAATCAACTTTGATGTGTTTTTTTTGATATGGCCACGTTAATCGTGTACCCAAAAAGAATAAGGGGAAGACTTAATTTGCTTTCAAATAATGTCATTCCACAACTTTAATTTTTCACATATTGAAAGAAGGAAGTTTTAGGTCATTAATGTCAATAAAAATTTAGTTCCTTCTATGCCGATTATGTTAAGACTTTAAATCTGCTTTAAACGTGACGTCCGATTAATTAATAAATAAAACAATACATCTCTAGGATTACAGAAACGACCAACACCGTTCCATTGGTTCTCTTGCATTGCTAAAATGAAGAAATACAAATGTAAGTTTTTGTAATTAGCTTATACAATGTATATTTGTGTAAAGAATATATACACATGCATGATCACCAAGAATCAAGGCCAAAACTAGCGAACAAACTGAAATCTAGAGAAAGAAATAATAACAATTAACAACCAATTGATGGAGCAAAAGACTGCGTGCCGATCGCTTGAGTCGAGCCCCTAGTTGTTGATACTGTTAGTTCCTTTGCTTGGTCCAGAAGACGGAATAGGGCCCTTTGGAAGCATATTCAGAATCATTGGCCCGTACCTCCTTGAAATTCCTGATGGGATTTTTGAAGCGGGCTTCTCTGTAAGTTCCATGTCACAGGGTGAGGTATGTTTCCTGGAATCTTTGAGCTCCCGTGCATCCAGCGACATATCTTCGACGTTTTCTCCAGGAAGTTCAAGATTCAAGGATGGTTGTGTGGAGGAGCTTTGCAGGAGATGGCCGTGAAGTACTCTAGCTGAGGATGACGAGAACAAGAGTGACACGACAAGAAAAGCGAACAAAGTTGGCTTAAGGTTATGGGATTGAAGTACTTCTGGCTTTGCCATTGGAGACCGTTAGATGAAAGATTTGATGATGCTGTATTCTACCTAATTAAGAAAGAAGAGAGGGAGTTTAAGTTGGCTTGCTTCTTCAAGAAGTGTTTAAGGTGAGGGTTATATATAGAGTCGAGTTGAGGAGGGAAGAGTATGAAACCGTTTTCCACAGTTGACGAAGTCAGAGGTTTTGGTAATGGAAACATTGACAAGTGCCCTTACGCGCCCATTGCACGATGCAGTCTAATTGTGTTCCAGCATTAACGTAATGGATTGGGATATGGGGAAATAAAGTGGAATTTACTCTGAAAATCTTTGGAAGCTCAAGTCAAGTTGTAGTTTCATTAAGGCCAGATTTACGGGAGACTTTGATTCTCCTTCTCAAGTCTACTACTAGTACCCATCTAGAAAACCGAAAACTCATCAGGTCACAAGTTCTACTACAAGGTTTGGGCTACCTTTTTGTTCAATTTTATTTAATATTCGACATTCTACATACAGTAACAAATACATGAACACAAACTTTTTTTTTTTTGGGTCAAGATTAACTCCTAACTTTAGTAGACTAATAACAGTGATTCAAACAACGACAAAAAAAAGAAAACTTTTAATATCAATTGTTCTTTTCTATCTTTGTTTACTTTGCATGAAAATATTATAGAAGTCTTTTCACCTTATTACTTTTTTAAACTATTCAGTTTCTTAGTTGGATAGATGTAATAAAAATGGCTTAGACTTTACGTGGGCTACAAGCACAAGGCCACAAAGTGGAGTGGAGTTGGGAAAAGCGCGTTAGTCAACTGAGAAAGTACGCACAGATAAGAGGCGGAGCGAAGGAGGTGATTTAGAACTTTGACTATGTGTGCCAGCTCTTACTTTGGTGCGTTTTTAGGAAAACAAGTACGCGTTTTGAGACAACACACACTGAATTGAGATAACAGAGTGAAGACGTATATACTTGTTCTCCACGTTAAAATCTGTTTGACTCGGCCATATTAGTATTCCACCCCCTCACCGTATTTAGTGTTGCCTGTGCTCCTTTTTATGTTTTTGTCACCGACATTTTTTATTATTAAATTACTGCCCTCTCTCTCTTATAATGTATGTCTATAATTCATAAACCGAATTCTTGGATTTTTTAAAATATTTTCATTCAATTTTAACTTATAAAATCAATATGGAGAATTCAAAAAATTGCCAAATTAGTATTATTTGCTTAGATTCAACAATTTTCTTGTATTTGATCCATTTAGATTCAACAATTTTTTTATACTTCATTCAGGTTTTTCATAAGCTTGTAGAAAGGGGGCAAACCACTCTATATTAAGAACCAAACAATTTTGTTGCCTCCAGAAATTGAAAAACATAAAAAATGAACTCAAACTGTTGAACTCTTCAAAGGGGTATAGTACTTCTGCTATTAACTTCACCAGATTAGAACTAGTAAATTTACAGGCCAAGCTTGCTTCAAAGCCAAATGGTCATCTACTCATAAATAAAGAGAAGATAGCTCTCTCCAACTATTTGCATGCAATGATTGAATCACTCTTCTCTTCTTCAAAGGAGAGTAATAATTAACTGGCTACAAGATGGGGATAATTGCACTAAATTCTTTTTCAATTTGATACTAGCTAGGAAAACCCACAAGAAGATCTCTTCAATTACCCCTAAAGATGGTATATTAATTTAGAATCCCTAGGACATACAAGATGAAGCAGTTAGGTTTTCCACTTCTCTTCTTGGTATTCGTGTTTCATCTAATGTCTCACTCACAGAGCTAAGGAAACTTAACCTGAAGTATATTTCTCCTCTCGACCTTGATCTTCTAGCGAAACCAATGGATGATAATGAATTTGAGAATGTAGTCTTTGGTATGAATGGTAAGAAAGCCTTAGGGCTAGATGGCTTAAATGGTTTTTTTTTTCAAAACTCATGGAACATAATTGGTAGTTTTGTCAAAAATGCTATCCAAGAATTCTTCTAAAATGATGTTCTTCTCAAGGAGATAAATAGAACCTTCTTGTGCTTAATTCCTAAAGGCTCACATCCTTCCAGTTTTGGGGACTTTTGTTCTATATCATACATCAACTTTCTCTACAAAATAATTTTCAAGATCCTAGCTACAAGATTGAAGAAGGCGATTGCTCCTTTGAGAAATGAAAACCAAGGTGCTTTTTTGAGTGATAGACAAATAGGTGACAATGTCCTCCTTGTATAAGAACTATTGAAAGGGTACTCTACAACCAACAGTCCTCCAAACTACATAATGAAAATCACATTCTACAAGGCATTCGACAGTATCAATTGAAAATTCTTATGGACAATGCCCACAATTTACGAGTTTCCTATTAAGTTCATCAACTGGCTTATGGAATGCATAACATCTGTCACTTTTTCAGTGATGATTAATGGCACTCCCTCTTAATTGTTTAAAGCAATGAGTGGTCTTAAATAGGGGGATCCCCTATCCCCCTATCTATTTATGCTTTGTATGCAAATTTTTAATGCAATCATCAAGTAAGAAGTTCTTGGAAATTCCATATTCAAATACCACACAAAATGCAAAAAATTGGTTTAACTAACCTCTGCTTTGTAGATGATCTTTTTCTATTTTACAGGAAAAACTTAGATTCAATCCACTCCCACATGAGAGATCTTAAAACATTTAAACAATTCTCAGGCCTATAGATTAACCTACATAAAAGTAACTTCCTCCTATCCAAAAGCGCTCACTCTTTAGAACCTCTAATAGTTGAAGCCACGGGAATGCAACTCAAGCATTCCCCATTATTATATCTTGGCCTACCAGTTTCTACAAAAAGACTCAATCATTTTGAATACACCCCTCTTTTAGAAAAGATTTAGAAGAGAGTTAAATCTTGGGTGAATAAATCCCTTCCCTATATGGGAAAGTTGCAAATTATCAAATATGTCCTCAACTCTTTGCATGTTTATTGGTGCTCCCATATTTTCTTATCTTAAAGCATCATCAAGTTGATCAAAAGAATTCTCATATCCTTTTTATGGAGTCACTCGAATGGCAATTAAGTAGCAGCTAAGATTAAATGGTCTAAACTTTGCTATTCGAAAGAAAAAGGTGCTCTTAATATCTTCTCCATCAAAATATCAAATCATGTGTTAATTCTTAAGAGGTTCTGGTGGATATTGGAGGACAAAAGAACTCTTTGGATAAAATGGTTACACTCTTACTTCCTTCAAGGTAAATGCATGTAGGAAATCAAGAAAAAAACCTCATACTCTCACTTCCTTAATCAACTTTTGAGTCTACGAGATGCAGTCCAACAGGAGGTCTCTTGTAAAATAGGCAATGGAAGATTAGTCTCACTCTGGTATGATAATTAGTCAGGCTTGGGACAATTGATACACTCTCCTTAACATTCGAGGATTTCTTTACTACCTTCTCGGCACACCAAACTCTCCTCATTCATACATCATAATTTCTGGAATTTTTGTTGTTGTCTATAGTATCTCTAACCCAAATACCCCCTAATTGAAACACACTCGACATCTTTTTCTAGAATGATATACCAATCATTAAACTTACTAATAAAATTGTTATAAATTAGCTACGAAGAAGGGGTTACAAAATATCTTGGTTCACGATGGTTCAGAGTAAGGTTTTAACTCCAAGAATTTCATTTATTTTCTAGTTGTCCATTCAAAACAAGTTAAAAACCACTGATAAAATGCCCTACTTGCAAGTTGACAAATCTTGTCCGATTTGCTAATTGCATGATGAATCATGGAGCCATCTTCTATTCAAATGTCTATTCAACAAAACCATTTAGGATTATGTCACTATTAAATGTTTATGGCTTGATCCAAGGGACTCACTTACAAACATTACACACAGAATATTAGCTGAAAATGACTAATCAAAACCAGATCAACAGATCACACTATTGCACTCAGAATTTGTATCTACATGCTTTAGAGATAATGAAATCTGAGACACTTTGCCATCAAATTTTCTCCCAAGGAAGCTTTGATATCTATAATCGTTACTGAAGTTCAGGAGCTCATTTTGATGAAGAATTTATACTAGACTTGTAGCTTAAACATATGCTACTCATTGCATATCTAGAGTAATCGTCTTCTGCAATATATTTTCATCTTGTTTTTTTTCTTTAAGCTTTGCCTTCCAAGGCATGGTATTTAGGGGTATTCCCCTTTGTTTCTAGCTTGTATGACTCTCTTATTTATTTATTAATTTCATTTTTTAATAGAAAAGTCCTTGGTAAGATTTATACATGGATTAAAGAACAAATTGTTCAACTAACCTCATAGTTTACGAATTGTATCCATAAACTGATACATGTCCTATAATTGTCGATTTTTAAATGGAACAAATCTTCCATGCTTGATTTATATGCAATCAATGATGCCAAAGCCAAAATAATGGTATGATGGATTTGGAAATTTTAATTACCTTTTGTTTTTGATTTAATAAAAAGATATTTGTCATAGAGTTAACTCCAAGTTTTGAAGGTTTAGTTCGACAAATAATGGAAAGTGCTAAAAAAATGAAAAGCAGAAAAGCAAAACCCCCCGTAAAGTTTTTGTGGAGACAAATGAACGTGGTGACCTCATTGATTTTATGTCTTTACTTTTCATCTGATTCTTATCCCTTTGATGACCTGATAATACCTGAAATGATCTTTTTTCTCACTTTGTAAAGAATATTCAAAAAGAAGAAATAAAGAAAGAATGAAAATTTGTTTTACACTGCCTCATAATTGGTTGTCATTCAGATACTTTTTGGTCTTCAAATGATCAACTTTTATGTTAATTGATTTGTAATCGCCTTTAATAGGCTTCTATGCTGCAAGATACGCTTTCTTATTAGGATTAGATCTTGATAGGAAGCTAAGAGGAATTTATTGAAGATTTGTATGAACTAAAGTCATCACATTCCTTTCTATGATTATCATCAATTTGTAAGCCATCCGTTATGGGTCCAACCCTATTTTATGAAGTTCGAATGAATTTGAAATAGAAACTGATGAGTTAAAATTGTTTCTAAAGCATACGCATATATATGGGTTGCACACACTTATGTGAATGGTGGAAATGGCCATGTGGATGAACTTATAGACTTTTGTAACCATGTAAGAGTCGAAAGGAAATGCTTTAAGACAGACATGCCCGAGTAGAGTGAGATACATCTGTGTCATTAGTGGACAAGATTATATCCATTGATAGTGTAAGTCATTGAAATCATGTATCTCCTTGACATCAAGTTTGATCACCACACACAGTTATGTGTGGTTTAAAAATCTTATCTTTTTAGATTTTGAAAGCTGGATAAGATACAAAAGTTGCATGAGACAGAAACACATGATGGAAGAAGAGTTTTAGAGAACAAATAGTAATGTTTAACTAAAATTTTATTGAAGTGTTAAGAGTGCCAGCAAAAGAGAGAGAGCTAGACCAAAAAATTAGTTTTGGTTATTTTGGTGCTTTTAACTCAAAACCTTTATCACTTGTATTATACTAGTTTTGAATTTAGTAGATTTATTATTGGTTTTTCTTACAATTTTACTACGTTAAATCCTATGTCCACTTTATTTTTTAGTCATCTTTATTGTTTGAGTAGTTTGTTCTTGGATGAGTGATCTTATTGATCTTATGGGTGTTATTTCTTGGAGTATAATAACTAGTATCATAGCCTTAAGTATAGAGAGTGACAATAGCTCTATGATAAAGTTGATGTCGACCAACTACTCCCCATAGAAACCTATGATGGAAGATTTCTTGTATTGTAAGGATTTCTATGATCTAATCGACGTGGACAAAAGTGTACAAAAGGAAGACCACTCACAACATGACCTCTTTGATTAAAAGACTTGTGAATATGTACCACCTTTACTATAATATGTAAATACCAAAGTTGACTACTTAAAATACATACAAAAAAATATCATTACTCTAATATGTAAATAAAATAATTGACTACAAAGAATACTGTTACTACTTAAAAAGAATACCTTAGGGCCTGTTTGTTTCCATTTTTGTTTTTGTTTTCAAATTCAATAAAAAAACCTGTTTGTTTGAGTTTTTGGTTTCTGTTTTTGGTTTTGGTTTCTTCCAGTTTTCAAAAATTATGAAAACCATAAAAAGTGGTTTTTGTTTTCTGTT
>JAOTAY010000191.1:11347707-11359328 GCA_025629805.1 Erythroxylum baracoense
AATAATTTATCTTTAAGTTTTATCTAATATTTAATTATTATCAGTGATCAAAATATAACTACATTAACATTGACAACCAAACATGTTTTTGTTTTTATTTGAAAGAAAAACTGAAAATAAAAACTGAAAACTACAATAGAAAAACAGAAGTAGAACCAAACGGTCCCTTAACTTATAAAAAAGTACCATCTCATTACAAAAATAAGTTCCATTTTTTAAATTAAAATACATATATATATATCTGTGTGTGTGTGTGTGTGTGTATGTCTGTAGATATAAAAAGAATACCTTAACTTATGAAAAAGTACCATCTCTTTACAAAAATAAGTTCCATTTTTTAAATTAAAATACATACATACATACATATATATATTATTTTTGTAAAGAGATGGTACTTTTTCATAAGTTAAGGTATTCTTTTTATATCTACATAGATACATATATACATACATACATACATACATACATATATATATATATATATATATATTTCAGTAGACATAAATCTTCTTTATTTGTTCCTAAGTAGATTAATTTCCATGCTAGTTATGAATGTCCCATGTTATATATTCAAAGACATTACATATCTCTTTCATTTTTTCAATAGTATAAATATATTGTATATTTTTTTATTGTTAAACATGATTAATATCTTATGCCTTTGGTGACTTCCATTATTTTGTAAGTGCTCGCGCCAGTAGTAACTGAATGCAAATATATGAAATTCATATATGTAATTAGATTTTAAAGATCAAGAGTAGTAAATATATGACAATTAAACACTAAAACAAACTAAGGTATAGGCTACTAAAAAACTGTAGCCAATTCGTCCGAAACATTTTGTATTACATTCATGACAATATCAAATCATTACTTAAACATTGCCAATCCTTTGCTGTAGAATAGTTTAGGCAATATTTTATCGAATCGTAAATAAAGTAAAATAGTTGTCTGCAAAATATTTTCATACCAAAAACACCATAAATGCATAGATAATAAATGTAAACATAATCAATGATGTGCAAATAAAATGTAGCAATTCTATTTCTGTAACATTTTAAAAAAATGTTTCTAAATATATTATGCAATAGGAAATGGAAAAAATGTAGCAAATATTGTTTGGCTACATCTTGTGTTATTGTAGTTAAATATTATTTGTTACATTTGGAAAATAGGAAGACTATTAGCAATAAAATACAACTATTAGCAATAAAATACATGTCATAAGACATAGCTACTTATCAAGAAGAGGTCAATGTTGGCGGAAAAAAATTGGTGCTAAATGATAGGCAACGAAAATAAATGTAATAAACATTATTTTGCTACTTATTTATTTGGACTATAGGAAAACATCCTATCTTGCTTGTAAGGTAAATGCCCCTGATCCATAAGGGTCCTATATAGGTAGCAACGAATGTAGCAATGAATGAAATAATTACTTGAAGACAACGTGCAACATTAATGAGATAATAAATGCATATGAGATAACTACAACTACAACAAGGATAGAAGGATTCTTAAATGTTGTCAGAAACTATACTATAATTAATGCCCTGCAAATAAAGGTCCTACAATTATTTTCTAATGAAAATAAATGCAATTCATAACCACAGGTTTTCACCAGTTTTCTATGCCTCAAAATGTTAAAACTACTAAAAAGATGGAAAAATGAGCATCAAGCATTGTAAATTTTGGCAGAAAAAGAGATTTTTGTCAAACAAAACTTCTTTCTAGAAATATAAAAATGAACCAGAGTATATAGATTGGTGATCATAAGTTCTTTTCTTTTGGAAAAATACCCTAACAACATATGATGCCACATTTTATTTGGATCCATTCCACCCCCATTATTTGCATAAAAATAAACAAAATATTAGGCAGAATATAATTAATCAAAGAGTTGCTTGAAACTAACACAAAGAAAGCAAAATAGTATTAGTGACGTTAGGAATAGAACATTCAATGTAAAGTTAGCACTTTGGAGGGATATGTTAGAGTCAAAGGGCTTTAAAACGAGCAGGACTAAGACTAAGTATATAGAGTGTAACTTTTCAGACCATAGGGTGGCAACCGATGTAGAGGTAAAGATTTATACAACAATAGGAGTGTTTTAAGTGTCTAGGATCTATTATCTAAAGCAATAGAGAGATCAATGAAGACCTAGTTCACTGTATCAGATTAAGGTGGCTTAAATGGAGAAGTGCATCAAGAGTTTCATGTGACAAGAAGACATTACTCAAGCTTAAAGGTAAATTCTATCATTTAGCGATTAGACTGACCATGCTCTATGGGGCAAAGTGTTAGCCCATCAAACAGGTGCATAATCATAAGCTAATGGTGGCAAAGATAAGGGTGCTCTATTAGATGTGCAACCTTACTAGAAGAGATAAGGTTAGAAATTTAATGGTAAGATAAAAATTAAATGTGGCTAATATTAATGAAAAATTAAGAGAGACAAGGGTTAGGTGATTTAGACATATTAAGAGGAGACTCCCTAACGATCTAGTGAGAAGATACAAGGACATTGTACCTAGAGGCTTTAAGTGGACAAAATGAAGGCTTAAGAAGAATTGAGTAGAAGTGATCAAGAATGATATGACTCTGTTGGAACTTAGCAAGGATAAGACCATTAATAGAAAAATGTCGCTTAGTAGGATACAGATAAAAGATCTAACATTAAGATGTCCTTCTAGTGATAATAAGTCTTTTAAACATTTTTTTCGAGTCATATTTCTTGTATTTAACCTAAATATCTAATAGTTAGTATTTTTCTCTCAATTAATCCACCAAAATACTTCCCTACTTAGCCTAAATATTTTCTTATAATGGCTTGTTAAATTTATTTATTAACCTGTCTTCTTTCCTATTTGTATATTTATTTACTTGTTTTATTTTTATTTTAATTCTTTAACTTGTTTTATATTTATTGTATTATTTATTTTAGTACTTATTTTATTTATTATTAATACTAATTTTATTTTATTTTCTTTTAGATTTTTAATTATTATTATTTAATATGTATATGTACACACACACACACACACACACACACACTCATATTTCATCTTGTGTTTCATTGAAAACAATCTCCCTACCACTTAGGGGTAAAGTTGGGTAATACAAGATCTCGCCAGGCCCTGTGTATCAACAAAATTCATACTGAGTTGTTATTGTTGTTGCAGATGTAGACTTGAAATTTTTACCACCATTTGCCCATTTATGACTGGTAGCACTTGAATGCAAAAACTTGGGATGAACCCTCACATGATCCATGCCACATGTAGATTGTTAAAAAACAAGAAAGCACGGTCATTAAACCTTGCACGATAAGGAAACATCAGTGTATAAATTTAGATCTTGAATAAAAAAAATTACATAGAATGTGAATTTATAGATAATGCTAAAAGTAAAAGAATAGGATTACTTAAGGGCAAGTGGTAAAAGTTCCCCTTATTAAGAAAAAAGGTTAAATCTAGGTAGATAAATGTGCCGAGAGATTTGAATATAATTTTGATAATCTTTTCAAGAAAGCAGATTCTTATGACTGAAAGCATATTAAAAACCTAAAAACATAGGGTAAAGCGGTCCCAGTTCACAGAAATTATGTAACAATATATAAGAAAAATCTAAAGAATCTCTAATACCTATATGGATAAATAATAATCGAGTTTAATAATTAAAGTCTCAATCAAGCTTCAGATGGAAAATATAGGGAAAATAAAAGATTTTTCCACAATTTGAACTCCAATTGCTTGAAGGAGCATCCTTGTAGTCACTAGCTTTCCAAAATTGCTTACAACTCTGACCAACTAATCTCACACTCCCATTCACTAGTGGTGGTGACAATGGTGCCAAGAATCGCACCAGGAACACCACTACCAGCTTGTGCAATTTCCTTCTCTTCTTCTTCAAACCTTCTTCAATGGAGAAAGGATCTTTATTGAAGAAGCAACCACCAACGATCTCATTAGGATCGTGGTCCAAGTTAGAACTACTACTGTTGCCAAAATCGATTGCTCCTCTTAATTGACCAATTAGTATACTGTAAACTACAAAAGACTTTGTTGAGACTATTTATACTAGCATTATTTCTCCAAACTGGTGGTTCTATTTTACTCCACAAAGACAATCATGCTTGCTTATGTGAAAGTAGTACCTATTGGGTAAAGGTCTGTTTTTATATGCAAAGGAATAAGAACGAAAATTTTTTATTTGATTTCTTAAAAATTAAGGTTGTTTTAGATTTTATAACACGATTATAAAATATTAATCATGGTTTTTTTTGGTATAATCATACATTGTTCTAATTAGACACAAAGTATAGAATTAATAACTACTCTACTTGAGTCTAATCATATTAGTTCCCCATCATTAGTAACTGATTCTAGTAATGACATTTGAATTTTTTTTTCAAAAAGTGATTCCACTTTAGTCAAGGATTTCTCGAATCAATACTAAATGAAAACAACGAGATAGTCTCTGGTGATGAATCCTATATTGATCAACCAATTACTTCCATATAGTTTATATTATATCTAATGATTGCTAATTGAGCTACCTTTGATTAAAATACATCATAAGTAGTATCAAAACTTAACAATTCCTATATGAGAAACTTTAGAGATCTCAAGTCAAAGAATCAACCATCACAATAGGAATCTCAATATATATAAAAGTAATATTCCATATAAAATTCTCATGCTGGGCCAAGTTAGTGAACTGGTTCTATAACAAGCATCACATGTTTATTTAAGTATCTATATATTTTAGTCAATGAGATCGACTACTTCCTTAATAAGGAAGAAACAAAACATGTGTTATTCTTTTTATGCTTAATTAATGTCTAATCTTAATAGAACAATGACTAAGAATAAATTAAATAAAATACATAAGTGTAATATGAATATCATGATTATAATATAATCATAATTTCATTTGTAATATACATTTATCCTATGGACTTTATCATATACATCCAAATATGTATAAGATAAAGAATGCTTTAAAATAATTATGTCACTCAAACTACGACCAATCGATTGAATGTGAGATATAAACCAACAACTTACAACTAAAGTCTCAACTAAGCCAATCATTAAGTAGTTTATACCATATCACCATATGACAATCATACTACTACTCAAACAGTAGTTTATCAAGAGAGTTATATAAGATTTTTTATAGTAAACTCTGGCTTAAATCATGAAACTTTCATCTCAATTATTAATATAATTAAGAGAAACTGCATAAATACATACTTAAATCTTTGATGAGACCTTAATTCCTTTTGCAAGAAAAAAAGCTTTGATGTGCTAAGGTACTGTCTAATCAATGCAAATAACTATGCTAAGTTCATTAAAAAAAATTATTGATCCAAGTACTCATTTCCATTAGATAAAAATGTATTATGGCCTGATTAGTAATTAATGCTACGTTTGAATCTTTCTATATGTACCTTAACTAGGACTTACTTCTATCAAAATAAAGCTTATATTTGTATGACCTTGAACTCGAATGTCAACTTATACATAGAATAATGGATATCTTAATACTTCATAAGATATCTCAAATATTAAACACCTTTATTACATTATCTAGGTACTTGGACTAAAATAGATAAACAACTTATGTATCTATTCTATATATCTAATTCATATAATTAAGTTTTATCTTTTCATTTCTAATAAGAATTGTTCTTGGATTATCATATTTTAAATAATTGAAAATATGAATTATTGTTATTTATAAGTAGTACATCTTTATACATTCCTACTAAAAAGGATAATTATACTCTTACTAACCTTCGTGTAGAAATGATAAATCCACATTGTCTTTAAAATAAATTCTTTAAATTCATCATAAAAGTGAATCTTTTAACATCTCGTACCTTTCAACTATATATCAAATATATCAATAAGTAATAATTCCAATTAGATATACTATCATGAGATTTGAACTTTTCAATTTTCATCTTATTCTCGCTACTTACCTTTAGAACTATTATTGAAACAAATATTTTGTTCATTATGGTTTATCAGATTATATCTAATCCTTTGGGATATCTTATAACTTTCTGTTATCCAATCTAATTCTAAACTTATTAGACAACACATGTTTCAACTAAACATCACATCCTAAAATCATTAACTTTAACTCTTTCAAAGTCTTTTCATTCCATATCTAATATAAAATCTTGTTAATTGATTCAATTAAAACTATCAAAAGTAAGTCGATGTACTAAGCATAAACATAGAAGAAATAAATATTGCATCATATAATATCTCATATTGTATATTCTTTTTTACACAAAACCATAATATTATAAAATTTAGTTATAAAGGTATCCATTACAGAATCTTATTCCTTATAGATAAATAAAAAATTTAATTCTCACCACATCGATCTCATCGAAGTGTTTCGACATTCTCATTGCTAAATTTCTTATTAGATTTAAATAATTCAACTTTTTAAATTTAAAACTAATATTTTATTTAATATAATGACTATATTACATAAAGTTATTAGTAAATATAATGAAATAAAAGTGCATCTTATGAATTGTTATTAAATCCAACACATCACATGTATAAAATCTAACAATCAATACCATCATCATAATTTTACCAAAGGTTGATTTGATTATTCTTCAACCAATAAATTTCATACAATTCATAATCAAAACGATACATTTATCCTTTTATGGAACTTTATAATTATCATTGTTTTGACTTAACTAACATAATGTAAAAGGATAGTTTGGTTATCTAATTTTGTATTTTTGCCAATCATACATAAGTCTTTCTTAATCTAACATACTTAAACTCTCTGTATAAACTTCACTGCAGTATGTGTCTGAGGATTTCGGAGTTCCATAGAATGGAATTCCAAAATCTCAAAGCGCCTCAAATAAGTTATGTCAAACATATCGAATTGAGTTGTGCGCCCATTTTCCACATTAAAGTTATAAAACAAACCCCAAGCAGAAGCAACATGAGACATACCAAAATAAGAGCTCTTTTTATTTACAACACTCACAATCGATTGAAAATTCCTATAAGGCCTATTAATTTTTATTTTCCGATCCATGCACCACAGAAAGAAAAGTTTTTTGGCCGAGCATTTGTTACTTTCAGTTTTAGTAAATACAGTTAAATACGTAAATTTGTGCAAAAATAAATGCTTGACACTACGGATTAAAAAATTTGGTGCATTGCGAAAGTCAAAATATTCTTCACCCATTAGAGTTTTCCAATAATTATCGACATCAAAGTCAGCATAATCATCTAGAATTTTTGTATTTGACATATTGAAAATTCCACGCATGACATGATAATCTAGTTTAAGAACATTGCTAGCTAACCTAAACCAGAAAACATCCATCTTAGGGTTATAGCGGATTGTAGTGAAAAACTCTATAGTCATTGTAGGGTAAATAGGCATGTCATATCGAATGAACCTATTCCATCCTACATTCGCAGCTAGTTGCTCAATTTTTCACCTCACTTCTATGTTTTCTAACAAATCAAAATCAAAATAATGAAGAGTGACTAATTCTCTATCCCTAAGGTCTCGAAAGCGCATATCTTCTTCTTCTGAATAAATTAGGAATGGAGCACGATAGGCTGTCGCTAAATCGGGCTTGCCTTCACTGGAGACTTGAAGGCACAGGTCATCAGTCAGTTTCTAAGCTACCATCTTCTTAGGTACCATTGGAAGATTAAAACCTACAAAAATAAGAGAAAGAGAGGTGAATTCATATTTTAAAGAGAGAGAGAGAGAAAAATCTTATCTAAATCTTTGTGTTTTTGAATGATTAATGCATGAGAAGAGTAAAGCATTGTAAGATTAATGAAAAGAGATAAAGAAAATACCAAGAATCTAGAGGAAAATGAAGGATTTCAAAGAGTGGGAGGAAAGTTTTCCTGGGTTAGAGAGAGAAGGTGCAAAAATTTTACGAGTGATTGAAAGAAGAAAAAGGGGGAGGAAAATTTAAATTTTCCCTCGGATGGAATTCCCACTATCATCATTCCCATGATCGTGGGTTTTCTCTCTAGAAAGTTTATGGAGAGATCTCCCATTCCCACGATCGTGGGATGGGGTGATTCTTCCACTTCTAAACCGTCTTCCAAGCTTAGCATGTATTCTTCATGATCCCACAACCTACAAACACATCAAAATAATATTATCAACAAGAATTTTGAAATGAAAACAAGTTCATATTAAAAAAAATCCAAATTAACACCAATCAAACTTAAACATAACTAAATGAATCAAACAAACAAATAAACAAAAACGACCAAAAGAAACTAAACATGCTAAGTTAAAGTCATTAGCTTGACCATTTGTCATACATTTATAAAAGAGTGGAAGAAAGGAAATAGATAACTTTCTTTTCTTGTGGATATGTCCCTCCATAATATGGCTTGCAACGATGCCCATTGACCTTTAATGTTTCTCCCTTGTCATTTCCAACTCCAAAGCTCCATAGGGAAACACTTGAAGAATTTTGAAGAGCCCACTCTATCGTGACTTGAGCTTTCTGGAAAATAATCGAAGTCTTGAATTAAACAAAGGTACCAAGTCTTCACTCTTGAATTCCTTCTTCTTAATGTGGCCATCATGCCACTTCTTAGCCCTTTCTTTGTATAGCTTGGCATTTTCATAGGCATCATATCTTAACTCATCCAACTCGTCAAGGTGTAACAATCACTTTTCTCCTACTAGCTTCCAATCCATGTTCAATATCTTGATTGCCTAATAAGCTCTATGCTTCAACTCTAAAGGTAAATGACATGCTTTGCCATACACAAGTCAATATGGTGTTATGCCTATGGGAGTTTTGAAAGTTGTTCTATAAGCCTACAGCGCGTCATCCAGCTTTAATGACCAATCTTTCCTTTAAGTGCTCACTGTCTTTTCTAAAATCTTTTTCAGCTCTCTATTCACCACCTCCACTTGGCCTCTAGTTTGCAGGTAGTACGGGGTATCCACTCTATGATGAACATTATATCTTTTTAGAAGGTTCTCAAATGGTTTGTTGCAAAAAAAATGACTCTTCCCATCACTTATAATCACTCTAGGCACCCCAAATCTAATAAAAATCTTCTTAATAAACTTCCGAATCACCTTGCCATCATTAACTGGAGTGGCGACTACCTCAACCCATCTTGAAACATAATTAACTCCAACTAATATATAGGTGTTACCTTTGGAGGATGGAAATTGTCCCATGAAATCCAGGCCCCACACATTAAATATATCCACCTCCATTATGTTTGAAAGCGACATTTCATCTCTATTTGATATGTTACCCACTCTTTGAAATCTGTCACACTTGAGCACAAAACCTCAAGTATCCTCAAATAGGGTCAGCCAATAAAATCCACACTCCAAGATTCGTGCAGCAGTCTTGTGCCCTACATACAGTGAGCTATAACATTGTGTTAAGATTTTAAGTATTTCATCTTTAGGGACACACCTGCAAATCAAACTATCAACACAGATTTTATAAAGTACAGGTTCATCCCAAATATAACGAGAGCATTGAAATAGAAAACGCCTCCTTTGTTGATATGAAAAATCAGACAGAAGAATACCACCTGAAAGGTAGTTTGCAATATCTGCAAACCAAGGAAGGAAAGAATTATCTACCATCATTAAAGTCTCGTTGGGAAACCTTTCCTTAATTTCCTCATCCTCTTTATGATGTCCTCCTTCAAGTCTCGATAAGTGGTTCGCTACGACATTTTCTGCTCCTTTCTTGTATTTAATTGCAATGTTAAACTCTTGAAGCAAAAGTACCCACCGGATGAGCCGTGCCTTGGCATCCTTCTTCACAAAGAGGTAACGTAATGTTGCATGGTTTGTAAAAACAATAACTTGTGAGCCTAAAAGATAGGAATGAAGTTTTTCACAAGAAAATACCACCGCAATTAATTCCTTCTCATTGGTTGTGTAATTCTACTGTGCTTGCATAATAGATAACATGCAACCTCTTCTCCTTCTGCTGACTAAGTACACACCCAACAGTATAGTCACTCACATCACACATAATCTCAAAAGGAAGACACCAATCTGGTGACGACATAATTGGTGTTGTTGTGAGTGCCTTCTTCAACTTGTTAAAAAAAATCTAAACAGTCATTATCAAAAACAAAAGGCACATCTTTGACTAATAAATAAGTTCGAGGTCTTGTAATAAGGAAAAATCCTTAATAAACTATTTATAGAATCCTGTATGACATAGGAAAGCTTGGATACCCTTTATGTTGGTGGGAGGCGGTAACTTTTCAATCACTTCTGTCTTAGCACGATCCACTTCAATCCTCTTGCACGAAATCTTATGGCCTAGTACAATTCCTTCTTGGACCATGAAATGACTCTTCTCCTAGTTTAAAACTAGATGAAACTCCTCACATCTTTGAAACACTCTGTCTAAATTTAACAAATAATGCTCAAAAGAATCTCCAAAGACAGAGAAATTATCTATAAATACCTCCATAAAATTTTCATTTATATCTGCAAATATGGCCATCATGCACCTTTGAAATGTAGCAGGTGCATTGCATAAACCAAAAGACATCCTCCAATAAGCAAAAGTCCTATACGGACATGTGAAAGTGGTCTTTTCTTGATCTTTCGGGTATATAAATATTTGATTGTACCCTGAATATCCATCAAGAAAGCAATAAAAAGAATGACCAGCCACTCTCTTAATCGTTTGATCAACAAAAGGTAAAGGGAAATGATCCTTCTTAGTATCCAAATTTAGCTTCCTATAGTCAATACATACTTGCCAACTTGTGATGGTCCTTGTGGAAATCTTTTCACCTTTCTCATTCTGTATCACCATCATGCCACCCTTCTTTGACACACATTGTACTGGATTCACCCACTCACTATCCAAAATGGGGTAAATAATCCCTGCATCCAAAAGTTTCACTACTTTCTTCTTCACAACCTCTTGCATATTTGGATTTAACCTTCTTTCACTACAAGAAAATTGCGTATTAGCGTTGGAACATTTCCGACGGAACAAAATCCATCGATAATTACCGACAGAATGTCCATAATCCGTCAGAAAATAGAATGTTTTACCGACGGACGAACACTCCGTCGGCAATACTGTAGGAAAAAATTTTGCGCAAAATCTCCGACAGAAAATAGCGATGCCAAAGGTCTCGGCGACGGGAAAAATGCAGGAATCGTTCCCGCAATTTAATTACTTCGCCATTTCCCGATGGAAAATCCTTCCATCGGTACATGTTCGAATAATATACCGACGGACAGTCTTTTCTGTCGGTAAATTGTTCACAGACGTGGTCGTGTCAATGAAGTAGGGACGATACACCAACGGAACGCCAATCTTCCGTTGGTGCCTTTTTTATCAACAAATATTATCGATGGTAATAATTTACCGTCGGTAATCTTTGCTGGCATACCGACAGAAGTTGATCTTACCATTGGAAAATATCGGCAGCAAACCTTGTTTACCGACGGAACAACATAACCGTCGGTATTTGTGTTTTACTATATTAAGATTGCCGCGCTTTTACCGACGAACCTTCTCCCATCCGTCGGTAAATGTTTTACGAATAAATTTTACCGACGGTATAGACATT
>JAOTAY010000191.1:11367377-11384609 GCA_025629805.1 Erythroxylum baracoense
ACTATGACGGAGAGGCTAAATATTGTTACTGTAACTTGAAAGCACCTAGATGGACTTCATGGACTGATGAAAATCCATGAAGAAGGTTTTATGGTTGTCGACTCTTTTCGATAATTTTGGTACATTTTTATGTTGTTTTAGCTAAAAATGTTCATGTATTTCACTAACAAATTATTGCTTTTTCTTTGATGGTAGAGTGAAAATATTTGTGAATTTCATGAATGGCATGATCAAAGATTTTGTCCAAGAGCAAGACAGATTATTTAGAGCTAAAAAATAAAGAGAAGATGCTATATCGTCAAAATAATCTATTAAAGGTAGAAGTGACAGAGTTAAGAGAGAATACAGTAGATGTTTTGCAAGCTGAAAGAATTGCAGAAAATTTAAAGTTAAAGAATAAGTTAGTTGCCATAAGGACTAGTTATGAAACATATTCAGCAAAGTGTTGGAAATGGTTTGCTTGTTTAAGCTTGTGTTTAGTATTTTTGCTTATGTTTATTAGTCTAAATAATGAAAGCAAAAAAGGCAATACTTGTACCTTTAAAGCCTTACCTGGTAATGGATTGATGTACTAGAATAATGTGTAAATATTCTTCACCTAACCTGATGTTGGAAAGTGCAAAGTGTTAAATGTTTTAACATCTGTTGTATTACTAATTTGATGTTCTTGCCCAAACAGGTTTCATGTTTTATGTACTAACCTAAACATGTTTGATGTATTAGCCTAAAGATGTTTGATATTTCAACATTTGGTAAGGAAGATTAGTGACAAAATAGGATCTTTAATCAATAGAGATGGAGTATTCGTTAGTAGTCAAAAGGAGTTAAAAGAGGTAGCAATTGACAACTCTAAAAAATGTTATCCGTATTTTACTTCCAATCCAATGATTAACACAACTGTTAAGTTGTTTTATAAGTCATCAAATTATTGATGAGGAGACAAAAATGTTTAATAGACCTGTAATTCCAACTGAGGCTGTATTAACAATGTACATGTTGTACCAGAAATCAGTTGTTAACGAAAATGAAAAAACCTAAAAGAAATGCAATACACACTGATTAGAAAATAAAGGAAACCAACACTTGACTACACAAAATTGATCATCTCTTTCCACCCATAGACTTTAAGCTTTTCCTGAAAAATTCAAAAATATTGCAAAGAATTTTACAATTCCAACCAAGCTCCCATCACTCTTCCATCACCCTCGGTAACCCATTCATGAACTTTAACAAAAAGGAAGAAAACATACAAGAAATGAAATTCAAACTAAAATTGGAAGTAATTGCATTCATTGCTTAATAAAATTAATCCCAACAACATCCTTACAATCTATTGTTGTTCAGTTTACAAATATCACAAAATAATTCAGTTCACTAACAATTAAATGTTAAGTTTACATTTTTTCCTTTCCCTTTGAAGATGTAGTTTGACTTTGTTGACTTGGATTCACATGCGCAATAACAGCTTCCTTGCTCTTTATTGATTTCTGCCTAAGGTTTAATAGTCTTTGACTTCTCTTTCTAGTTTGTAGATAAAATGCAAATATTTGTTAAGCTGTATGAATTAGTTAATTTTACGTAAGAATCCAAAAATTTTACACTTACATTTAGTATTTGCAACCCTGTGGTTTCATTTGTGTATACCCCCATCTCTTCCATCTGTTTCTTGATCTTCCAATTTACTTCTTGTTAAAAAGAAGAGTATGTGATAGACCTTTTTTCTATAATTTTCGTTTGAGAATTTGGACTACATCTGCTAGCTGCCAACATTTTCAATCTACTTCCATCATCGCAACACCATAATCAGGCCCTCTTCTCCTTTTGGTTTGGTTCTTGGCGATGACCTTTGAAGATGTACAGATTTTTGTTATTGTTTTTGAAGCACCTCCAGGTGTTGGGAGAATAACTGAGGCCGTTGCATTTGCACTCCCACTCACATGAGCAGTACTTGAGGTGTTGGCAGTACCTGAAGCAATTGTGGCACCAGTAGATATAGACACAGTAATAGAGGCAGAGGTAGAGGCAGAAGCAGAAGCAGAAGCAGAGGCTTTTGCTCTTCTTTTACCTTTGTTTCCCCTTTCAGTGTTGGATGCAGATTTAGAGGCATTTACTAGGTTATCAGTATTGGTTTCAATTGTGAATATGTTTTCTGAGGTTAACGGTGAGTTCATTGTGTGTTGCTCCACGTGGTCAACAATTTGCTTTTTGTTTACTTTGTATTCTTTAGAGACTCATCAATGCTTTTTTTGCTAGTTATTTTGGGCCTACCAGGCCCTTATTTGAATTATGGTGGCCTAATAGTTTCTTCATTACTACTGGGTCAGTCCTTCATACCAAGCATCGATTGAATTGCCTTACCATATGTTTTCACATATTTAGTCTTCCATAACCAACTAGAAGTGTTTTCTTCACTATTAACCCTACTGTCTCTAATAGCACATATGGCTATGGCATGTGCACAAGAAATGCTAGAGAGGGTATATCTCCTACAAGAACATATTTTGTTCTGAAGCCTCACCACATATTTGTTCTGTCTATGATCAATCTCATACCCTCCTCTATTATGATGCACTGAACAATGTTGAGCAATCATGGCACTCTTCTCAATTGCTTCCCATATTCTTGACCCTAAATTACCCTTCCACTTGGCAACCTCTTTCCTTTTTCTCACAATTCTTTTCATCAATTCTCTTCTAAGATGCTCAAATAACCCTAAAAATGACATTTTCCTTGCATCAACCGAAGTCTTATTTAAGGCCTCACATAAGTTAATGTCAACCAACTCAATTATAGAATCTTCCCCCTGGAAAGCTCGACACGATTGCTATACTAGTGCATAACTCTCAATATCTTTTGCTGCTCTTTGGTTCTTGGCTTTGAGCTTATTCAAATTTTCTTCATATTCCCTTACTGTGAAGGATTTTGCAATTTTTCAAAAGTGCTCCTTCATCTCTTCCCCTTTATGTCCTCTTCCCTGCCAATTGACATAAACATGTCTAGCATAAAACTTGTGCTTAGCATCTGGACACAAATCGGCAATGGCTCTATCGAGTCCTTACAATGGAAAACATAACCATTTGAATAGGCATGTGGATGCAACTCTACATAGTTCATAACAATTACACTCTCAATGAAAGTAAAAACAAGATTAATGTGAAACTTTTACCTTTTGTTGGTCAGTCATTATAGTCCAACCAATTATGGAGCCCAAGTGAGGTAAATCTTCTTTTAGCCTTTTAATGAACCACTTCCATGTGACTGTCGACTTAACTTCAACCATAGCCCAAGCAACAGGAAACATTTTCTTATTTCCATCTTTTCCCACAGCATATAGAAGTTCACCCTTAGTTTTGGTTTTCAGCCAACATCTATCTAGGCTAAGAAAACGCCTGCATCCATGCCTAAACCCATGTTTAATAGCTTATAAGCATATGTACATTCTTTCAGATACAGGTGGAGATGTTGGAATTGGCCGAGACACTGTCAATGTAATAGTGCTTCCTGGGTTGGTCTGCCTAATTACTTCAGCATAAGAGCAAAGCTTTCCAAACTCTTCTTCAACATTAATCTCAACACTGTCTACTATTTTTTTCTTTGCTCTTCTCACCATACTCATGGACACTTCAACACCTAAACAATTCTCAACGTAAAATTTTAAATCTTCATTCTTTAAAAATGGCTCCCTTTTAAGCTTATCCTTCAACAAGTCAGCTAAGATGCTGGTGTTCATCCTAGGATTTGTATATACCCTATTACAATCATGATTGTTCCTAAATTTCCTAACTTAAAATGACTGCAGTTTGCTATCAAATGCTCCATATATATACCAAAGGTAGTTCTCTATCTTACATTTATCTTGGAAAAAGTTGGGCTTATTTTTTATGAATATGACAACCCTCTTTGTTTTGATGGACAACAAACTCACTGCACGCTTAAATTGCCAGTGATTAAGAAAAATCATCCTTAATTCAATGTAAGGCTCAGTTGCATTTTTATCATAAACAGGGTATTTCCTTTTCCTCCTAGTAGCATCATCTGCCATGTCATCTACATCACTAACAAGTTCTCCATATTCATCACTGCCATAATATTTAGACAAAACTATCTCATCTTCATCATTTACATCACCTGCATCAGCTTTATGTGGTCCATTATCTTCATTAGGACCATTACCCTCATCTCCTTACTCTAAATCCTCTTTAATATCTTCATCCAGACTATTATCTTCATCTCCTTGCTCTAAATCCTCTTCAACATCTTCATCCGAACCATTACTTTCATCTTCTTGATCTAAATCCTCTTCATCCTCTTCAACCTCCATATTTATATCATCTTTATTCTCCATATCTGCATCATTTTCATCCTCCACATTTTGCACATTATCTAAATTACCTACATTACCTCCAAACCTTCATTATTAACATCCTCACCATTGTCTTTAACTACATTTGATTAACCTTATTACATTCATCCTCAATCACTTCAACAAGGCTATCCACACCATGTTCAATATAAATATCAATACCACCTGTACCCATCATCTAACTAACCATATCTAACACACTAGCATCATCTTGTACAACTCTCAAACTGTTATATAGTTCAAAACCAGGCATAAGATAAATTATCTTTTTCACATTGTTATACCCACTTCTCTTACATGCATCAACCAGTTCAAAATAGTTCAGTAAGTCAGGATCAAATTCAATTTCATCCATAAAACAACCCTCATACATAACATTATCACCCACATTAACAAAACATTCTGTATGGTGAAACTATAGAGTTACTTCATCAAATGTCATTCTATCAAACTGAAAAAACCAACTCCAGGAAAACGAAAACACTCAATCAGAATGTTGAAATGAAACGCTGAAGTGAAAGTGAAAAATTCAAGCCAAGCATAGCATATGATGCTTAATATAGTCATAACAATTCCATTAACCAACTTACTAAGTTCTATTAATTAAGGTACGTGGCATTATTTACACCTGTGAATCGAGAAATATGTTCTCGTTGTGGCTCCTAAGCTTTTGAAAATTTTCACTTATAAGCCTCATAGAAACCGCATCACTGGTTTCCAGCCTATATACCTACCTAATGGTTTATTATGCCTCAATGTTTAAATAATATCCATATTAAATACAATCCTTATTCAATTCAATTGTTACATCAACTTTAAATTACTAGTAATTAGAGTCTTCCAGATTTAAGTTACTACTAAAATAACAAAATCAAAACTTTATGTTATCATCAATGATAGTCAAAGTATTGCAAACAACAACATAAAAATAATACATAAGTTGCAATTAAAAAATACACACTCATACGACAAATACTCCCACTAGTAAAGCAAAAAAGATGTAGGACGGCAACGAAATTAAAAGCATCAAATTAAGATTTTGTAGGACTAACTGCTTTTCTATTGTGCTCTGATTGGTAGGAAAGATGAATTTTTCTACCAATTAGAGCACAATAGAAAACCAGTTGGTCTTAGTAGCTACCCATTCTGCAATTGACCATCTTCGGTAGAAGATGAAACTAATACCAGTTTGCTTCCGCCCATCTCATTCATACTATCTTCCTCAGACTACACTAACCTCAAACTTCTTTTTACCGCTCTAACCACTTCTCTAACCTTAGAAAAATCAAATGTTTACCGCTCTTAAGTCTAATGGTGAATACTTTAATTCTAAGACTTACCTTAGTTTTAAGAAATGATGCGTGAACCAAGCAAGCCAACCCCTTCAATGAAGACTAGAGCGCGGATCGGAGGACAGTGAAGATGCGTCAACTAACCAATATAACCCCTTCAACGAACGATAAAGCGCAGATCTGACGAGGGCAATTGTTGGTGAAGATGCGTGAACCAAGCAAAACAACCCTTGCACGAAGACTGGAGCGGAATGACCGACGGTGAAGACGTGTCAAAGAGGGGAGCGACGATGGGATTTTAGGATTTTTTGTAACTTTTTGGTTTCCCTTTATTTACGTTACGAAATTTACAGAATTTATAAAAATTTACAAAATTTTAGGTTAAAACTTAAAACCTTTTACTCTTTTATACGTGGCGTTTTTTTAAAGGGTAATGGTGCCAGGTTGTTGCATGTAACGGTGTGTAAACACGTCCTAATTTCTGTCCAAAAAAGTCTTAAATTGACTTGACTCGTGAAATTATAGCCTTTCATTGAGCTGGTTTCAAGTTCAAGTCCAAAAAAGGTCAAACTCAAAAAGGTTAAGCCTCAATTTAGGCTTTTAGCCTTTTTTAATGTGATTTTCAATTTTTATTTTTCGTTAGCTAACAAAATAAAAACTTGTTAGATATATTTTTATCACTAATAATAATTATATATTAAATAAATTTTAAAAACAAATTATTTTTAATTAAATAAATTTATTTTAGTTTCTTATATAATATTTATTAACAAATTATTTTATTTTACTAAAATAAATAATTTAAAATTTAATTTTATTTATAACTTAATATTTATTTTAAATAAAATTTAATTATTAAATAAAATTTTATTTAAAATTTATATATTGTAAAAATATGTAAATTTAATTATATTTATTAATAATTATTATATGTAATTTATTTAATTTAATTACAAAAATTAAAAAATCATTAAGTAAAATTAAATTATTCATATTTAACAATAATTAAATTAAATTAATTAAATATATAATATTAAATTAACTATTCATAATTTTATTCAAAGTTAAATAAATATTATTGGTCACTTTTTTTAAGAACATTAAGGATCCTTAATTCGCAAATGAAACTATCATCTTTTTTTAGACTCTTTATCATGCAACCAATTTTATGAATATTGTTTCAGACTCAATAATGGAATTGGTTTTGGTGCAGTATATCAATAATGTTGGTTAATACTAAGTATTGTTTCAAATAATTATTTTTAAATTATAAAATAATCACTAAAAATTTTTAAATTACAAAATAGTCTCCCAATGTAATGTGTTATATAATTTTTATTTTACATCAACTCCATCTCAAAAAGTTATAATAATATAAATTTAAAATATCAATTATCTATTTATTTCTATTAATATTACTTTTCATATATTTCACATATAAACAATAATCATAATTAACATAAGAAAAAGAAAGTTTAATTATCATACAAATATAAAACTAAGAATAATACAAAGCACTTAAATGGTTACAATCTACATCATATAATAAAGAATGATTATATCAAAACATTATATGGTAAAAATAATACAAGTTCATGACTCCATACGCTTTAAAATGAGTTTGTACCGAAGAACACAACAAAGTAGAAATGAAATATGAAACAAAAACACTTAGTTAACAGTTTTATATTTATATTGCATATATAGAAATTAAGATATATATAAAATTGAAGTGAAATTAAAAGAAAAGAGAAAAATCTAAAATCTAAAACTTCATTTAATGGCATATTCGCTTATATTGCATTGACTCAATTTTCATTTAGTACAAAATTTTCATCGTTAAGAGGAGTCTTATCACTACCATCATTAAATTCATTGCATAAAATGACATGTTAATAATTTCTCATCCAAGATTATCTTCCAAGTCACTCTTATTTATGGAGCTTAGTTCTTCATAAACCTAATCCACTAAAAGATTGAGATGGTTAAGGCATATTAGATATACAGAAGTGTTTTTTTATTAAAAACCCTCGTAAACAAATAAAATTAAATTATTAAGAAATTATAATAAATTGTATTCAACGTAATAATGATAATAACATATTTTTTTCGAAGTTTTAAGTTGTGTCAAACAAAGACTAAATCATTCAATCTTTTGTGTTCCGATCTATTTTTTAATTGAAATTGATGAATTCAAATGTGCTTTAATCTCCTTCACACTCAATTGTGCTCACATATTGACTCAGAATTTGAATTGTAAATATTTGTAATTTTGATATGTCACTTTCGAATGGGTCCTACCAAGCAATTGTAAGACAACAAAAGTAACCTTAAAAACAAAATAAAGTGATAATTAATTTTAAACAAGTAATAAAAGTGAAGAAATATATACCTTGATTAAGTTTATAAATAAAATAAAGTGATAATCAATTTCAAAAAAATAACAAAAGTGAAGAAATATATGTTTGGATTAAGTTTATTAAGTTTGTCTCTTTGAAGAATTGCAATAGGCATCCCAAAATTACTACACACATCTTTATATGCCCCTATTTATAGGTTAAGGAGATCTTGCATCATCTTACAATAAATAATTGTTCTAATAGTTTAAAACATTCCCCTATTAACTTCGACTTTTAAAAGTTGGTCTTAATAGTCACTAGGATTAAAAAATGCCTTAAAAGCAAACAACAGAGAGTAAAGTTACTTTTCTCATCTTTTATTAATGACCATAAGATACTGCGTATACAAAGAAGGCATATTTTTCATATTAACTGTAATTGCTTCCTTTGCCCTCTCCCTGATATTATAAAAATAATCTATTGTTATCTTCTTATCACTATCAGCCAAATGAAATACTTTTGACATTGAGAATAAAATTCTTGATCTTTAAGTATAACTCTAAAAAACCTCTATTCAAATATTAGACCTAACATACTGAGATGTAATACACTCATCAATTATAAACATTTGTATCAGCTCCTTCTTCATTGGAATAAAACACTGAAGTAATAAGAAATTAGTTATAAATCTTTCAATCGCAAGACAACATAAATTTCTACCATTGGTGAGATATTTCTCATTAGATTTAAAACCCATGCATAATTATAGATAAACTTACTAACTTTTCTTGCTTTCTGTATGGTTTCATCAATGATAGGAAAGTATCTAACATCTCCTATATTCTTTAACATCAGTTCAATGCAATGTACAACATAATGAGTCCAATAAAAAGAATTATAAATACTTTGCAACCTTTTTCCATTTACTTTATAAGCAAAATCATTGTCAGTGATGAGCTGTACAATATTTTCAATCCTTACTTCATTCACAACTTCTTCAAATATTTCAAATAGAATATCAACATTTCCTATTGATAAGATGTTATTTAGTTATGTTAATTGAAATTATCTCTTCCTTTTTTTAGCTATATTTTAGTGCTTAAATAGGAAAAATTATTATTTATTTTTTAGGAGAAGATAAGTGGAGATTGCATCAAATTGGAGCATTATTGGCCCAAATCACGAATTTTGGAAAAAGTGGACAGATTATTCCAGTGGATAAGGTGAGATCATGCCTAATTCCAGATTCACTTCAATATTTAGAATTCAATTAGGAAACTTATTTTCATCCTTATTATGTGAGGATTTGGATTTGTTTTAGATAAGAATCTTTGAAAGATAGAAGTAGACTAGATTTGAGTTGGAAAAGATGGAAACAAAACATATATAACACATTCTCTATCAATCTCTTTTCTTTTCTTTGTAGTTTTCTCTCAATCTTTCATTTTTTTCTTCTATTTTTGTTGGAACTAAAGCCATGTGTGACTAAATCCAAATATTCTGATTCAAGGGGATTCAAAATTTTAATTATAATCTTGTGAGGTTTTGTTACAAACTTATATTCATGTTTTAATTCAAGTATTTCTTGTCTTGTGTTCTTATATCTCATAAATAATTAATATGGATTAATATGAAAGATTAATTTGATTTTGATTATTTTATAGTCATCCATGAATTTAGTGATTCATAATTGTCATAAAGGAATGGCAGAAGTAGCAACTAGGTTATTTTATTGTTATTATTTAATTGATATGGAATAATATCATACTCGATCAATTGATAGTAAGTTTTAGTTTGAATGCTGGGTTTGAACCAATTAAACTAAAAAAATTTAAGACTCACGACTATTACAAGAGTTTAGAGAATTATAATTAATTTTGAGGACTTCAAAAACTTGACCACTTACAAGGTCAGATGCATCAACGGACTTTAAAAACATCATCTCTTTAGCCTAATAAACCAAAAAATTAATATTAGGCTCATTTCTTCTATTTGTCCAACCATCATTAATGACTGAACACCTATAAATTGCCTAAGTTATTCTTTTTTCATCTAAATAACATTTTATTTTAGAAATAGATCTGCTCAGTAAATTACTTTTATAGTCGTCAAGTGAAGGAGCTTTATATCCTAGACTATAAAAGGCAATAACATCCACCATATGTTAGTAATAATAGGATTAAGTAGCATTAAATGATACACCTACATCATACCACCATCTAATCAATGTCATGTGCACATTATAAGCTACTTCTTTAGATTATAAGGTACTATAAATTAATGGTTGAGTTTGAGAAGTTGTTCATGGAGAAAAAAGTTAGACATATGTCTTCTTCTCTTCCTCACATCAGGTGCAACAGTCTTTTCTTATTAGGTAGGAATACCACTTTCAACATTGCTAATATCATCCTGAACACCATAAAAAAAATTTCTACTACCAGTTTTGTAATTCAGTACTTTCCTTATGTCTTTCTCACTATGATACTCTTTAAGGAAAGTTTTCATCTATTATTTCACGTCATAACTAACTTTCTTATAAGGTTCGACATCACATTTGATCTCAACTAAATGCTTCTTTAATTTGGTTGTTCCCCCACCTTTCAAATGTTTGTTATAATATGAATAAATAATATAGTTCTTTATTCCAAGAATCAATCTAGCTTGAGCTTAAGCTGAATCATCGAATATCTCTAAAGAGGCTGAATTATCATGAATACTTGAAATTCCCTCCATTTATCTGTAAAATAAATAAAGACATATGTTAAAATTAAATTGATAACTTCAAATCAAAAATAAAAATTATTGCATATGAGTATAAGTTAACTCAAAACGTATTGACTATAGTTACTAAATCTAAATCTTCTCATTAACATGTTTATTGACCTATAACGAGTCAACTACACCTAATAAATGAAGCAACATTATCTTATTTTAAAACCTTATGATATATGTTAAGCAATTCGCTTATATCTAATTTATGCTTATTGCTTTGCAAATAAAAATATAACACATTGATCTAACTTGTTTTTCCTTTTATACATCTTAGTCTCAAATGATTAAATATATTGTATATCTCAAAATCACCAAAATTGTACCTAAATAATTAACATTTTTATGATATAAATTTCAACATGAATGAATTTCAAAGTTCAAAATGCCACTAATAATTCAATTACAAATGAAAATTGTAAGGTCTTTTATGTCTTTCATAATTCAAATTCTACAAAAACCCAAACAAATAATTAATATAATTATATAAACAAACAAAAAGTTGGCCAATCACAATTAACAAATTTGGCCCTCATTATTTATGTAATTCTATACAAAAAATAACTCAGATGATGTAGTAAGGAGCTGGTAACAGAGCTTAGAGTAGCATATTGCATTGATAATACAATTATGTAAAAGAATATTTGTTATCCACAATACGATATATACATTCATTATAAATAAGTATACATTCATTTAATTTGAAATAGATCTTATTGAATTGGTTTTAAGGTAATCATTTAATGTACATACAGATCACTTAAATTGAGAATAAATGTACAAATATATTACATTCATCTTACAAAAACACAAAACACGAAAAATGAACAAAAATTACTACAAATACTACAGTCATATTGCTAACATCAACCTCAACTCTTTCTTCTCTCTCACCTACATATCAATGTCAAGTTTATATTATTGAGTTTCTTCTCAATTTTCATTGTGTTCTTGTTATGTTCTATATTTGAATTAAACACCATTTTCCAATCATTTTAATTTCATCTTCATCATCAACTATAATTCTCCTAGTTTCAAGTTCCTTCTTTGGTATAGATTTTCTTTCCTCAACTTTTGTATATAACAAACAACCATTCAGAAATTATTCACCATACTAGTGGTAAAGACACAATTTGCTTGTAACAACAAATACAACATTCAACATAAGAAGAAGAATGACTTTTTTAATCAGTTTGACAAGAAGGAAAAAAATTATACAAGAATTCAAACTAACAACTTAAATTGTTTTTAAAAAATGATGTATAACATATTCAATAGGTAATATAGACATTTGAAAAAAAATTCTCCTTTAATTATATTCACTCCATGAATTCCTTAAAGGGGCAATTAACCTATACAGAAAAGCCATTCTTTAATATTATTGTAAGTAAAAGTGTTAGATGATGCAAATTCTATACCCTTATTTGTATGAAATTGTGTAAAATTAATTAAACCAATCAAACCTAAGTAAGAAAAGAAAGAAAAATGGAGAACCCTAGTTATGTTATAAATTGTTTTCTTATGTATAAATTATGTTTTATAGTTATGTTATAAATCAAAATAGCTCACATCTTGTGCACGTAACTATAGCAAAATATTTTACCTCATAAGTAAACAAATTACATGTATAAATAAAAGGGAAGGAATTTATATTGTAAATTTTTTGAATTATATAATAAATTTATTTTAAAGAGAAGATATGAATAATAAGTACAGATTTATACCTTTTACCATAATCAATAGATGAATGTACCAAGACCTAAAAAATCACTAATTTATAATAAAGAAGAAAAAGAAAATATAAGGAAGTAATGAAAATACAAATATATCTAAATAAATTTAATTAACTTACTAATGTGTGAATTAGATAAGAAGAAAGAGAGAGTATTGAGTGATAAAGAGAATTTAGAAAAAGATGGTAGTTTCAATAGCAAGTTAAGATGAAATTCATTTTTAATTTTCTGGGAAGAGGTGATTGTCAAAGTGAAAAGGGTCGTTATTTTGGACTAAGATGACATACTGACAATAATAAACTCTAATTTATTTTTTAAAAATTCACACAAACATTTTTTTTAATGAAATCTAATTAAAATTTTATAGTTTTTGTTATTCAAGTATAATGCTTTTCATAACATTAGGTTTTTTCATGATGTTTATTAAAATGTAAATTAAATTATATTACAATTGATTGTAAATACATACAACTTCATCTAGTCAAATAATAAAATAATCATGACTCTTCCAAGTTATCAATGAACATAGCTCATGACAAAACGAGACATTCTATAAGCAACTAAGTAAGAATTATTAATACAAAAATACATCAAACATAATTATAAAAAAGTAATAAGCCATATTCACCGAAAAAATAATAAGTACTTTTTCGTGATCTAATACAAAGATCATACTCACCCATATGCACCTATTGTTTTATACCCTACAATTAATTGGTTGATTATAGTTTTTGTCACATAAAAAAATATTTGTTTAATTAGCTGATGTATAGGATAAATTCGACGAGATAAATGTACATTACAAATAAAATTATGATGAGATTATAATTATAAGATTCATATTATATTTATATATTATCTCTAAATTGTTCCGTATTATTATTTTATTAAAACTAGATATTAATAGAGTGAAAAAAGTAGGACATTTTATCTGTCTTCCTCTTAAAGGAATTAGTTGATCTTATAGACTAAATTATAGAGATATTTGAACAAGCATATGGATGCTTGTTAGAGAACAAATTCATTGAAATGACCAGATATGAGAATTTCATTTAGAATATTACTTATATATTTGTAGAAATTCTTATCATGATAATTATATAAGTGAGCCTTTGACTTAAGACTTTCAAAGTATCTTATATAATTATTGTTACATTTAATACTACTTATGACCTATCCTTGTCAAGGCTAGCTTAATTAATAGTCATTGGATATAACATAAACTATATGGATGTAGTTGAGTGATCAATAAATGATCCATTACTCTAAAGCAATTAGAAGGACTCTATTGTTATTCTTGATAAGTATTGATATAGAAAATCCTTGGTCAAAGTAGAATGAAACTTTGAAAATAATTTTCAAATGTTATTAATATAATCAACTACTAATAATTGAGAAATAATATGGTTTGATTCGAGCAGAGTATATATTAATTTTATGTTCTATATCTAAGTAAAACATTTTGTGATGAAAGGATTTAGTTATATGAGAAATTAAGTACAAAAAGATTAGTTAAAACTACTTTGACATTAATAATATTGGAGTGTTCATAATGCACTGTCAGATACCATCTTAATTCATAAATATAAATTATTTAATTAGAAAATTAAAGATAAATTAAAGATGTTTAATTTATATAATGTTAAATAAAATTTAGGGTTGTAATTTGTATCCATTCCAACATATTTAGGAATCTAATAAGTAACATATAAAGAATGGTTAACAAGAGAAAAGGTAATTTAATCAAGTTGGACTTGATTGTAAAGTTTGATAATTTTAAAATTAAATATGAGACATTTAATAAATAAATAGCAATATGAGATATTGGACCTTATTTGTTTCTAATTTATATTTAATTAAAACTATTTTTAATTATAATTAAATTTTAATCAAATTTGGAATTATATCTCAATCCAATTATTAAAAGGTCTAAACCTTGATGTAAATGGGCTTGTGGTCTAAACCAGTTAACATGTCTTGTCCCCTTTCTACACCCTTATGCCTTGTTTGGTTGACTAGAATAAGTATTCTATCACTGATTTATTCTTGATAATTACTTATTCCTTTGTTTGGCTAGAAAAAAACACACATAATAACTATTCTCGGGTTTAATTATTCCTGCACTTTGTGGAATAGCTAAATACATCATCCCTCGTGTCTTTACCTATTCATGCATGTCGAGAATAAACATCATGAGTTCAAGACAAAAATATCCTTGTAGAAACTTCTCTTCTGGCAATTCAAGGTTATAATCTCCCAAGACCACTCACCCACAAATATTGTCGGCTTTAGGCCTTAGCCCAGCCAAGTCCTCAAGGTTTTGCTCTTCCTACTCCCGAAAAAATGCGTCTATGAGAGAGAGGTATCCATACCCTTATAAGGCATACTTCGTTCCCCTCTCTAACCGACATGAGAATCTCACAACCCACACCCCTTTAGGGCTCAACGTCTTCACTAACACACCAGTCCGGGTACTGACTCTGATACCATTTGTAATCGCCCAAGACCACCGTCCACAGATATTGTCCACTTTGGGCTTTGGCCCAAGCAAGCCCTCACGATTTTGCTTTTCCCACCCCTGAAAAAACACATCTATGAGAGAGAGGTATCCATACCCTTATAAGGTGTACTTCATTCCCCTCTCCAACCGATATGGCAAAGTTGTATATTGATGAGATTGTGAAGTTGCAAGGGTGCCAATTTCTATAATATCAGATAGAGATCTGAGATTCACCTCCTAATTTTGGCCAAAATTTCTGGAATCCTTGGGGACTAAACTGAAGTTTAGTACTGCTTTTCACCCCCAGACTGATGGTCAGTTGGATAGGACTATTCAGACACTGGAGGACATGCTGAGAGCATGTGTGATGGAGTTTCAAGGAAGCTGGGACTGACACTTGCCTTTTATAGAATTTGATTATAATAATAATTATCAGACAAGTATAGGGATGCCACCATATGAAGCACTTTATGGGAAAAAGTGTAGGACACCTCTATGTTGGGATGAGGTTGGTACAGCTAAAGTTGAAGGAGCCGAATTGATAGAAATTACTACTCAAAAAGTAAAAGTCATTCGGGAGAAAATGAAAACCGCGCAAGATCGTCAAAAGAGTTATGTGGATAAAAGGCATCGACCATTTGGGTTTGCAGTTGGTGATATGGTTTTTCTTCAGATATTACCATAGAAAGGTATAATCTGATTTCAGAGTTGAGGGAAGCTAAACCCTCGATATATCAGACCTTTTTGTATCGTGAAGCATGTCGAGACTATGACGTATTGGTTGGAATTACCACTGAATTTAGATAGGATCCATAATGTGTTCCATGTCTCGATGTTTAAGAAGTATATACCAAACCCATCTCATGTTTTGGAGGTACCTCCAGTGGAGCTAAGAGAAGACCTAAGTTTTGAGGTGAAATCAGTTTAGATTTTGGATCGACAGATAAAGAGGTTGCGCAGCAAGGAAGTTCCCACAGTCAAAGTTCTATGGAAGAGCGACAAGGTCGAAGAGATAACATAGGAGTTTGAGAATGTTATAAGATATCAATACCCCCATTTATTTGTATCCTCGACTTAGGAGTTTCAAGGACGAAACTCTTTTGAGGGGTAGTACTTTTAACGTCAGATTTTCTGAGCCCTTTTGTATTGATCTGTACTTGGAGATACCACTGTATATTGATATATACATGGTTGTATATGAGTTCAAAAATGTATTTGAATCATTTCGGTATATATGTCAGTGATACATAATGTTATATGCCCTTACATGAATTTAGAGTACATCGGTATGTGAAATATTGGAGATTTCTGACATATAAGCTTCTAAATGTGTAAAACCAAGTTCATTGGATGGATATGGCCATGGTGGCCAAATTAAATGTGTTCTAATGCCTTAGACCTGATGAGACATGATTTATAGACTAATTAGACACTTAGAAAGCTTAATTGGAAAAGTTGATGTATATGAGGGCTTATTTACAACCTGTTAAAAGTTAAGGGACTTAAATGTAATATGTCAATTCTTGGAGGACCAATATGTAATTTTATAAAGTTAAGGAATTTAATTATAATGTTCAAAGGTCCGAAGAACAAAATGAAAATAAAAGTATTGGTCATTCTCAAATCTTGGGATCAATTGCAAATTTAGGAAAAGTTTGAAGGGTATAATGGTAATTTCATATAAACTAAGGGCAAAAAGGTAAATTCACCATGTTGAGTCAAAGAAGAGTACAAAATCTAGACCCTTTTCCCTGTGTGGCCGTGCATCTAACCATAAAACATTAAAAACACTTTGTTTTTAATTAAAAGAAAGGAGACGAGAGGAGAAGAAGAAGAATTTCGGTCATCATCAAACTTCCACCATTCTTTTGATTCTCCAACCCAAACCAAGGTTTTATAAGTTAATTTGGGGTCAAGGAACTCAAATCTATCATTAGATTTGAGAAACTCTCAAAGAATTTGAAGATATCACCAAAGGAAAGTTTAGGTAAATTTTGTCCCATCTCTCTCTACATTATGATTTTGAGTTTGGTGTTAAGATATGTTATTCTCCATGCTTGACTATGCATGAGATATGGTTTAGATGAATGAAATGAGTCATGGAGGAACTTCTTTAAGCCAAAACCGAAATGCCCTCTCTTTGGTGAAAGTTGGTGAAATTTGAATATCTTTTGAAATTGATGGTTTAAATGAATTCTATGATGTTAATTGTATATGTATAATGTGAATTGATGAT
>JAOTAY010000191.1:11384709-11410809 GCA_025629805.1 Erythroxylum baracoense
TGCATAATCTAAACCTAACCAAATATTCACGTTTAAAACTTAAAAACATGCTTTTTTAGTAAAATAATACACTTATATGAGAGTTGACCTCAAACAACCTCAAACACGATCAAACAATGCGAGAGAAGAAGTCGGAAAACTCTGAACCTTAAGCAAAGAGGATAACTGAAAGCGCGAGGCGAGGCGAGGGGGTCGGGCGCGACTTATAGCCACTGGATTACCGACAGAACACATAATTTTGTCGATAATATAGGTTTCCAGAATACTCTGCCGCCGACAGTTACCGACGGATAAGACCATTCTGTCGGTACAAGCGCGACATTCGTCGACAGTTACGGATGGAAAATACCTGTCTGTCGATAAAAGCGCGGCATCTATATTCGGTATGAAACTCAAATACCGACGGCAATTACATTCCGTCGGCAAAATAGGTTTTGTTGCCGACATTTTCCGACGGTATGATCGTCTGCCGTTGGTATCAGCAGACAAGAAGACCGACGGAATTTCTATACCGTCGGTAAAATTTATTCGTAAAACATTTACCGACGGATAGAAGAAGTTGCGTCGGTAAAAGCGCGACAATTTTATTATAGTAAAACCACAAATACCGACGGGTATGTTGTTCCGTCGGTAAACAAGGTTTGCTGTCGATATTTTCCAACGGTAAGATCAACGTCCGTCGGTATGCGTAGCCAATATTACCGACGCTAAATTATTACCGTCGGTAATATTCGTCGATAAAAAATTCACCGACAAAATATTGGCATTCCGTCGGTGTATCGTCCATAATTCATTGATACGACGACGTCTGTTAGCAATTTACCGGCAGAAAAGATTGTCTGTCGGTATATTAATCGAACATGTACCGACGGAAGGCTTTGTCGTCGGTAACTTGAAGCTAAATACTGACGAATTGTTATACCATTGGTAAATGGCGAAGCAATTAAATTGCGGGAACGATTCCTACAATTTTTCCCATCGCCAAGACCTTTGGCGTCGCTATTTTCTGTCGGAGATTTTGCGCTAAATTTTTTCCTACAGTATTGTCGACGGATTTTTTGTCCATCGGTAAAACATTCTATTTTCCGACGGATTGGGGACGTTCCATCGGTAAGTATCGACATATTTTTTGCCGTCGGAATATTTCCGACACTAATACGCAATTTTGTTGTAGTGATAAATAAAAACCCATATAAAATATTAGATCTTATTTGAGTGAATTGCTATTTAATTATATATAATCCTAATTAAATTTTAAGTAAAATTATAATAATATTTTAATTAAATAATTAAAAGGTCGAAACTATATTATCAATAAGTTTAAACTCTGAACAAGTTAGCAACTCTTATCTACCTCTCTCTACATTACTTATAAAGTTCTCTCAACTAATTTATGTAGATAACAATATAGGTTAGACACATTTACGGTTACGATAGTCGTAATGAACCAATTTTAAAAGTTGTTTAAAAAAATTAAGAAAAAGATTAGTTACGGCAGGAATTTATGATTCATGATTGTTATGTTTATATATTAAACATATTATAAAATTTAAGGTGTTCTTAAATTTAAAAAATTTAAATAAAACATCTTGTTATTATTCTCAAGATCAAATCATGCCTTAATTTTCTAACATTGCGCAGGTCCATATAACCGAAAACATCAAAACTTTAATTGGCAAGGGTGCATCTGACCAATAAATCCGCAATGAAATCGTTCATCCACCGTTAACGAGAAACTTCAAGAACAAAGTGGTAATCCAAAAAACTAACCAACCAAGATCATGGTGATACTCGTAGGGGTTTCTCACCGTACTTTTCATGGCTGTATTATATAATTTGGAAGCGTAAATGTATAACACTTTATAAGTGCACTTTCTGCTTTGTTCCCTTCTCAGTTGGGTAAAAATGTGTAATAATTTAGATTAAGAAAGATCAACAAATTCGATTACTCTTTTGCACGCATGTGCCTCAAATTCTCCACATTTGATGGCTACACAAAGCTTAGAAGAAGGACCAAAATGATAATATATATAGGCCCCAAAACACTTGGGACTGAAGTGAAAGAGAATCCAAAGAAACACGTGTTATTACTTGCAAACCACGGGTTTTGAGAGCTTTTGATTTGAGATGCACTTGGCTTTGTTGGAGAGTGGTGACACGTTATGTAATGTTATGTTCCGTGTCTGAAACAACAAAGGTCAGGCAAAGAATAAGTTCCTTTTTTTTTTTTAATAATCTCTGAAGGGTTGATTGGTACGCAGGAGTATCCATCTCTTTTGTTTGCCATGAAACCCCAAAAATAAAACAAAAGAAAAGCGGAAGTTGAGAATAATCTCTTTCACAAATGTAGCCCTTTTACATGCCCCAGTTCACAATTCACCCAACAAAGAAGGATTCTTCAAAAATTATACATATGAATATTTCAGACATGCCATCTCTATTCTCATTAATCTTGGGGGCTACGTGTTTGGTTAGAGCCCATAAAGTCATTCATTCACTCCTTTAACTGGATTAGTTAGTTAAAGATGCCTCTAATTAATGACTCAGCATAATACACACGTGGGCTTGATCCTAACCACCACGCCAATGGCATGTTTGCTGTTTTTCAGGAATCTTTTAAATTGGCTAATCAATTTCATTGCAGGGTGAGTGAGTGCCTTTAACATATTGCCGGGAACATAACTAGAATATCAGCGATCTCCTCATGTAATGTATCACGTTACTTAACTTGCTCACTTGCAAGTTACGTCTGTTACTAAAGCTAATGGACTCTTAATTCTGCATACATGCTTCTCTTACCTTAAGCAACCTCTCGTCTCATGCAACTAACACAAATTGCTTTCACCTTACAGATTAAATTATCAGATTCTGTCCGATTGTAACTGGTAAAGAAATAATATATAACTCTGTTTGTCATATGGTCTTTACGAGAATCTGTTTGATGGATCATAGATATTTAATGTCCTGAGAGATAAGAAAGTGGTCATAGTTTAATATATGCGGCTTTATCATCATACTTTTATTTGTTGATCATTATCTTCATACACTTAATTTGTGCTATCCAATTTAGTGGACCCTGCCTATTGTAATGTAGCTGGACACATCTCTTGCTTATTTGGTTTATCGGGACCATTGTGACATAGATTGGCACTGATTAATACCCGAAACACATAATTTAGGGAAGTATCCCTTTCACTGAAGAACTTTTTATTCAATAATGAAGAAAGGTTCTGCAATCTTTTTCTTTTCTTTTATTTTATGTACGCACATTCGTTAATTTATCTGATAATAAAAAAGTATCTAGACCTGAACTTACTCACGCAAATGAGTCACTCTTCTGATATTTGTGTCAATTTCTATATATCTATCCATTTACACAAGCGCTCGATCTTACCATAGAGCATTAGTTGCTAGGATTCCTTCAAGCACTCGTAGAAGTTGAAAATCTCCACTTGAACAAATATATGGAGATGTGGCTGCATATATGAAACTATTCTATTTTCATTATCATTTTAATGAGGAAATCTCAGTTCTTATTCTTGGTTTTTGTTGTTGGTTGAAAAGGAACTTGGGTTAGGAATTGGACTATTTTGATGGCTACTTCTCATTGCAAAATAAATTTTCTTAATTTTGAATTTGTTGACTCATTCACAAGATTTGCAAGTTATTTTTTGCTTCAAATGGTTTTATTCAATGGCATTTGAATTGAAAGATAAGAATTTTAATCCTTCGTTAAAAAATGTTTAAGAAAAATTAAAATAATAATAAAAATGAAAGGGATCACACTTGACCCAATTGGACAAAATACAGCTGCAAATAGAAATGTTGAATTCACAATGAAAATTGAAAACAATCATATAAAGAAAGAATGCATAATCTTAATGTCTGAATGTAGTATCAAGTTTAGCTCAATCGTAATTCATACTTTTGAAGCATTAACAAGTTAAAAATCTATTGCAAGAAATTGAAAGAGTTGGATTGGAACTATAATAGTTGTAATCACTAGCTTTCTGTCCAACCATCCTAATCAATATCATTCTGGATGATCCCCATGATCAGTTTTCTTTTCCATAAAAAATTAAGATCTTTAATAAGGGAAAGAAAAAGGAGAGCCAAAGGGAAAGAAAACTTGAACATAGATGCATAAATTATCTAAGCATCGAGCTCAGCTCGTGCGGCACTATGTTCATGATGGTTATGGACCCCAGCAGTAGTATGCTCTTCAACCTGGCTCTTGATGACACCATAATTCGCTAAGAGCTCCACGCACCAATCCCACAAGTGCAAGACAATGTAAGTCCCAATCCCACCAATCAACCCATAAGCTATAGAATAGGTCAAAGGCATGAGAATCAACGTCAAGAATGCAGGGATCGCTTGCCTCATATCGTTCCAGTCAATCTCAACCACTGATCTCATCATCAGCACTCCTACTAATATCAAAGGTGGACCCACGGCCCAAGAAGGTACGGAAGCCAGCAACGGCGTGAAGAAAAACGCTAGAAAGAAATAACCCGCCACGGTTAACGCCGTTAGACCGGTCCTCCCTCCTTCCCGTATTCCCGTTGACGATTCTATAAACGCCGTCACAGGTGAAGTCCCAAGCAATGACCCCACCACGATTGACGTGGCATCGGACATGAAGGCGAAATATTGACCCTCGAAGTCACCGTTTTGATCCGTGAAACCGGCGAATCGAGCCATCGAATAGAGTGTACCAGTGGTGTCCAAAATGTCAACGTACAAGAACGTGACCAGAGCCTCCCAAAAGTACCCTTTACCTATGTTCTTAAAACTCAACGACCCAGCTGTGCTTTTTATTAAATGTACATCCACCACTTTCTTAAAGTACTCGTGCGCTGCGTTTCCTGCTGCTGTGTTAGGGAACGCCGTTACCTTTGTGTTCCTGAACCACGAGACAACCGTCACGAATAGAATTCCGTAAATCATAGCCCCTTTAATGTTTTTGACTAAACAATACGCGATTATAACGAACCCGACAACGGCCAGCCAAAACGTCGGACTCTCCATTCTTCCGTTGAGACACATGATGTCGCCTGAGACTGTACCTCCCGGTATCAAACTAACGGTTCCGTTTGGAAACGTCATAACGGGAGCTAACGATGCACGTGATGAACTTGGGCAGGCTCCGAGTGTAACTAGCGTAGATGAACTGTAAGCAACCAAACCAATACCTTGGTTGTTCTGTAACCCTATAAATGCGAGAAAAAGACCTATACCAGCAGATGAGCTGATCCGAACAGGTTTCGGGACCAGTTTAGCTAGTTTTGCTCGTAACCCAATGGCTGAAATAGCTAGAAATATCAACCCTTCGATGAAGACAGCAGCTAATGCACTCTGGTACGAGATATTACCCGACCCGTGAAAACCAACAACTGTATAAGCAAAATAGGCGTTGGTCCCCATTCCTGGAGCTAACGCTAATGGAAGATTGGCAAGCACGCCCATTATCACACATCCAATCAACGACGAAGCAGCAGTCGCAACTATAAGGTCTTTACGTACTTTCTCTACACATGCGGCATAGCCAGGATTAACAGGGTCGAATTTGCAAGACTGATCAGGCTGTACGATTCGCAAGCTCGAGCCAGTACAGTTGGAGATAGAGATTCTGAGATCAGAGCAGAGAGGGACACAATCAGTGACAGAGCACGTGCCGCCGCTGTCGGAGAGTATGGAGGCGTTGACGGCGAGAATATAAGCCATGGTGAGAAAGGTGGCGGTGCCGGCGCGTAACTCGGTGGTGAAGGTGGTTTTACGTTCGGAGAGTTTGAAGCGTTTGCCAACAGGGCTTTCGGCCACGAAGTCGTTAAGCCGAGTTAGCGGCTTCTTCTTCGGAGGCGGTGCAGATCCGGACTCCATAACCATCAAAATCTACTCTTCTTCGTTTTGGAAGAAGTTGTCACTATATTCTTGTCAGTGGCTGCTCTTTTGCTCTTTTGTGAATGTACTTATACATGTCTGAACGGTGAGGAGTAAGAGTTTTGGAGAAAACGTCAAGTAGCGTTGTACTTGGACATGGAACCGAGGAGAGATAATATTGGGGGAACCGACAAAAAGGGAAAAGAAAAACGAAAAGAAAATAATGTGTAAAATTGTAATTTATGAGGCGAAGGATTTCAGATTCTAAGATTGTTTTATCGTTTTGTTTCACTTAAGGAATCAAAATCCATTTAATTTAAATACTTTGACACTCTTATGACTCAATTCAATTTCTTGGAAAATTTGGAGAATTAATGAGTCTAAGATGACGTAATTAAAGGACTTGGGCCGGTGATGATTGTGGTAAGTTTTGTTCAATAATTTGGAATTTTATGAAATGTGTTTGTAAATGTTATAACTTTAACATTGATGAATAATTATTGGGAAAATAATGAATACTAACCTAACCAAACTTTTAAGTCAAGCGTAGAATTAGAAAGTTGTCCGCAAAGTCAAAAAAGAAAAAGAGAAAAACAAAAATCCCAAAATCTCATGTAACTAGGTGAATGTTGTTTAGATATTGGAAGACAAGGCCTTTTGAGCTAGAGGTTGTGTCCATTAAAAAAAAAAGGGTCAAATGTTAAGATTTTCATTTGATATCGGGTTTTGAAATTTCAAATATTCCAATTAAAATAAGAAGAACAAAAAAGGTAAAATGAGTCTCTTTTATTCCATACCCCCGACCATTCTTCAATTTCCTTCACATGTACGCAAGTGTTTTACTTACGTTGTTTGAAATGTGTGTGAAACGGTGGCGATAGATCATGATTGGTCGCAATCCCCCTGCACTGGTAATACCAAAATTTGCAAGCAAAGTTATGGAGTTGACTTTTCTAATTATCCAATTTATAAAACCTGATTGTAATACATTGTCTTCCACAAAGAAAGATTTTAAGTTTTTTACCTTATATAAAGGTAGATCGTAAAAATTAAATTGTGAGAACTTATGTCTTTATTTTTATTGAGCTTCATAATTTATCAAAAACATCTTATAGTTATACATGAATACAGTTTATCACATACAGGGCTTTTTCTATATCGATCTGGAAGAAATGGACAAGAAGTAACTTATGTGACTTCAAAGTTAATTTATGTTGAATGTTTCCTAGAAATAGAGAACTCTAATGTGTAAACTAAAATACGAAAAAAAAAGAGTAGATACCCATAAGAATAATAATCCTTTTCGAGAAAAATAAAAAAGAATAATCCTTCAAGTTTTGCCAAGACTTGGGTTTGCCAGAACTACGCGTAAAGTCAAAAAAATGTAGGTAAAGATTGAAATATGAGAAATGTGAACAAGCAATTTTAATAAGAAAGACAAAAAAGCATCTCGTTTCAGGGATCTCGTATAACGATGGCTACTTACTAACAAAAAGAATTCGACCTATCAAACCCTAAATTCAAAGCTGTTAAATATTCAAGTCCCCTATGTGTTCATACTGTTTATCAGTTTAACTAACCCACGTTGGTTTTGAAGGTCAACTCTCAACGTCCAAATTTAAGATTCACCCTCGTTCAATAAAGGTGAAAAGTATATGAGGTTCAGTTAACTCCAAACTTATAGGGTGGGGAAAGTAAAAGTTATACAGGACAGCCTAATATGAGTCGATGTTAAATGTGGCAACTTTACAATCCTAGAAACCCATTCCTATCCTAGTCCATCCTAAACTAATTGGCAAACACTGTAACTCAACCATTGAATGCTTCACATCCAGTTGCTTACGAAAGTTACAAGTTCAGGTTGCAGATTTTGATTGCTATGTACAACTCCATGAATGGCTCCAACTGCGCTTGTAATTTGTTAGCGTATATTTACCTTTTTACCCTGTTATGTTCACCAGCTTCATTGCATTGGGGCTACGAAGGTAAGAGTCATTCTTTCTCTTATTAATCATTTTATTGTTAAAATCAAATGAAGCATTCATTATTCATTTTCTCTCATCCAGTCAAAAGTTTGATGGGACTTTAGGTACAGAAGAGTAGGGTAGTTCAAAACATTTCCTTGGAGCGATTATGACAGTCGTAAAGCACCTGTAAAACAACCCAACATGAGCTGTTAGCAGTATAAAGCATATAAAATCAAATTATTTTTCAAGCAACTTAGCCTAATGGGGTAATGTCACAAAGCAATAATCGTAGTGGTAATTTTCTGCCAAGGATATTAGTATACGATAGACTCTGCTATCTGGAAGGAAAGGATGGGTATGACGTTTAAATTAAAATTTTCAACTGTGACTTTTTGTTTAAATGATTGCACTTAATGATCAATTTGATGTGCTTTATGCGAATTATTAAGTGGAGTGGGTACTTTGATATTTAATTCTTTTCTTTTTCCTTATTCATTAGTCATGTGTATTCATCAACAACATTACTTTGGACAAAGAGTTAAAGGAATGCAGTTTCAAAGATGGCACAATAAGAGAGAACAAGTCATAAAAGATGGGTTGGTGGACCCGTCAAATATCGATAAGCAAAGATATTGTGGCTGTGTGGGAGTTTGAATGGTGTAGCAGCGAAGACAGAGACATGTTTGCATTCATATCTCAGAACAAATGGTCTTCAATTCTGCATCTTTAGTTAGTGAAAGATGATGTGAGGTGAAAGTGTTGCTTCATTTCCATTTTCTGGTTTGTTGGCTTTTAGTATCAAAAACATCCCAACTTTCTTTTTCCCAATGTGTTTGGATCCTTTACGCCACTGATTAAGTTTTTGGCAATTTCTTCAGGCTCAGGGTGTGAAAACTTTTAACTTCGCTTTTTAAGCTGTTGGTCTTTTACCTAGACAAGATACATTTGCAGTCATTGTCCATCTAAATATATGACATAAGAGATTATAAATTATATTTTATTAGATGTGTTAAAATTTAATATAAGAATAAGTCTTAAATTACACATAAATTACCCAAAAAAATGAACATAATATAATTAGAACCAGCTTTAATTTGATATTGACTGTCTTATAAATTTCAGTCTTGGGAGCATTCTTAGATATCTATGTTTGTATAAGTTCAATCCTGTAGATACCCTTATATCTCCATTCCTACGAAATTTCACAGTTGGCAAGTCACTCTATTTTACGAAAATATTAATATATTTCACAATGGATTGTTTTGACTTACCTCTCTCTTGATCCAAGATTCCAACTAAATAGGTTGAGGAAGTCACTTGCTGGCAAGGATAGCCAGAACCACGCAAGTTTGATTAGACTTTCACGTGTCTTTCCTGAAGACATCAGACGGGATGCAATGCAATGTATCAACTTCCATCTCACACAAACACACACACACATTATAGTATTAAGTATACTACTCTACGTCAGAGAGTAGGCGACAAATATCATACACCATTATGAAAAATACGACTAAAACCTACATTAGGAATCACTTGATTGATATAGATAAAGGCACCAACTGGACGTTTGTGGTATGAATAAGCTAATCCGATATGAGCAGAACTAAGGCTAACACTTTCTAGCTGAAAAGCTGCGCGGTCCCACCAGTTGAGTCTCTTCCAAGTGGCCAAGTTACCTGGTTAGTGATTATGTGTTTTGTTCAGTCAAGGGATGCAAAGAGCCGAAAGAATAGAAGAAGGGCAGTTGGTTCCAATTCCAAGCCCAAAATTATCGGATACAATGGATAAGATTTAAGAGTTAAGAGAGAAGCGGAGGTGGTGTCATATCCGAAATTTGGGAACCTACCCAGTGGAAACATCACACTCGGTGCTGGTTGGAGACAATTCAGTGATGTGATGATACTCAGACTAATAATGGGACAGCCCAGAATTTTTCTTTTTGGATTTAATATTCTGTGGGAAACATCGCAGAGAGTCGCGGTCATCATTAGTTGCAATTCTTTCAAATCCAAATTTAATACAGTTGAAAATTTATAACAACAAGACAAGTAGTGTTGTAGTGTTGATATTAACGTACTCTCTATTAACGATGGCAAGAGGGTGAAGAATGTTAATTATACTAGAACTTCTCTTAATATCAATGACTTGAGTGAAGATTTCATGTTTATCACTACTCTTTTTAAAAATTTTATTTATTAACCGATATGAAAAAAACAAGGTTTGCTTGTTTTTCAACTTATCATAACCATGCGTATATTAACCAAGGAAAACATGAGCAGCTTAAGAGTTGTGCATCAATTTATCCTCGTACTTACAAATTTTCCATTTCCTAAAATGTTGTGCATGGTAACATGACATATTTGTGTGTTATGAGTTGACTGATGTAATGATGTTCATTAAGGATTGCCTCTAAATATTTATAATTTTTTATATTTTAATTGACATATACCCCGAAGCTGAAAAATATTCTAAAGATAGTAACATCATCGTTTTCAAATTCTATATCCTACATATCTATTCAACTATTCCACTCCAGCAGTCTTGGTTATATTGCAGATTTAAAAATGTCAATTACCTTGTGCCATAATATTGTAGAGAATCAATATTTAAAGAACAAGTGATCTTATTATAGAGGAATCACAAAATTTTTGCCTTGATCATATAATCAATTATTTTCTCTGTCTTGATTAAGATTTTGTGTTGGTAATCTTTTTATTATTAAAAAAAATACTAAAAGCTTGAAAAGACTGGCCCTAATTCAGTCATCCTTTATTTTTATCACTTTAGTCATGATACGTACGGAAGCTATCAATAAATTATAGTTGTGCACTAAAAACACAAAGACATCTTAGCTCGTACAAATTGTCAAACTAAAATTAGGTATCTTACTATTTCCAATGATGCTTTTAAACTCTTTTTGAACTTGATTCCTTAGTCTCAAGATCTTCTTAAGGGTCTAAAATGTATTGGTCTTTGGTTGAGCTTTCTAAATATTGATTCCTCTAAGAAAATGTCCATGGATCTCTTTATTGGGAATATTAGCTGTTAACTTAGCTGTAAATAGAATATTTCCTATAATTATAAATATCTCCAATTGTAATTACGTGATTTATATGCGTCTATAATTGCCTATTAATATGGGCTATCATATTGGAGAAGGCAAAAGTTTTCATTCCTCCAAAATTATCATAATATTAGAGCTCAATATACAGCCTAATACCTAGTTTTTTTTTCCTTGTCGCCAAGTATCAATCTTTTGTTTAACCTTTGATGATACAATGACCGACGACAAGAACGGGGAAAAACCCAAGCCTCAATTGATTCATGATCCTTTGTCAATCTATTATCTGTCATCATCAGAAGGTTCAGGTATGAATATTACAAAATACACTCTTGTGGGTCAAAATTTCGATGTATGGGCAGAGGCAATTGTTAATGCATTAGAAGCTAGGAATAAATTTGGGTTTATTAATGGAGAACACACAAAAAGTGACAATTATAAAGGGCATGAAGGCAAGGCTTGGAAGGCTAATAACTCAACAATCTGTTCTTGGTTATTTAATTCTATTGATAGTTTAATTCAACTTAGCATAACAAGTCACTAAATTGCCCGTGATATGTGGATGGATCTCCACGAACGATATTATGTTAGTGATGGCCTAGTAATAAGTCAGATAAAATTTGAATTGGCTTCTTTAAAGCAATAAGGAATGGATATGGTTTCCTATTACAGGAAATTAAAATCTTTCTGGGATAATCTTCATGGATATGATGATGTAACTTGCACTTATGCCACGACTCTGAAATTGGTTGCTAGGTCTGAAACTAAACGCACCCATAAGTTTCTTATGGGACTCGATGATGCTACGTTTGGAACACTTCGATCTCAAATTTTAAGTGTGGACCCTTTGCCTAATCTTAATAAAACTTATGCTCTTATGACTTAAGAAGAGAGACACAAGAAAATTGTTCGAGATCAGGATGATAAAAGTGAAATACTCAATTTTGCTGTCCAATCTGGAACAAGAGCTAGCTGTGGCAATTCTTCAACTCACCCCACCCCTGATTGTCCTTTATGTACCAACTGTGAAAAACCTGTTCATGACTATGAACATTGCTTTTAGTGTATTGGTTATCCACCAGGTCGTGGTTGAGAATAGGGGAGGGGACGTGGTCATAGATGTGGTGCATCATCAGGACTTGGATGCAGTTCTTCAGTTATGTCCACCCCAATAGTGAACGTTGCCACAACCCAAATATGGCTAAGTCTTCTACTGACAATAGCAAAGCAACATAACGATCACATTTCTTGGGTTAACATAAACCTAATTTTAGCGTCTCTTAAGTCTCACTGAGGTGCCCTCTACTTCTGATAGATTGTCTGGTAAGAATTTCAATTGTGCTTAGCCTTGGCTTCTTAATAGCGGTGTTTCACACCATATGATCGGGAATTTGCAACTTCTATATAATATTGTTGATTTGTCGCCTTTGCCTGTGCGCCATCCTGATGGTGTCCAAACATCAGCAATCAAGGAAGGGAGTATTCTTTTGTCTTTCGAGCTCACTGTAAAACATGTTTTATATGTCTCAAACTTAAAATGCAACGTAATTTCTATTGGGCAGCTTATCCTTAATACTCAATGTATTGTTACTTTCATTAATAGTCTGTGCATTATTTAGGACCGCATTACGAGGACACTGATTGGTGTGGGTGAGCTACGGAACGAGGTGTATGTTTATAAGCCAGTGACAAAGGTGGCTCTTTCCAATGCAAGTTTGACTAATCTCTCGATTTTGTGGCATCAACGGCTTGGGCATCCATCCAGTCAGCCCCTCTCATTGATTCCTGGTATTGGTAGTAGTAAACAATCAAAGGTAGTTATTAAGTGTTGTGATATTTATTTTTGTGCTAAACAGGCATGTAATCCTTTTCCTATTAGTGATAATAAAGCTACAAGTATTTTTTATCTAATTCATTGTGGCTTATGAGGTCCTTTCACAAAAAAGAGTACTTTTACTGGGTCTCATTATTTTCTTACCATTTTTGACAATTTTTCTCGAGTAGTATGGGTATAATTGTTACTTGAAAAGAGTGAAACAAGTATTTTGCTCCATGTTTTTTGTCAAATGGTTAAAACTTAGTTTGAAACGTCCGTTAAGGTCGTTCGGTGTGATAATGGCACAAAATTGGTATCAAGACCTATGCAACAATTTATTGTGACAATGGAATTTTGCTTCAAAATACTTATGTAGGGACACCCCAACAGAATGGTCTGTTGAGAGAAAACACCGTCACATTCTTGATGTTAATAGGGCTCTTCATTTTCAAACTCATCTTTTGCTAGAATTTTGGGAAGATTGTGTGTTGTCTGCAGCTTACCTCATTAATAAAACTCCTACTCCTTTACTTAATGATAAAACTCGTTATGAAATGTTATTCAAAACACCTCCCTCTTATTCTCCTCTTCGGGTTTTTGGATGTTTATGCTATGCCCATAACATGCCTTGCACAAAAGATAAGTTTGTATCTCGCAGCAAAAAATGTATTTTTCTTGGATACCCTCATAGTAAGAAGGGGTGGAAGGTGTATGACTTGGAAACAAGGAAGGTGTTTGTGTCTTGGGATGTTAAGTTCCAAGAAGATGTGTTTCCTATGGCCCCAAATAACACGTCTAAGGCTTCAAAGAATTCTTAACACATGGATCAAAAATCTTTGAGGATGGTTGGTTTTTATTACCTAATGCTATGCATCCAATTGGGTCTTCTCTAGGAACACATGTGGAATTGAATTCCATTAACCCTACTAGCACACCTCGCTCCCCTACATCTCCATCTACTTCACAACAACTAAATTCACCTTCTGAAGTCAATGTAACATCTCTTGATCTAAGGGAGAGTGATGACTCTCTAGTAATTAGACCTCGGCTTCGTAGGGTAATATCATCTACAGGGGAGTGAAGAAACATCTTAGCTAGAGTCTCTTAGGCGTGGTCACCGAGAGCGTCGTCCACCTATTCATCTCAAGGATTTTATTTGTCACTCGGCTCAGCTTCTCACACCTTCCCAGTTCATCTCGCCCATCAATTGTCTCAGATATGCGGTATCCTATTGCCAATTTTATAACTTGTGCTAAATTTAATGCTACCTATCAAAACTTTCTTGCTGCTGTATTTGTGGGGTTGTGCCTCAAAATTTTTAGGAGGCTGTAAAAGAAACCTATTGGCAAGATGCTACAAGGAAGGAGATTGATGCACTCGAGCAGAATCACACTTGGGGATATAACTAATCTTCCCCCAGGAAAGAAACCCATTGCCCGCAAACGGGTTTACAAAATTAAATACAATTTTGATGGGTCCATTGAATGTCATAAGGCTCGACTGGTTATACTTGGAAATCATCAAGTGCAGGGTATTGACTACAATGAGACATTTGCTCTAGTTGTTAAGCTAGTTAGCTTTTGTGCTTTTCTTGCAATCGTTGTTGCTAAACATTGGAAAATTCACCAAATGGAAGTTAACAATGCTTTTCTTTATAGTAACCTTCATGAGGAAGTATATATGAAACTTCCACTTGATTTTTCTTCTTCTTAGCCTGGAAAGGTACGTCAACTTCGTAAATCTTTGTATGGTTGCGTCAATCACCATGTAACTGGTTCGCAAAATTTGCTTCCGCTTTGCGATAGTATGGCTTTGTTCAATCCCATGTTGATCACACTTGTTCACATACTGAAAGGGTGATGTTTCCTTATCTATTCTGGTGTATGTCGACAACTTGCTCTTTGCTGGTAATAATTCTATTTCTTACTCTAATTTTAAAAGATACTTAGATCCTTGCTTTCAAATTAAAGATCTTAGTTCTCTTAAATGTTTCTTAGGCATTGAGTTTGCTTTATCTCCCAAAGGATTATTTATGTGTTAGCGTAAATACGCATGAGATATTCTGAAAGAGAAAGGATTACTTGCTGCTAAACCAATCGCCACTCCCATGCCACAAAACCATGGCTTAGCTCTTGCTTCTGGAACTCTATTTTTTGATCCAATTTGCTATTAACGCATAGTTGGAATATTTGACTATCACACGACCCGATATTGCATACTTTATTCACATTCTATCACAATTCATGAAAGCTCTTTGCCAAGAGCATTATGAGGCGGCTACTTATGTTCTTCGTTATCTTAAAAATCATCTTAGATAAGGTATTTTTCTCCAAGTTGATAGCAATCTCCAGCTATATGGTTATTGTGATTCTAATTGGGCTACATACCCACTTACGTGATGATCTATAATTGGATATTTTATTAAGCTGGGGTCCTCTCTTATTTTATAGAAGACTAATAAATAAGCCACTATGTCTCATTTTTTAGTAGAAGTTGAATATCGTTCCATGGCTTTTAGGTGCACTAAACTTAAGGGGCTAGAGGCCTTTTTGGCCATTTTTGGTGTGTTTAATCGTCAACCGATGTGTTTGCTCTATGACGATTAGGCTGCTCTTCATATTGCAGCTCTTCTACGAACGCACCAAACATATTGACATTGATTGCCACTATGTTAGAGAACAGCTTCAAGCAAGCCATATTGTTGCTGCTCATCTTTGGACCAAGTTTCAACTTGCAAACATTTTCACTAAAGCATTGGACTAAACGCAATTTTAGTTTCTCCTATGCAAGTTGGACATTCACGATCCTTATGCACTAACTTGAGGGGGAGTATTGGGAATATTAGCTGTTAACTTAGCTGTAAATAGAATATTTCCTATAATTGTAAATATCTCCAACTGTAATTACGTGATTTAATTGCCTCTGTAATTGCCTATTAATATGGGTTATCATGTTGGAGAAGGTAAGAGTTTTCATTCCTCCAAACTATTAGTTAATAGTTTTCATATTTTTTCACTATAAGACTTTGTTTATCATTCTTGTTGAAGTGATTCTTAGAACTCCTTAACATTTTAGTTTACATAGGTTAGACAATTTAACTTTGATACTTGTGGAATTGTTATCCTTCCTTAACCATATTAATTTTCTTAATAGTCTTTCAATGGTCTTGATGATGACAAAAGAAAGGGATAAGTGAGAAATCTAGTAAATATGGATATGGCTTAACAAATATCTTATTGGTTGTAATATACCAACATATGAGAGAGATTTGTTGCATGAAATTTTTAATTTCTTGGAAATAACATTCGTAAGTGATTGATAGTCCCTAAATGTTAGCTTTTTAGTGGTAATAGGAGCCTAAGTATTTGAAAGGAGGCTCCCCTTGTTTGAATCAAGTTGTTCAACCAATATAGTCTACTTGTCTATCACAACCTTTAGATATGAAACAATTGCTCTTGTTTCAATTAATGTTGAAACTTGAAAAATATATGAAATCTTGTAATAACTTATGAGGCATCCTAATTGAGTTAAAATTAGCTTCATATAGAATTAACAGATTGTTTGTAAATGTGAGATTAGAGATTATGAACTTGTCACAATTATAACAAAACTTGAATTTAGTATCATTCTCAATGTTCAAGGCAATAATTCTCGTTAAGATTCCTATATATAAGACGAATAAATATGGAAATAAAGGATCATCTTATCTCAATCCTTTTTCTCGGCATGACAATGGGCCAACCCAGGCCCAAGCCTGGCTCGAACTCTACTGTAGGGAGTCGGGCCTAGCCTAAGACCTGAAGTAGTGGGCTCGTGGTTGGGCCTGACCAAGCTTAAGGCAACCTGACCTAAATTATATTGTTAATTTAAAATGTCAAAGCAACATCCTTTTGCTATTACTTGTAAAGTCTTGAGCTGAGTTAAGTCGAGTTGGGCTAGGGCAGCTTGTGACCAAGCACTAACCGAGGCTCGGGCCCCATTGCCATCTCTACATTTAGCTACTTTGAATAGATGTATAGGTTCACCATTTATGAGAATACAATATGTTAGACACATAAAGAGGTCCAACTTATAAATTTAGATGGCAATCCCCAAGCCTCTATAATGCTAGATAAAAATTCCAACTCACTGAATTAAAGACCTTCTTGAAGTTAATTTTCATTGCACAAATTATGATCTATATTCTCCTATGATAATTCTTAAAAGTTTTTTAGTATAAGGTTGTTGTCTTTAATTGTCACTTTTTTGACAAATGCACCTTGATAAGGTTGATAATATAACTAATAATAAGGTTAAGTTGAGGTACAAAAAACTTAAGGATTACTTTATAAATGATATTACAATAAGACAGTAGCCTATAATTAGCCAAACAAGACCTAGAAGGTGGTTTAAATGCATATATCATCTAGAGCAATGGAGAGATTGATGAAAACATAGTTCACCAGATCAGATCAAGGTAGCTTAAATGGAGAAGTACATCAAGAGTTTTATGTAACAAGAAGATATCACTCAAGCTTAAAGGTAAAATATATCGTTTAGCGATTAGGTCGGTCATGCTCTATGGGGTTGAGTGTTGGCCCATCAAACAGGTGCACAGTCATAAGCTAATGATAACGGAGATGAGGATGTTCTGTTGGATGTGCAACCTTACTAGAAGAGATAAGGTCAGGAATGTAATAGTAAGGGGCAAATTAAAAGTAGCTAATATTATTGAAAAATTAAAATGATAGAATTTTATCATTATTTTTATGGACTAGCATAATAAACATATTTTTGTACAAACCCCGATTAATTTGATGTCAAGATAATTGGGCTTGTTAATTCTCTCTTTAACGTGTCATTGGGCCTGTGTTTATGGGCTTGCTATGATGGGTAGGCTTGGCCCATGTTTTGCAGTGCACAGGAGGCCCTACTTCTAGCCGACCTTAAATACAGTTGCCCCATTGAGAACTGTATGTGCTTTTGCTGATTAGGGTTTGGAATAGCAGTAGTAAATCCTCTGCATTTCTGTCACGTCACTTCACAGAAAACAAACAATGGATTCAATTGTTCCGCAATTTCTAGGTATTTATCTATACTATTATTGAATAATAGCATGTTGCAATCTTAGGGTTAATTAATTATGTTGATTAATCTTGAAATTAATCTGTAATTTCGTGTTAAAATTTCCTTCATAAAAGAGATGGGGCTTAGGTGGTTTGGACATATTAAGAGGAGACACCTAAACACTCCAGTAAGAAAATACGAGAAGGTTGTACTTAGAGAATGTAAGAGGAAAAAAAAAAGAAAGGCCTAAGAATAATTAAGAAGAGGTGATTAAGAATAATATGGCACTGTTGGAACTTACCGAGTAGATAAGTCGCAATAGAGAACTTTGGCGTATTAAGATACAGATTAAAGATCTCTTTAAAAACTTTGTCATTCTCATAGGTCTTTAAGCATTTTCTTCTTGTTGTTTGCCTAAACTTTTAAATATGTAGTACTTATCTCTTAGAGATTTAGCCTAAACTTTTTCATACTTAGCTTGATGATGATGATATGATGATGATGATGATGATTATGATTATGATTATGATTATGATGATGATGATGATGATGATGATTATTATTATTATTATTATTCGTATTATTTAGTTTATTACTTATTTCATATTTTATTTATTAAGTATTTATTTATTTATTTGTTTATTTTATTATTATTTTTATATGGGTCATTTAGAAACAACATCTCTACTAGTTAGAAGTAACATTGCATACTATTGGACCTCTCCAGACTGCGCGTGTCAACAAAATTTTTACTATATTGTTGTTATTATTGTTGTTGAGTTGTTATTGTTGTTGTTGTTATTATTGTTGTTGTTGTTGTTTTTGTTCTTGTTGTAGTTAGCCAATAAGACGGATTAGTTGCTTTTGGGATAAGGCAAATATATTAAGCCTAGTCAGGAGTTTCATATTAAAAATTAACTCTTAAATTGTATTGATTATAGAAGTACTTGTAAGAGATCAAGTTTTCTAAAAGAAAATGCATTGAATTTATAAAGTCTAGGTACCTTATCAGGTCCCAAGCAGAAAAAGCTTCTTTTATGTCTAGATTTGAAAAGATCTAGTTAAGGATTCTATTTTGTCAAAGGCAATGCCTTGATAAATAAAGTTTTTGATAGTATGATGAGTAAAAAGAGGCTTAGGGTCGGTTTTTAGGTCTTTCTATTCATAAACTATAGAGCCGCATAAGGTTTAAAGTGACAACACTATTGTAGTTTCTTCTTGTAAGCACATCATTTTGAAAAACTTCATATTTTTATCCTCATCCCTCAACTAATTGACCTCAAATTTCTATTTAATTAATAAATAATATGCTTCTAATGCCTTTGTATAACTAGCTAAAGCTTGTCTTTTAGGTTGCTTTAAGTTATCATCATTTCTATTCAATTTTAACAACACTTAAAAATGGTTTAGGGAATGAAAATCCTCTTTTTTAGTAATCTCAATGTTGTTATATGTTCTCATGTTAAGTGATTTAAGTTCTTCTTTGATAACCTTTAACCTTATCATGCATTCGAAAGCTTCATATCTAAAAGCAAGTATACTCAATCCTCTCATCATTACTTCTTTGAAGCTTAGGTTGTTGATCAATTAATAGTTAAACTTAAATAAAGCATTCCTTTTCACTAAACGGTTGTTCAGTAAGATCTCGATAGGTGAATAATATGAGCAAAGTAGATTGTTAAAATATGCAATTGGTGAGCCAACTAAAATCTACTTATGCTCTATTTGATTTCTTTTTAGAAATTATTCCCAACTCTCTTTATTGCTCCAAATGAAGAAACTTATATTGGCTCTAAGGTTTGATACCCTTATTTAGCTTAAAAAATTCATGGTTTGTTAGCTACTAAATGTATTTAGAGTTGCTTCCTCTAAGATTAAATATTAGTAGTACAAACAACTATTATATCTATTCTAGTCATACTTCTTAATAATGTAACTTAAAAATGAATAAATTGATTTTATTGACTATTATGAAGAAATTAGCTATGATTAGATCAAAGGAGATTAGAACCCTACCATTGTAGTGCTTAGATATAGTTTTCCATCTTTTATCAATAAACTAGACCCCAGTTTTTAAGTTGTGAGCCTTCATTTTGCTCTCTAAAGCACCAATTAATAGTTTTATTAAGTAAAAAGAAAAATAATATAATACTTGTTAGTTTTTATGAATGTTATGTCCTTCTAAAATCTAAGCAATGAAATTCGTGATGTAGGGGATAAAAGGTTTTTATTTCTCCTCCTCAACTTCCTACTGAGATTATTCTTCAATATTAAAAAGGTCTTGTTTAACTTAAAAAAATATTCAATACTTGTTGACTCATTTCAAGTATCATGGTAAATCAAGTTTGTTTGTTTAGGGTATTCTTTTGGTAACTCACTCTCTTCTACTTCCTTCTAACTATATGATATTACAGGACTATTGGTGATTATCTTATTTTTATCATAAGAATTTTCCCAAACTTTCATTTCTATAATTGGGATAATATTTATGTTTGTTATTAATGTTGCTTCTTTAATGATCTTTACTAACTTTTTAAGTTGGCTATGATTTCTAGTCTTATCCTTTAGCTCTATCTAACCTTTTGTTAATATCTCCACTTATTTTTTCTCTCCTTGGTTCCTTAGTAATTCATTGTACTTACTAATTTCAAAATTTTCACAACTTGGATAGCCACTAGCTTTATTACTCTTAGAGGGTCTCCATTAATAGGTGAAGTTCAAAAAAACTTCAATTAGTTTTCCTTTATTATTAATTTTTGTTATTATAATATTTTTAGGCAATTACTTACCAATAAAGACTTGCGTTTATGTCTTAGCATATCCAATATTATTCAAAGTTGTTATTAGATAAATGTTAGCCAAATAACTTAATATGTTAGTAAAATAATATCCAAAGGCATCTTATACAAGTTCACCTAGAGAGAGATTTTCCTTTTCCAAGCACAACCTCCATTTTTGAAGCGTAAAAGGCTTCTCATTTACACACCATGGTCCTTCATGTTAGTTTATACCCTACAACCAATTGATTGGTTTTAGTTTATTAACAAAATAATTTAAAGAAATTTTTTATCTTGCACATGTTTGATGTATATGATAAAGTTCATAGGATAATTATACATTGCAAATGAAATTATAATGAGATTATAATTATGAGATTCATATTGCATTTATATAATATCCCTAACTTGTTCCTAATCATTTTTCTATCAAGATTAGACATTAATATAACGAAAAAAGGCTAGCACACGCTATATTTTTTTCATATGAAGGAAGTAGTCAATCTTATAGGCTAAAGTATGGAGATACTTAAACAAATGTGTGGATGCTTGTTAAAGAACAAGTTCACTAAACTAAACTAATATGAGAAACCCATTTGGAATATTACTTGTATGTCTATGGAAATTCCCATCGTTATGATTGTATAAGTGATCTTTTGACTTGACGTCTCCATAGTTATCTTGTATAGAAATTGCTATGTTTTGATACTACTTAAGACTTATTATAATCATAGGTCATTCAATTGGTAGTCATTGGATGTAACCTAAACTATATGAAGGTAGTTGTGTGATCAAGATAGGATCCATCACCCTAAAGTAATTAGAGAGAATGTTTTGTTGTTCTTGATTAGTATTGATTCAGGAAATCCTTGGCCAAGGTAGAATGACTTTTTGTAAATAGTTTACAATTGTCATTAATTGAATCAATAGCTAATGGCAGAGAACTAATATGATTGAACTAAAAAAGAGTAGACATTAATTCCATGCTCTATCTAATAGGAATATTGTATGATGAAAGAATTGAATTGTACAAAAAAATTATACACGAAAAGGTTAGTTAAAACCACTTTGACATTCCTAAATATTTGGGTAGTCATAATGCGTTACTAGACGCCAATTTTGATCTATAATTATAAATTGTTTAATTAGAGAATTAAAGATAAATTAACGTGAGCTTTAATTTATCTAATTTTAGTTATAATTTATAATCATTGCCAATATATTTAGGAACTTAATAGATAACACATAAAGAATGTTGAAGAGAGCAAAGATATTTTCAATCAAGTTGGACTTGATTATAAAGTTTGAGAACCTTTATGATTAAATATGAGATATTTAATAAATAAGGATCAATATTAGATATTAGACCTTATTTGGGTATGATTGGTATTTAATTAGAATTATTTCTAATTCTAATTAAAATTAAAATTTAATTTTAATTAAATTACTAAAACGTCCAAAACAAATTATAAATAGGCTTAAGCTCTAATAGAGCTAGCACTTCTTGCTTAACTCACTCTTTAAGAATTACAGAGTTCTTTTAACCTATTCTTTGGATAATGTTAGAGGCTGAACACTTGTTTATATTAAGATTAATAATTAGATTGATTTCTAATTTAATTTTAGAAAATTAATATCTAAAATTAGAATTAACTAGTTTCAATTACATCAAAATTAATTAATTAGAATCCTTAAAATTAAGAAAATTGTTTTCTTAAGTTATTTAAGAAAGTTGTTTCTTAATTAAATTTATTTATTTCAATTTTATTAAGATAAATTAAATTTATAATTTTATTTGATTAGAGGATTATTATTCAATTTATTTAGAAATTGTTTCTTTATTTATAAATAATAAGTTTCTTGATTTATTTAAAAAGAATTTTTCTTGATTAAAATTTGAAAATGTCTTCATTTATTAATTAAGAAAAAATGTGATTTATTTAATTTTTAAAAATAGTATTCTAATTTGTTAAAGAAATATTTTCTAATTGATTAAGAAATCAATCACTAAATAAATAATATAAATGGCATTCTTAATTAAATTTAAAAGTGTTTTATTTAGTTTTGAAAGTAATTTCCTTTTCATATTAGAAAATAGTTTTCTAATTAAGGAAAGGTAATTTCTAATTAGATTAGAAATGTTTTTCCAATTGAATTAGAATATGTTATTTATATAATTTTGAAAAAACAAGAGTTTTTATAAATTATAAGTAAAATGCATAGCTTCTTGAAAATTGTTTTCAATTAAATTTTGCTATATGAGTCAAGATGATTGGAAACAATTTTCAAATATTTCCAATTGGATTTGAAATTTGTTTTCAAATCAAATTAAATTTCTATTTGAAATAGGAATTTAGTTTGTTAAGGAATCAATGGATTAATCTAATTTAATTTTCCAAGGAGTTGGAAATATTATTTTAGATTATGAAAATTAATAACTAGAATCAAACGAAGCTTGATGTTTTATGCATATAATTTGAAGATGAGTGCATAAGTTGTATACTTTATTTATATACTTGATATATATCTTGTATGTATTTTAAATTGTATGTTTTATATATGTGATTTTTTGCATGCAATTTTGTGTTTAATAAGATGAATGAAATTATCGTTAAAATATGAAGTAAACGTTAAGAGCGTTGTTGTTTCCTTCCACTATTAAAAGAATAAATCAGAGTTCCATTTATTGATAGGTCTGTTAAGCAAACTCAAGGTCACGTTAACCTGAATGTGTTTAGTTTTATGACGGTGGGTTATACTTAACTAAATTTGTGTGATTTGGATGAGTAAACTCATGATCACATAAATTTAAGAACAGGTAGGAATAAAATATAAGATATGTTTTGACAAGAGTTTTTACCTAGCTAATTTAAAAGTTACATAAGATGTGATTGATAAAGTTATTATCTATCTAATTTAAGTTCATTTCACTTGTTGAGCAAACTCAAGATCAACTATATTTGAATGAGATCCTAACAAACTAAAAAGATTAGATTAATCTTTTCGAATAGTAGTGAGGGCTATTATTTTGAATAAAATAATTAGAGTAACCAAATATATGATTAAAGTACTAATCTCATTTGGTAGTCGTGTCATATAATTAATTACTTGTTTTTTCTTACATTTATATTTTGTTTTTAGTGAAATTTACCTTGTTTAGTACAGTCGATACTAAGTTAGTGAACCAAATTTCTTGGAAAAAGGATATGATTGAGAAGAGTTCTCAAAGTTAGAAAAGAAAGTTGTATGCCCATTATGTAATTTTGCTATAACCCCTATTGAGAATTAGGTGACTAAGTTTTAGAGATATATCAAAATCATGTAGATGCAAAATGTAATGACATTTTGAGTTGAATATAAAATGTGTGTCAACATCATGAAAGTAAGATGCAAAAGGTTGCATAGAGTATAGCTAAAAGGTGTAATATCTTGTTGGAATTGTTCCACTTAATTTAGCGTATTAAAAGTATATATATGGACATCAATTAAGGTATTTGCTATAGTATGATAATAGTTGTCATAAGAAGAAAAATGATGCATGAATTTTCTTGCCTGTACGAGATATGATAGAAATCATAAGTATTTATAGTTCATGCTTATGAGTATTTGATACTAAATTTAGATTCAACATTATTATAATGCTCAATGCATGATAAGAAATAGATTGTTGAGTAAGAGTAGTTGATCTAATTTTATACAAATAGTTTGTATGTGTTGGATCAAAGAGACTTATGCTTAATATAAATAGCAAGATTATAAAGCTGGATAACTGAGACTATCCTTTTATACCATGATGGTTAAATCAACATAACGAGAATCATAACATTACATATAACGATATTTGTAATCCTTTTGATTATGAATCGTATGAAACTTGTGAAACTTGTCAAATTGAAAGATAACCAAATCAACCTTTAGTGAAAGGATGATGATGGTAATTAATTTTTAAATCTTATACATGTGATGTATTGGATGGAATAATAATTAATAAAAGGATAATAATTATATTTCATTAGATTACTAATGACTTTATGTGATATAGTAATATGTATTAAATGAAATAATGATTTAAAATTTTTAAGAGTTCAAATAGTTTAAACCTAAGTAGAAATTAAGCATTGAGAATGTTGAAGCATTTCAGTGAGATTTATTTATTTAGTTTTAAATTTTCGATTATCTATGGGGAATCAGATTCTTTGGTGAATACATTTACAATAAAATTTTATAAGAGTATGTTTTATATGGAAAGAAAATAACAATATAAGACATTGTATGTTGAAATATTATTTCTTCTATAGATATGCCTAGTACAATGACTTATCTTCTATAGTTCCAATTAAATCAATTAGTAAGATTTCATATAAGATATGAAATGTTAAGTCTTTGAAAGAGTCAAAGTTAATGGTTCAAGGATGTGATGCTTGGTTGAAGCATACATTATCCATTTAAGTTTACATCTAAATTGGTTAATAAAAGGTTATGAGATATCCAAAAGGTTGGATATAATCTTATAGACCTGTTAAACAAATTATTTGTTTCAATGTATACTTTTAAAAGAATGGTTCTCAAGATAAGTAGTGGGAGTAATATGAAATTTGAAAAGTTTAAATCTCATGACAGTACATCCAGTTGGAACTAGTGGCTTTGTTGATACATTTAATGTTGAGTTGAAAGGCTACGAGATGTTGAAAGATTCACTTTCATGATGAATTCAAAAAGTTTGTTTCAGAGATGATTGTGAATTTATCATATCTATAAGAAAGTTAGTGGGAATGTAGTTGTCCTTTTTAGTGAGATTATATAGAGATATATTGCTAATAGAAAACAATAATTCTAATTTTCAATTGTTTAAAACATAATTATCCAATAAGATCCAAGAACAACTGTAACACCCCACTCCCGCAAGACCAGAACCCGACATCGATAGGTGATGTTCGAGGTTGTGCCCTGCGAGGGTGGCGTGCTAAGACACTCACTCATTCGAAAATTGGTATACAAAAAAACTTTTTCTTTATTTTCTTTGAAAATCACAATCACACATACTATGCCGAAGTCAAGCATCACATATGGCCCACTCTCACTCATAAACACTTTCAATCATAGTAATAAAATCAACAATAAGTTCAATAGTCTTTTAGGCCCTTTTCATAAATACAAAACGCTTTAGTTGTTTCGGAAGACAATTTTATACAAAAGGTTGCGAAGTAAACAATTCAATATAAATTAAGGAAATGCAATGCAGACGCGAACTGATCCCGACCTCTATCCTTCACTTGTATGCTGTAGGTATACTCCCGTTGGCCTATCGGAGAATTGTTCTGATCCTGAAAAATAATTGCAAATTTTGGGTGAGTTTTGCGAACTCAATGAGTGACCATCATCGATGGCTCACTCAGTCACATAACACATAATTCGTACATCTCACATCATTTCACATTTCATATTATTCACATTCAATACACTTAATCATTTATCTTATGCATATGCAATGCACATGAGACTCACTTTTCATTTGTTATTTTGTTGTGACCGAGAGCCTAAACTGTC
>JAOTAY010000191.1:11419667-11432540 GCA_025629805.1 Erythroxylum baracoense
ATAAACATACAATTACACGTTCAAATAGAGAGAAGGGAAGGAAAAGAGAAGAGGGTTAAGGTTATTTTTCCGATCACGAACCTGAAAACAAACCTTGGTTAAGTCATCGTTGTCAATCGCTGCCGTGGGATAGCGTCAGAGAGAAGAGACTTTTATGAAGTCTTGTTTGGTGTAAAAGGAACCAACCCATTAAGTCGGCAGCCCTAAATGTAAATCTGAACGAAAAGAAAGAAATGAGTAAAATACAAGGGAAAATGGAAACAAGAAAAGAGGAACAAAAGATCACCGTTCTGATTCTCATGTAAGCTACACAGATCCGTAAACCAACGACTGATCTGATTGAGACGTGAGAGTTGTAAGAGATGCAAGGTAAGAGCCAAGGAAAGAAAGAAGAATCTAGAGAAAATGAGAAATGAGACAATAATAAGGGCAAAAGTAAGGGTAAAATTGACATTAAAGTAAAGAGTTATTAACTGATTGTCTAAAATGCTCCTTACAAGTAGCTTTTAAAAAATCAGTTAATTGGGTTAAATCAACCAACCCAATCAGCTTATAACTAAACAAATTAAATAACTACTTTGATTGCCACAATTTGTCCAATTTTAAGGTTCTTTGCATGGTATACGATAGCAAAGTTGCCTTCCCCTAATAATCTCCCCAACTCGTACTTTGGCAATAGCACTTTCCTTTTACTTACCATTCTCAAACCTGGTCCGTGGTAAATAAGAGTAGAATTTCCGTTACCTAGGTGGAGTAACTAAAGAAATCAACCCTATTTGAGCTGAGCTTTTGTTTGATCCCTCCAGCCTCATGTATCGCTAAAGGACAGCTTCCATGTGCTGCCAAAGTACAACCAAACCTTTCTTTGTAAGAGAGAGACTTTAGTTAAGCTTAAGCACCACTCAGGCGTTCAAAAATCAGAGAAAAATATTAGTGATCAAATTCCGAATACATCCAAAGAACAAAAGAAAGGAACTCCGCGTCGATTATGGAGTCATAAAATTGAAGATTGTAATATTTACTCCATCAAGAACAGATTCAAAGGAGGAATATCTTTTAATGTTACGTTATTTGTAACCTGTTTGCAGCTTTCGAGTAGCTACAGACTCCAGCAAAGGGGTTAGGACAGAATTTGTTATTGAGAAGAAACCAGTTGACGAAGGAGAAGCACAGTCCGAGAGAAAGAAGGATTGAAGAAGGGATAATGAATTTATTATTTTCTAATGATCTTCAACTGACGATTACACTTATTTAAAGAAGGTGTTTCCCTATCACAATGAACTACTTTAAATTATTATTCAAACTAGATAACTGAAAAGAAGATGATATCCTAACTGATAAGAAGATAAGGATCTTTTTATTTTGGGACGTAATCTGCCATCCAAAGAGGTCTTCTAGATGTACGCTGACTTGTACGTCGTGAATCTGTTTGCTCCTTGGTTGTAGGCTGGATATCTGTAACATTTAACGAAAACAACTTAAAAAACACTTATTAACGTACACAATTATCACAACACTTATGATATATGTATGATCTTCTTGTAGTTTCCAACAAAGACGAAAATGGGTAGGCTTAGGGTGTCTCTGATGGTTTTGGATCTGGCTTCAATCTACATTGCAGTGAATAGAGGCAGGGAAGCGAGAGAATTCTCTCTCCTTCTCTCCCTCTCGCTAATGTTTTTTCCAATCCCTTCCTCCTTAATATCATTGGAAAAACCAAGAAAGGTGGCGTGAAACATGCACATGGGAATGGGAGGGACTAGGGAGATCAGCTAATTCTACGTGCTTGCCAGCTAACTGGTCATTTAGCGACTGAAACGCCAACTCTGTAGTTAATACTTACTTTTCTTGCTACGTTAATAATAATATAGTTCCGCTCTTTTCTAATTCACTTGTAGTTAGCCACACTCCAGCTCAGGCATTTCTATTTCTTCTTCTTCTTCTTTATTTAATGTTTGCAATTAATCTCAATTACCAAATCCAAAATCCAAATCTAACCCAAGTTTCATCTACTGTGAATTTGGCAATTTCATAACAGGATTAAGATATTGGATAAGTTAGCTTTCCAATGTTTCCTTCAAGAAATGGCAGTCACTCAGCACCATCCAAAATAGAATGTATCGCTACAGCAAATATTTATCTACTACATTTGGGCGGGAGGTCTGGATACATGAAACTCAACTGCCATAAAATCATCAAACAAATTTTACACCAAGCTCAATTACTACAAAAGTAAGGTACCCCAACTTAAGCTTTTCTAATATCTGATCCCTTTGGCAACCTCAAAGAAATGAGCAACATTCTCCTCAGGTGTTCCTACTACTATTCCATGACCAAGATTCAAAATGTGCTTTCCCTTACCAGCTTTCTTTACAACATCGTTTATCCTATTTGTGATGAACCCCTTTGACCCAAAGAGAACACCAGGATCTACATTCCCCTGAACTGCCAGATCAGGACCCAGTCGCTTCCTACCTTCTGCCATATCAACAGACCAGTCCAAGCTAACCACGTCTACACCTGTTAAAGCTAGTCTTTCAAGCAAGCCTCCCGAACCACTTGCATAGAGAATCAGCGGGAGAGATGGATGCGTTTCTTTCACAGTATCCACAATGTACCTCAAGTATGGAAGACTGAACTCCTCGAAATCCACAGGACTAAGCTCAGTGGCCCACGAGTCAAAGATTTGTACCGCTTGAGCCCCATTGTCGGCTTGATATTGGATATACTTTGCCATCGAGACTGCAAATTTCTGAAGTAATGCATGCAGAACCTGCAGACCAAAGAAACATGAATGGCTACGACTTTCACTGACAAACGCCACAAAAATCCATATTCAAAGAAACCAGAGAAAATTTGGTGCTAAATTACCTTTGGCTGGGAGAAAGCTAATCTTTTTATCTTTGTAAAGTGCTTTGATGAGCCACCTTCAACTACATATGATGCCAGAGTGAAAGGAGCTCCAACAAAACCCAGTACCGCAGCCTCGTTATTAATCTATAAAAAGGAAACTGGTGACTGAACTGAACCAAAACTCATTGATTGCATAATAACATATAACACCTGAATAATAAATGCTGCTTTTATTGAAATCTTAATGAACTTGCCCAATTAAATCCACCGATCCCTACACCCTAGCTATAAGCAGCAAAGTTTTAAGTAAGATGGCTACACAAAAGTGGTCTTTACAGAGTTGGTTGTGAAAAGTCTGCCTCGATAAACTTATTAAGCACCAAACGTCATAAGATCTGACTTATTCAGAAAATGTAAACCTTCCAAACCTGTGCAAAATGTTATATTTGTACTATCAGGTAGTATTAACTTCTCAAATCGATAAGCTAAATGCTTTCCGATGTATCGAAGCAAAAGTGATAAGCTACAAAGTTAAATTGAAAATGCACAAAATTTCTCATGAAAAATCAATAGAATAGTACAATGTCTTCAAGGAAACTTAGTTTGCTAAGTAGACACAATTAGAAATGTAAATGAGAGCAACTTTAGTAAGCACCTCTTTCCGAAGAATAGTTAAAGCTTCCCCAACATAGGGAACTGAGTCCTCGGGGACGAATTCTGTGACTTGATCAACATCAGGATCTGTGTGTAAAGGATTGAATATTACAGGACCCTTGCCTTTGACAATGTCAAAAGGGATATTCATCCCAGAAAGTGGAGTGAGAATGTCGGAGAATAAAATGACCTGCCAAAAGATGGGACAGCAGAAATGTGACAAACCAAAAAAAATAAAAAAAGGGACTCATTTTCCAGTCTTGAGTTTGGTTACTAACCCCGTCAGGCTTAAAAGCAAGCCAGGGCTGCAGAGAAATCTCAACCACAAGATCAACATTTTCTGATCTTTCCCGGAACGAGGGATGCTTCTCACAGAGGATTTGGTAACTCTGCGATTAAATCAATGGAAATTAAAAAAGACAGAAAAAAATATTAGGAAAAAAAGAAAAGAAGCCAAGGGCGGTAAGTAATAGACCTGCCTTCATGTACCTCCCGGCTTGCCTCATAAGCCAAACAGGGGGTCTTTCCACATCTTCCCCTCTAACAGCATTCAACAACAGCGGCTCAGCCACCACGGAGGCTGTTTTTGGTTCCGCTATAAACAAGAGAGAGAGATGGTTTCGTACGAGAGAAATCGGGAGAAGGAAAGACAAAAGAGTAGTAGCTATACTAACCTTGAAGAACACAGCGGACCGTTGGAGATTTGGAAAGAGGCTTAGGTGTTCTTGGAGAAGCAGCGAGAGAAGCAATTGAGGAGCTGAGACCGCTGATGCAACCCATTACCTAATACTTTCATTAACTAAGAGGAAGACGAAGAAATGATGACGATGAAGGTGAAGGTGAAGGTGAAGGTGAAGGTGAAGGTGAAGATCAACTGTCTGTTGTTTCTGAAATGTCAAAAAATGGAGATTGGAGAAGATGTGATAGCGGCCAGGAACCAGATAGGAAGATAAGGAAGGGGCCGTTTTTCTTTTGGACTCGACGGCTATTTATGTTCCCATGCCATGTCAGCAGCCACTACTGGCACACAAACACCTTAAGCAATTTTGAATTAACCAAATGTATGCAGAGCTATAAAAAATTTAATAACAATGTGCAAGTTTTTGTTATCATTTTTATATTAATTTATATTTTATTATTTATAAAATAAAATAATTTATCAATAAATATTTTAATGATATAACAATTGTATCAATTACGATGAATCTTAATATAAGATTAAAGGTTGTAACTGACTCTTAATTTTTTTACAAGATGAAAAATAATTTTACCGTTATTGTTAATTATGTTCTAATATTTATAAAATAAAATAATTTACACTTTCTTTCAAATTTATTTCGTCATATCAGCTGCGCAATTCAATTTATGTATCTAATTAATATGTTTTAACTTATGCCTTACTTTTCCTTTGGAAAGGACTGCAGACTGCTATTTAAACTCCTTTGTCACTCCAACTTGTCGTCGTGTCAGCCACTACTAGACCGGTGATCACTAACATCTTCATACATCTAATGTCTTCCAATAACATACATATTGTGTAAAGTTGGTAATTAAAGAAAATGCATATTTCATTAATAACGAAAGAATGGTTTGTGTAGCTTTCAAATAAATTCAATCATGTTTTGTTCATTATACTTGAACCTTTCAGTCGAGAAGCTAAAACCCAGAGGAAAACAAGGAATCCTGTAGAACCTGGATTGTATTCCCAGAAATGAAATATGCTGGCTGTCATGCAGCCATAACTGAAGCGACAAAGTTGCTACAACATATCCTTCTCATGCATGCTGCAAAAGTAATTTGCAAGCGCTTATTCGTTTAAAAAATTGAATCAAACAGACATCAGCCTAAGCGTCTTGGTGAAGTAAGATAAATCCAATGAAGAAGAAGAGAATACCAAACAGAATTAACAGGGAGTTACAGGTAGAGGGATGAGAGGCCAAAAACCTATCAGAAAATAGTGTCGATGGTTAGCTTTCTTTTTGGAGGAGATTTCTCTATAATCTGCTTTTGCCGGTCCATGAATGCAGATCCCTTATTGGCAAATAATCTTCTTAAGTTGATAACTGAAAGATCAGTAAAGCTAGCCACTGCAAGATCTGCCTGAACCAGATCATATCTGCAGTGTTTCAACACAAATCAATGTCTAAAAAGCAGTACAAAACTGCAATTATATCTACTGTCAGGTAAAGTCTAAATTTACTACAATACTGTAAAGGCACGTACGCGGGATGAGCACCAATTAAGGCCACAGCCATCATAGTACAGTTGTGAGCAGCAGTGATGCCCCGGGGATCATCTTCAAAAACTACACATTTTGATGGTTTGCGATCTAGCTGCATGAAATTCAGAGGCCAATGGGTTAAAACAGCTTGAATGGGTAGAAATAATAAAGGACGTGAAATCATCTACCTTATCATCTAATTTCACAAAGGAAATGCTGAAGACTTAACCTAATTGTTTAATAGTTGTTTCCTTCCTGAGACACGAATCACCTTTGTTATGAGCTCTAAAAACTCATTTGGAAAGTTTGCTTTCATAGTTGCTCACACTCAGTTAACCTTGTTCAGTTATGTCTGAACGCCATGAAACCTTGACTCATTATGTCTATCTTTTACTTCCTATCACATGAGAGAATGTCATGGATCAATCCCCAAAAGCAAATTCAGTAATTTATTGCATATCTAGGTTACCACACCAGTCCCTCCATTAAATCTTTGGAAGCATAATATTACTTCAAATCAGTCACCAGCCATAAAGCCTTTAAAATGTGTTTCACTAGTCATATTTGTACCTACTACATCACAACTTCGCACGTAATCATCCTTTAAAGGGTATTCAATTGCAACACTGCTTTGCGCGCCAGTAGATCCAGTACAAGAGAGTTTACTATCTTAAGGCAATACAAAGAACAATAGCTACCAAGTTCAATCAAGTGACTGATTAAAATGGAAACATTCTTGCAATGGTGTTGTAGACTATACCTTCACGGCTGCAGAGAGAAATCTATGAGCTATAGATTCCATACCATCTTCCTCAGCCACTATAGCCTGAAATCAGAGAAGATGCACGACAGAAGTTAAAAGCCCATTGTTTACTGAATTTCACCTCTAATTCCCAGCTTCTAGGTGCAAAAGTAATTGCACTATATATCATGTTAGCAGAGAACTGAACTAGAAATAACCTGGAAATATTTCTTCAGACCCATATGCTCCAAGGTCGCTACCATGTTCATCCTATCAAGGCTCGAAACAACAGCACAAGGGATGCCAGCTCTAGATACTGCATCCAACCACTCTTCAAGTCCTTCAATGGGTTCTCTAAGCTGCTCAGGAACATAAAAGAAAGACATATCCTGTCAATCCAAGAAACGAATACAAAAATTAAGCAACAGATAAAAGAAAAAGATACTTACTCTAAGTAAATTCTCACAATACAACTCGGATAGCCTTAATTTCAATCTTTCCACTTCACTTTCTGTTCTTTCCCAGACCAATACCTGGCATGTTTTAAAGACATTCAAACCATTGGGTATCGATTGTTAGATAGGAAATTCACAGGAAAAGAAGAAAAAATATAAATGACACAGAACTGTAACAGAAGAGTAAGTTAATGATTCTGCTTTTCCTTCCACTTTCTGGATCTAAGATACTTAAATCTTGTCCAGTAATTGAAGGCCATCACTAAAGTTTCTTATATTCAAGATCAGCTACAGATAAATATACATAACAAAGCAATTTTAATATTTTTTATTCATTCTCAAAGGTTATCATCCATAGCATAACGAAATTCATATACCATAGGGCCTAACCAAAAACCATTTTTATCCAGTAATGAACAGATATTTTTCAAGCTATGCACATCACAATTGTAGATGGAAACATCATTCACCAGAAAATGCAAGCTAACAATAATATGAATTCCCAAACCTTATGCAGTAAATGATCAGAACCTGCAGATAGCATCAGCCTTTGTGTGTGTTTATCGTCAGGAATTTCTTTTCCTACACAAAAACCATGAATTACATAGCCACCAACCTAAATCAGTAAGCTGTTGAAAGTTGAATAACCATTATAATTCAAGAACAAAGCATATAGAAATTTTGTTAGAAACCTCAATTAGAGTTCTACAGTACAGATAACTTGGAATAATGGCAAATATTAGTGACAAAACATAGTTGCCATGAAAACCAAGGGAAGAGAACGACTTAAAGGATTTACTAGATACCCTCTTCAGATGCAAGTTGCTTCCAAACATTCAACTTTATAGTTCGGGTTTCCGCCTGAAAATTATCAAATATACATTAGATTGTATCTCTTAGCATTCTAAAATCAAAATAGTAAGGTAGGACACACTGGTCATATGTTCCTCACAAAAAACTAAATGGGCAACACCAAAATTGGACAAAAGAAAAGTAAGAAGCAACAACAAGAAATGGGAACTTGTGTTGGGGGATTACCACAACATTGTCCCAAGAGAAAATGAGGCCATAGGCTTCATCAGGTTTCATAGCGTATCGTATCCGCTGGAGGAAGCCCTCTTGCAGTCTATCATTCAAAAAATCCTACTCCCAAATTGAAAAATAATATATTAACAAGAAATTGCTTTTCTTTTATTAGTATCCAAAAATTGCAAAAGCAAAAAATGAGTAGCAAAAGTTAAGAAACTTGCTCACTCACCACATCAACCTTCATAGGCCCATCCTGTCTAAACGTCTCAAAACCTTCTCCATATTCAGCTCCAATTGCCTAATTATAAGCCAGATATATTTTGTTATAATTACTCGGCATAAAATTTTCGGAAAATCTATAATAAGAAAAAGAGAAAGCAATTGTATGGACCTCTTGCATGAAAAGCTTGTTGGGAAAACCATTTGAAGAGACACTATCGTGGAATTGACAAGAGTTTCTGATGACACAACGATGCCGGACCTTAAGCGCCTGCCGAATGAAATCCCAGAAGGCGAAAAATTAATACACTTAAAACGGAGGGGAAAAAGGTAGTTGAGAAGAAAAGCATACCCTTAATCGTAGCCTTGAAGCGAATATAGAGTCGTGGAAGGCAGAAGATGGTAGCAGCAGAGAAGATGAAGAAGTGCAAGCGCTCGTAAATTTGCTGCAACCGCACTCCATTTCTTTGTTAATTCTTCTTTTTTTTTTCTTGACAACAATTTAAACAAGGCTACAGAAACAAGCAACGGAACGTCGTCTCGTCGCTAGTCTCTTAGTTTGAGAGTAAGAGAGAGAGTGGCTTAGAAGAAAGAAAGAAAGAAAGAGTAGGAAGAGACGACACGGCGCTATGGATGATTGAATCCTGTTTGTTGCATTTTGAAGATCTTATATATATATTTTTTTGAAAACAATTGAAGATATTATATTTCTTACCTCAAATAAACGAGATTTTCATTATTATTAACAATTAAAGTTTGTTTTACAAATTACAACATATGCACGTGCCCTATCACGTGGTTGAAACGTTAGCTATTACTGTTATTGTTCCTGTCAGTGATCCTTCCTTACCTAGTCCCTCCAGTCCTGCTACCAAATACCAATTGTCAAAACCTAATCCAGTACCACTGAATTTGTGGACCACACGATACCATGGCTTTAACTGACCACCACCAACTCCAAGTAGCTAAAGCTAATGGTTGGGATTCACAGTATCCTCCAGTTCCATGCAGTCCGTTATTTAGAATTAAACGTTATTATGGTGTAACAGCCAGTGAATTTCATTTTTGCAGTTATTCACCAAGTCTTGCATTCTTAGTTCTCATTCTTTCGTTAATTATAAGAAAAAATTCATTCTACTAAACAAATTCTAACATCTAAAGAACTGCAAAAGAAAGAAAGAAAAAGCTGCATATAATACAATCAATGGAGAAATTGTTTCACCAAACCGCTAGCCTTTCTCTCCACTCTTACTAGCATAGCAGAAGCCCCCAAAAGAATCTACCTAACAGATTCCAACCCTTAAAAACTTCTACGGTTCTTTACAGTAGCCGAACGACCTGCCTTCTAAAAGGATAACATACTTGTTGATGTTCATACTAACCCAAGCCGAATCCAGGAGAACTTTTCAACTTGTATCAGCAATAACTTTCAATGATCCGTGGCAGAGACAATGTACTTCTCCCAGGAGTCGAAGCTCTCAAGTAGTTCGGGCTCCAATCCATCATCTTCATAGAACTGTTGCATCTACACTAAAAGAAGAAAGGATATCAGAAGACCAATTGGAGACTAACTTAAAATAGTCAAAAGCATACAACGAGAATCATCCTCATAGACAAATGTAAGAGATGTATAACTTTAGGACACAAGGATTGAATGGGCATGCAATTGCACGGAATTTGTGCGGGTCTAAGAAGTAGCATAACCTTATCAAAATCCCCAGCCGTTGCTGAACCTGCCTCATCAACCACCTACAGACAATTGCCCCATTATTGTTTAAATCTTTTTCAACTTCGGATAAAAACATTTATAACAAGAGGAAATTGAGAAAGCCAATTGAATAGAGGGCAAAGTATAAGATAGTTTCAAGATCCAACCAGAGACCTAAGACAAAGTTTAACTTAACACATTACTCAGAAGATGAATAAAGCGTCAAAGCAGAAGTTATTGATGATAAATTCATTACCAGTGTTTAGCCGATCGATTGTTATAATGCTGATCGAATTTCCAAGGTTAAGCTATGGAAATTGGAGAAAGTTGCCACAAGAAATTAATTCGAAAGGAGAAATGACAATTCTCACAATCCTATGGTTTCAACTTCATTTCTGGATCGCAAGCAATAGAATTTAGGTTGAAATATTGGTGAGAGAACACCTGACAAATTGGAATTACCTTGGATGTATAATCATAAACCTCTTGAATCAAAATCCTTGCATAAGCTGAGTTCACTTTGTCAGCTTCAACGACGTATGGTTGTCTCTCCTATAAGAAGGATGATATTTGATAGTCATATTGAATATAAATGATAAGTAACGTGTGACTAAATTTATAGAAACATCTTGTATTTAATTACCTCATCTGGCATGTTTTTCCAAATTTCGAACCCTAACCTATCAATGTCAACAGAATTCCTACTCTTACATTTCTTCATAAAATCCTCCCTGTGAAAATGAAACCGCATACAAAATAAAACCCAATTTTAATGGTTTGAAAATCAAGTACTTACATCACACAAATGGAAATGAGAAAAGGCCATTTGCAAGCCAAAGCACAATACCAAGAACCATATTAAACGATAGGTACGAAAGGGATTTCAATGAACAATAGAAGTAGCGAACGTACATAAAGAATCGAAAAGGCGATCTAGGCTGGTCAGGCGAATCAAGTTTCACGACGTTGTGGTTTCCTCTCAATCCTTTGAACCTCTTAACATCCTTCCTTGTTGCAGCTTCACATTCGTGCATATCAGCCAATGCAATCGGGACCATAACCCCACAGTTGTTACTGCAGAAAATAGATAGTAAAGAATCCCCCCACAAGGAAAGATTAGAACTTTAATCTGGGAAAGGTGGATGCCAAGAAAAAAACCAGTTATGATGTGTACAAACCACTTCTGAAAGGCGCTTCCATCAGGAGCACGACGTAATGCATGTATCCTCCTGCGGGTTCTTGGCGGATTTGCCATTGTAGAATTTCTTCCACCTCAGTAACGATCTGCGCTTTATGTACAGTACACTGCAGTTTTGGTGAGAATCGTTTGGTTTAAACTTTAACACTGGAATGGAGGGGAACAGAGCGGATTTCCGTGGAGATAAAACTTTGGCACCTATACTCATTTTTTAAGTCCCGCCATTTTGCGGCTAATATAATCTGTAAATTAGTTTTCTGAAAACGTAATGGCGCACAAAAACATTCTCTAACACTGTATTTGATTGGTGTCTTCGCCAACGAAGATAGTGGACAAGAATATAAAAATCTTGTCTTCTGTACCGTTTGTTTTTGTCCTCTCCTATTTTCGTTTCGTCCTTACAAGACAAAGACACAAATTTTTTATATCTCCCAATTTTATGGTACAAAAATTCTTGTCTTAAGGACAAAAACACAAGACATTAGAAAAAAACCAAGTTAACCTCACTCAAAACTAACCTATTACTCTCGAAACAATCTCGCAGCTCTCCTTCTGTCTGGTTACTCGTCGCAACTCTCCTTCTTCCGTCTGGTTCCTCGCCGCACTGAAAGGTAAGAATTTTGTTTCTGCTCATCCCTTCTTTGTCGTTGGTTTCGTTGTCCAACAGAAACTACTGGTGCCTTTCTAGTTTTTAGAACTTCCTTTTCCTTATTTTGGTTATCAAATTAAAGTTACTTTTCTTTGTTTCTACTAATTTCTATAAACCTTGATTATAGAATTATATTTTTCCTATTTGTTCTTTATCTCTAGCTTCGACCTGTATATGTGTTTATCTATATGTATGTTAAAACTCCGATGTTCACCTGTTTAATACGGCAAGGATTGATGAATGTGGGTTTTGATTGAGAAATAAAATTGAAGAGAAGATGCATACGAATTTGATTGCATTTATCTAATTGTGACACTGGTTAATCTTGGAAATTTGTTTGCTTTGTTCTTGGTTAGCTTTCATCAACTAAAGCATAGTGTCAAACTTCAGATCCCCAAATCCATTACTGAGAATTTGTCTTGAAACTCTCTTGTGACATGATGATAGAGTAGATATTAGACCAATAAACATTATTTTCTTACTTCTGAAAACTAACTCACAAACTTCATTAAGTAATTCATGTAGAAACAGATGTAGTGCAGTGACAATAAACCTTGTTGGCTGCTTACCTTCAATTGCTTGAACTAGATGGTTAACCGAGTAGTAACTTTGGAATAGTTAGGGTTATGGATAAGCATGGAGACTTTACGATCAATTTTCATGTATAACTTGCGAAATCTAAATATGAACCAATCTATATAATGATAAGTAGACTAATCCATGAGACTTGTTAGAGAAGTGGAAAGCATATTATATCTTAACAGAAACAAATCATGCGAGTACAAGAAAGAAAAGCCAGGCCTTTTTTATTTAGATAGGCTCTACTCTTAAACATTTCAAATAAGTTGGCCAATGACCATCCTCCAAACATTTCAAATTATTTGTCCCTCGTGCTGCTGAATACAATTGCAGTGACAATGAGAATGGTCTGATTATTTATTTCAATTGTAGTGGCAGTCATAGGATCAGAAGTTGATGCTTATTTGTTTCAATTGCAGTGGCAGTTATTTGTTTCAATTGCAGTAGCTTAGTCAGCTCAGGGATACTTGAAAGTAGGGGACTTCTTCTCAAAGTGGTAAGTCCTTTTATCTTACCTTCAACTCAAAATATGCTTTATTTGTTGTGTATAACTGATATATACGGGT
>JAOTAY010000191.1:11438573-11472007 GCA_025629805.1 Erythroxylum baracoense
TCACTTTAGCTCCTTCACTTCTGAAATGTACCTAAAATCAAATATGAGCTAAAGTGAGTATCTTAAGCATTTTTAAGATATTAATCAATAAGTTTAGTAGATTACATGAATCAACATTTAATCATATATCATTTACTTTAGTGTAGTTTTGATTGGTCTCTTAGACACCAAATTAAAAACCAATGTCTTCTATAAAGGTATATGGTTCATTAATAAAAATTAGTAAGTGCTCTCTAATCACATTATCATTACAATGGTAGGATTATTATAACTTTTGACTTTTCTTTTGTTAAAGTTCATAATATGAGAACCTTAGACCAATTCATTCACATCTCCATTACCCTATTGAAGTTAAACATTCCAATTAAAATCACATTCATAATTGGGGACTTTAACAACACCCTTTATTCTTATAAGGCTAAATGGTATATGGCTCAAATGCATTTGGAAGATAATTTTATGAATTGTCCCCTTTATTCTAGATTAGAAGACTTAATACTTTATGGAAACCATTTTACATGGTTAAACAAGCAAGCGTACCCTCTAATGCTCAAGAAAAATTTGGACAAACCTCTCATCAATAGGAAGTGGGGCTCAATATTTCCAAACATGTTATGCGAATTCTTAGCACCAATGATATCTAATCATTCCTTAATTGAGGTCACTCTCAATAACCAATGATTCAACAAAAGGATTCCCTTTTAGTTCAATAACTATATTATGAACCACCCCGATAATGCAATCTTGAAAAGTATAGAGAAAGACATGCATGGTTTTGAGGCTTACAAATGTGGCTTTAGAATTAAAGCTCTAACAAAAGGGTTAAATTTATAGGACCCCTAACAAAGCCTCAAGTCCTGATGGATTTAACGTATACTTATTTTGAAAGTTATGGGATCTAGTGGGGGGGGGTGGTTATTAGAGTTGTAATGGAGTTCTTCTCATCTGGTAATCTACATAAAGAGATTAATAAGACCTTTATAGCCTTAGTTCCCAAAATTCATAACCCTTTTAAGCTTCAAGATTTATACATATATCCTGTTACAATATTATCCATAAAATCATTTCTAGAATGCTTAATTCTAGATTTAAAACTATCTAGCCTTCCATAACTGAAACTAGTCAAAGAGCTTTTATCAAGGGAAGGAATATTGGTGATAATATCTTTATAGCCTAGACTTGTCTAGGAATTATCATTGGAATTGCAAAATTAAAAGTTATGTTCTCAAAATTGACTTTTGTGGGGCTTTTGACTCTGTGTAATGGAATTTTTTCTTTGACATCCTCAAAGCCTATAGGTTCCATCAACATTTGTTGGTTGGACTCACCAATATGTTACAACAGCCTCATATGGCATATTTATTAATAATGAACCATCATCAACAATCAGGGTAGTTAAGGGATTGAGATAATAAAGGAGACTTTTTATCTCCTTATCTCTTTAATTTGTGCTTGGAAACACTTCTAAGAATGATCAAACATAATATTGACAAATCTTAACAATTCTAATACCACTTCAAATGTAAGTAAATCCAGCTCTTTAGCCTTACATTTTTAGATGAAATATTGTTGTTTTGTAGAGCCAAGATAAAATCAATTAAACTCTTTCACAAGGTGTTGGAGGAATTCCAAACTATTTGAGGTGTTGCTATAAATACTAGGAAGAGTTGCATTACTATTTTTGTAGGATTAAACTATTTTAGTGTAGAAGTTACCATGTTATCAGGGTTCAAGAAAATGCAGCCTCTATTAAAATACCCGAGATTACCCATGTAGACCTCTAGGCTTACCAACCTTAAATGCCAACCTATATTCAATGCCATAAATAAGAAGATTGGAAACTGGTACAACAAATTTCTCATATTTATAAGAAGTTTATAGCTTACCAAATCAATATTGATCAAGCATTCAAATATACTGGTGTAGCCACCTCTTCCTCTCAAGTAAGACTACAAAAGATATAGAAAGACTTTTAAAAATTTTATTGTGGTGCTAATCCCTCTAACTCATCAAAAGCAAAAATAAATAGTTGGAAATTCTCCTACCAAAATTCTAGTAGTTGCTCGGATCTTGAACAAAATCCTCCTAGCAAAAAGATTATGGAAACTCTTTAATGATAGGGAGTGACTTTAGGTAAGACGGGTACATAACCACGGAATTTTCTAAGAGAACATACTAAAATGGATAAGGGAAGTTCTTTGTCACACGTATCCAACTGAATATCACCAACTTTTTTTGGCTCTCACTTGGAACCTCTGAAATGTTCGTATTAAATGCTTGCAACTAGGAAGAGCTAAAGGATAAAACCATGCCTATAGTTTGCTTATTTTACATCCCTCTCGTCTTAATCATGTAAGCCTAAAGTGAATGATATCTAGATTCAATTCATTATAGATTGCTTTCCTATAAGAGAGCAACTATTAGAAGATTACATTTGCCTGCCTGTGGTGATCTAAGCCCAAGCCTTTTATACTCCCTCTTTAATATATTCTTTAATTTTTCAAAAAAAAAACATTACACATGATTTAGATGAGAGTCACCTATTATTAGCATTTAACATACTTAAAAATATACAAATTCTTCATCTGAGCATAATGGTCTTGTTTACTTTTAAATTAACTAATATAAATTTTTTGGCGTGAATGATTTATTTAAATATTACAAATAATTGATATCAAACTTAAATTTAAATAAAGATCAGAAGCTTCCTCTTTCCATTCTAGCAAACTTAATATCAATTTATGACTCGATCGGAGAATCCATTTATAAGTAGTTGTCGCACGACTCGAAAGGAAATTCCGAGTATATACGTATGTCGTCCATTAAGTTGGAATATTTAAAACAGAAATTCGACATACATTAAGTAAAAGGAGCGTCAATCCACCAAATCAAGAATACATATTGTAGGGATAAGGAATACACACAGCAAATTCGAACAATATAAAGAATACCTAAACCACACTCGAACGACGAAGGCAATCTTTGTACCATAAAAAAGAAAGAAACAAGAAACCAACAAAAGCAAGTTGTAATGCACCCACAACTGAAAATAGCATTACTCGACGAGAAATCACTCACCTATATATCTAATGCATCATATTGTTAGAATCTTGGGACTTTTTCTTGCTTGGTCTTGTCATGGGTAAAGATATGTGAATGAACCCAAATTTTCTTCTTTGCGCATAGAACTGCTTTTGTTCACCAACATTTTTCTCTGGCCTTGGATGAAATGACAAATCTTCTCTTAGTTCATGAAGCATTTGACTCAGTGCCACCTTTTGCCTATCTGAATGGCCTTCCATTGGCCTTGTTGCAGCATTTTCTTCACGAGACAGAACCTGCTTCCTGCTTAGTACATCCCGCATCGAGACTGTTGATTTCAAAACAGGCTTTGGATCATCAACAACTGGACTGGGATGCTGCACTTGATTTAGTGGAGAACCTTGACGATTATCAGGTTGATGAAAATGGAAATTACCAAACCTCGTGTTATGGTATGCTGGTTGCCCCTCTTGATCGTCGTCACCTGGCAACCACTTGCGGAGAGCCTCTTCAGCAGCAAATTGCTTTCTGTTAGCCATTTCAACTTTGTTCAGAGCTGCTTCCAAGGCTTCCTTACTTTGCTTCACTTCTTCTGCTGCCTCCCTTAACTTCTTTAGAATAGACATCTTAGTGAAACTAGTTTCATGCTTTCCAAGTTTTGTGATTTCTGCTTTCTTCATGGAAATCACTTGAGCTTGCTGAGCTTTGGGGGTTAAAGGCGATTGTGCTTCAAATGGGTCTATTTGCTCAGGCTGCGGCAGGATATAGCCTGGTGATCTCTCATAGCTGGATAGAGCATTGATTTCAGCAAGGGCAACAGCTTCTGCTGCCTTTGCTGCTTCCTCCATCTTTTTGGCTGCAAGCAACCTCAATTCAACATTATTAGCAGATACAACTTTGCGAACTTCCTTTTTTTCTGCTTCAGCCATTCTTCTCAACCGATCTGCCTTGTACTCGGATTGCACATTATCCGCAGTTATTGGCTTCACTCTAGCTTGCTTTAGCTCATCCTCCAGAGACAACAATCCTGCAAATTTGGATGTTAGCCTCCTGCGGGTTTTTGCTATGAAGGATTTCTCTCTCTTCATTTTCTTATTCAAAGACTCAACGGAAGTTTGAATCACCCCTAGATTGTTAATAGTTTTACCAAGATTCCACTTGGCCTGCTTCAACTCCTTTAGGATTAAGTCAGGAGATGAGGGAGGGCAGGGGGTCAAGCATCCCACCCTCTGTTGGTGGTATGGGCTTTCATTGTTTGCAGGACTTGAAATCTGCTCACGTGGGATTGCCATGCGTCTTAAAGCTTCTTTCTGTAGTTGCAACTTCAACTCCTCCACGATTTTTTTGGTTGTTCCAAGTTCTTCAAGAACATCCAGCGTTTCCAATTCTTTCACAATAAGGTCCTTCTGCAACTCTGCTGCCTGCCCCTCCACTTTCTTTATGTCGAAGCCCTCTACACCCTGCTTCGTATAGACAGTCCACACACACCCTAAGTTATGAACGAAATAAAGCAATCTAACAAATTTCTACATAAATGTTAATCATATATTGTTACTATAGCAACTGAAGATAAGTTGTGGGTAATTAGTACTGCAAAGATGACGCTTATGAATGTCTTGAGGATTTTATTTTTAGCTTAGCATATTTTAAATGCTGCAGTGCAGAGAATACGTCATATAATACGACATTCTCACCGACCACCAGGTTGAGAACAGAAAACTATCCCAACCCTATATGATTAAGTTAGAGCCACTAGACCTACAACACGACTAACCCACAAGCATTAGAAAAAATTAAAAAAAAAAAAGATATCGAAACACTGTATCATCATTCGATATTTCCACACTAATTGGCACTTACTAAATTTTCTCCAAGCATGTAGTAAGGCGTCCAAGATCCGCTTCCACCGAACCGGGTCACAGCCTCTTTAACCGAACTGAAAGGGGGAGAGGTATCGATTTCTGCTCTTAACCCCACCTTTCTTGTCCCGAGTTTACCAGCATTCTGTTCAGAGAGATACCCCAAACTCCCGGACCCCATTTCGGATCTTGCTTCTACGATTCCGGGTGTGCCAGGAACCGGTGAGTGTGGAGCGTCTTCCATTGCTTCATCAGCGGAATGGGTGCAGAGTAAAAGCGAAAGGAAGGCTTTAAGGAATGTAAAGAGAGACGCATGATGGGGTGGGAATTTCAGAGCTTGTGAGTGATGATGGTTCTTCTGGTCCTACGCACCAACTCGGAGCCGAAAAGCCAAACACAGAGGGTCCACCATCACCGTGTTTGGAAAGCGCAGAGCTTTCTTCAGTTTACGGTGTGCAGCGGAGGTGATGTAGAAGTCTTTCATTGGTTGTCAGCATAAGCAGTCAAATGAACCGATCACTCCAAATTGGGTTCTACCTAATAAACGGGTGACACGTAGGAGAGTGTACATGGTATCGAGTTGAGAATGCATTGACTGGTCCTTTGATTTCTAGGCGTGAAATGCGGATTGGAAGGTGCGGTAATGATTGGGATATTTAGCAAAAGTGCATCTCTTTGCCGCATGCAGAAACAAAGAAAGGAACAATACAAACTTGAATTTTCCGTCTATATTGTTGGTTTCCGATTAAAGTTTTCTCTTCTGTCGTTTTCATTTCTTTTCCTTGCGGATTTGATTTTATTTTGTTGGAATGTATATTGACCTGCTATTATTTTTCATTTTAACAAAACAAAGTAGAACATTGTGTGTGTTCGTACCATGGCTGTACAATACCTAGATTTCTTGGTCAATACCACGTTTGTCTGTCTTTGGTCTTGTCTAATTAGAAGGACTAAGATCAGGCGGAAAGACTAGTCCAAGAATAATTACATAATAATTATTTCAAAGATTCTTGTATTAAAATTTATATTAACTAAATTAGTCATATATATCATAAATTTTTTATTAATATACTTTTATAATTTAAATAATAATCATTATGATAGTAACAAAGGTTATTATATCATATCTCTTAAATATTTTTTAAAATTTAAAATTCTAAATAATATTTCATTTAACTTTTTAATACTATATAGAAACGGCTATCAAGGATCCTTTGAAAGGGCTGCAAAATGGAGGCATATGGCATCACGTGTATTAAGAATCTGAACCGCTCCTACGAAATGTTATAACATGCACCACTAAATTAAGTTTTACGCTCAGGCTTCTGTAACAAACTTTTTACGTGTCTCTGGCAATAGTTTTAGAGGAGAAGAGGGAAAAACGTTCGAGAGCGACATGATAACTACCTAATATGGACCAAACTGAAAAAAATGATCATAATTACACATAATTATACTTTGTGCATCATGTTTCAAATTCATGATTTCTCGTGATTAACGTAAGGCCATTTTTGAGAGAGAAATTTATGCAAACGTAGACCAGTAATAAGTTGTTGATTAGTCAACATCAATATATATAATATCTATATTGTATTAATCTCATTGATATGAATGCTAAGGATTAAGAATTTAACGCATAACTTTGTTTCAGGATTTTGATCACAATCTTTGAGCGGACTTAATTAAAGATAAAGCTAGCTTTACTTACACGTTATATTTGAGGACTCTCGTGAAAAAAGGTGAACAGAACGTTATTGATCTAGTTTTAGAGGAAAATTCCACATACTACATGTTAACAACTTCTAATCCTGTTAAATCTCAAGATAGTGTATCTTCCGATATATAAAAGGTTTGATCTTTTTGTTTTGAACAAGATGAGGATAAGAAAATAAAAAAGATGAGAAATATGAATAATTTAAAATAAAAAGATAATCAATATCTATTTTTTGTAACAATAATGTTATATTATTGCCTTTCAAAATCATGCTATCATACTTTTTTTTGGTTTATCCAAAATTCATGTTGACTACTTTTGTCTTATTTGTCTAAAACATGAATACGAAACATGTTAAAAACTATAAAACAAAATTGTTTTGTTTGGATCCTTGATATCGTGTCTCTATCTTTTTTGTTTTTGGACGAATAGAGAACGGTGTTGTTAGTCCAACTGAATGACCACAAACACAAAGTTTGGAAACACCAAACGCTACAGACAATCAACTTGCATTCCTTTATTCGTCGAAAAATCACAAATCCCATAAAGTGCATAAATCAAAGATGCAGAAATAACAAATATTAGACAAATAAGGTACAAACTAAAATTTTATATTTATAGAAGCAAAAATTACAGATGAAATCACATACCTAGAAAATATTGCAGAAATTACATAGCTACATGTGTTTTTTTCTAAATGGAACCGAGGCCACCATAAACTTTGTAGATGATGGGTTTAAACTCGATAAATATCACCAGTGTTGATCATCACTGTCAGAGCCTGACGTTGACAGGAGTTGGGGGCATCGATAGTCTAGTGTTGATTTGTTTGGGCTGTCATCGATGAAGATGGCATCAAGTGTGTGGCCAGGGTGGTGAAAATGGTGAATCATTCACTACATAGTTATTGTTGCGGTCTGCCGCCGCTCGTTCGTCAGTGTAGTCATCGTGCTACCATCGTCTGTTGCTCTCCTTTTTGTCGATGCAGTCGTGATGACATGCAAACTCGTTCCTTGAATTAATGCGAAGTCAAACAAGTAGTTGGGTAAGTGACATTTGAAAAAGAAGAACAAGTTGTAGTCTAGGAAGAAGGGAGTGAATTAATGATAATGACATTGGAAAAAGAAGAACGAGTTGTAGTCTAGGCAGAAGGGAGTGAATTAATGATTTCTAGAAGTCTCCATAGATGAATATAAATATGTAATATGCAAGATTGAAATGTAAGTAAGAGAACAATTAGAAATGAGATGAATGAATAAGAAGAAGAGAAAAAGTGTTTGAGAAAATATTATCTCCTGTTTTACGTTCTTTCTTTCTCTCTCTGTTTCTTGGTCTTGCTTCCACACCCAAGCAAGGCTAACAAGTGGTATCAGAGTTTGAAGAACTTGGAGGAAGGAAGCCAAATTAATGATGGCTTTGACCAGCTCGTCTCAATCGCAGCTGCCTAGATTAACCAAAGACAACTATCAGATGTGGAGTATCCAAATGGAGGCCTTGTTGGGTTCTCTAGATGTATGGGAATTCGTGGAGTCTGGCTACGCAGAACTGGACGATTAAAGATTTAAAGAAAAGGGAAAAGAAGGCATTGTTTACGATTTATCAAGGAGTTGATGAGGCCACATTCGAGCTAATTGCTCCGACAAAGACATCGCAAGAGGCTTGGGAGATACTGAAGAAAGCGTATGATAGAGTTGATAAGGTGAAGAAAATCTGCCTACAGTCTTTGCGAGCTCAGTCCGAAGCTTTGCAGCAAGGGAGCTCGAAATCAATATCAGACTATTTCTGTAAAGTAATGTCCATCGTTCATCAAATGAGAAGGAAAGGCGAAGAGATGAACGACGTTCGGGTTGTAGAGAAGGTCTTCCGATCTCTAGACTCGAAGTTTGATTTCGTAGCGGTGGCGATTAAAGAATCAAAAGACTTAGAGAAGATGACGATGGAAGAACTCATGGGATTATTACAAGCATATAAACAAAGGCTACAGAAAAAATTAGATGAGAAATCTTTTTAGCAAGCTCTACAAATAAAGCTTTCGCTCAAAAAGTGCGAGTCGTCTCGTAGAGGTTATCAATTAGGAAGATCTTTTGGTCAACAAGGAAGAGGAGGCCAAGGCTCTTACACGTATGAGCAGACTGATAACAGAAAAGAAGGAAATGAAGGTGACCCGAAAGATTACAGTCGTGGAAGAGGTGGTGGAAGAAGTCGTGGTCGAGGTCGTGGACGTGGTAGAAACAATGGAAGAAGGTATGACAAATCAGAAATTCAATGTTTTATCTCCAAAAAATATGGCCATTGTTAGTATGATTGCTGGTACAATACAAACAATGGTGGAGAGAAGGCAAATTTGGTCGAAAAAGAGGAAGCTGATGCAAGATCGGTGTTGCTCATGTCGTACAATAAGCCAAAACTAGTTCAAGCAATTACATGGTATTTTAACACGGGAGCGTCGAATCATATTTGCAAAAGAAAGGAGTTTTTTGCGAAGCTTGAAGAGGAACAGATAGGAAACATTACATGTGGAGATCTTTCAAAAAGGCCCATCGAAGGGAAAGGTAATGTAATCTTCAAACTCCAAAATGGGAGACAACTTCGTATTTGTGATGTCTATTACGTTCCTGATATTAAAAGCAATCTTTTAAGTATTGGACACTTGTTGGAGAAAGGATATGATATTTCAATGAAGAATTTGGTGCTTTCTGTTCATGACAAAAATAACAATATGTTTACCCATGTGAAGATGACGAAGAACAGGATGTTTCCATTGAAGCTCAATGTTAATGAGTCGAAGTGCTTGAAGATGGCAACTCAGAATGTCTCGACTCTTTGGCATCTACACTACGGACATCTGAATTTTGAGGCATTAAAGTTGATGGAGAAGAAAAATATGGTGATGGGACTACCGAAACTCGAAGCCCTCGACAATTTATGTCATGGGAAAGCAGCAAAGGAAACATTTTATGAAGTATAAGTCGAGAAGAGCATCAGAACATTTGGAGCTGGTGCATTCAGATGTCTGCGGACCCATCAATCTCGTCTCCATTGGAGGTAATCGCTATTTCTTGACGTTTACGGATGATTACAGTGGCAAAATATGGGTTTATATGCTGAAGGAGAAAAAAGAAGTCTTTGACAGATTTAAAGAATTTAAGAATCTGGTGGAAAAACAAAGTGTGTGTTTGCTAAAATGTTTACGTACTGATCGTGGTGGAGAGTATACGTCACTGGAGTTTGAGAAGTATTGCAAGGAGAATGGCATTGTTCATCAGTTCACGATGCCTCAAACACCACATCAGAATGGCGTTTCGGAGAGGAAGAATAGGACAATTTTGAACTTGGTTCGTTGTATGTTGAAGGAAAAAAATGTCCCGAAAGAGTTTTGGGGAGATACTGTTGTTTTTTCTGTTTACTTGTTGAACAGATTCTCGATGAAGCGAATTGGAGATATTACAGTAGAGGAAGGCTACAAGTTGTACAATCCCATAACTCGCAAGATCGTAATGTCGAGAGATGTCGAGTTCAATGAGGAGCAGACATGGGACTGGAACAACAATGACCAGTCAAAGCAGATTTCTGTCAATGAAGAAGACATACCTTCACCATCAACTTAATAAGTTGGAACTCAGTTCGACAGTGACAATTCGAGCCACTCGCCCGTGGGGAGGATGAGGAACATCCAGGACATATACATCACGAGTCAACTTGCTGATGCATCTCTGTCTTTTTGTAGGTTTTGATCCATTAACGTATGAAGAAGCTTCCAAGGAGAAAAAATGGAGAAAAGTCATAGAGGAGGAAACTTATTCCATAAAGAAGAAAGATATATGGGAGCTTACTTCTTTTCCTATAGAACATAAACCCATCGGAGTTAAATGGGTTTACAAGACAAAAAAAACCCGAAAGGTGAAGTGGAGTAGCACAAGCGATTGTGAAAGGATACAAGCAGAAACATGGTGTCGACTATGAAGAAGTGTTCGCACCGGTAGCTTGACTTGAGACGGTGAGGTTGCTTATCTCCTTCGCAGCTTAAAAGAGATGGAAGATATACCAGATGGACTTTAAGTCGACATTCTTAAACAGGCATCTTGAAGAGGAAGTCTATATCGAGCAACATTTTGGCTTTATTATCAAAGGCTAAGAAGAAAAAGTGTATAGGTTAAAGAAAGCGCTTTACGAGCTGAAACAAGCTCCAAGAGCGTAGAACTCTAGAATTGATTCCTATTTCGCTCATGAAAGATTCACAAAGTGCCCATACGAGCACTCATTGTACGTGAAGACAAAGCTGGATGGAGACATCTTATTGGTTTGTTTATACATGGATGATTTTATTTTTACAGGAAACAATAACGCCATGATTCAAGAGTTCAGGCGGTCAATGGAGAAAGAGTTCAAGATGATCGACTTAGGATTGCTAAGATATTTTCTTGGCTTCAAAGTGCAGCAAGATGACGAAGGAGTCTTTATTTCACAAGAAATATAGGCCAAAGAGATCCTAAAAAAGTTCAAAATGGAGGGCATGCAGCCTATAGACATGCCAGTCAATTGTAGCATTAGATTAACGAAGGAAGGAGAAGGAAAACTTGTGAACCTGACTTATTACAAAAGTCTAGTATGATGTCTGTGGTACTTAACGTGCACCCAACTAGATATATTGTTTGGAGTTGGCTTGGTGAGTAGGTACATAGAGACAATAAGAACCTCTCACTTGAAGGCAGCAAAGAGAATTCTGAGATACATCAAAGGAACGATCGATTACGGGTTGTTTTATTCTAACAAAGGAGATGCAAAGCTTGTTGGATTTAAGCTATGATGATCAGAAGAGCACTACCGTCTTTGTGTTTTATCTTGGTGATACTGCATTTAATGGAGTTTTAAGAAGCAATCTATCGTCACATTGTCAACGTATAAAGCGGAATACATTGTTGCAACTTCTTATGTTTGTCATGCTATTTGGTTGCGGAGATTACTTCAAGAGCTGAAGTTACAAGAAGAAGATACAACAAAGATTTATGTGGGCAACAAATCCATAATTGCATTGGCGAAGAATCCTATTCATCATGAGTGTTCGAAGTATATTGACACGCATTTTCACTTTATAAGGGAGCAAATCAAGGAAAAGGAGGTTAAATTGTTACACATGAATTCAAGTGGTCAAGTTGCTGATATATTCACAAAGGCGTTGAAGACCGAAGTCTTTCAGAGTTTAAGGAGATAGCTCAGAGTTCAAGCCCAAGGAGGAACAAGTTTAAGGGGGCAAAATGATGGCATGTAAACTCGTTCGTTGAATTAATGCGAAGTCAAACAAGTAGTTGGGTAAATGACATTGGAAAAAGAAGAACGAGTTGTAGTCTAGGAAAAAGGGAGTGAATTATTGATAATAACATTAGAAAAAAAAGAACGAGTTGTAGTCTAGGAAGAAGGGAGTGAATTAATGATTTCTAAAAGTCTCCATAGATGAATATAAATATGTAATCTGCAAGATTGAAATATAAGTGAGAGAACAATTACAAATGAGATGAATGAATAAGAATAAGAGAAAAAGTGTTTGAGAAAATACTATCTCCTTTTTTACGTTCTTTCTTTCTCTCTCTGTTTCTTGGTTTTGTTTCCATACCCAAGCAAGGCTAACAAGTCACTGGCATCATGACACCAATAGTGCAGAGGATGACGACTAGCAGTGTATGAAATGTCAAGTCAAAATTCCTTATATATGGAGGATAAGTGAACCTAGCCAAGAAATTTAGAAGAAGGATTGTTTGTTTCTAATGCTAACTTATTCTGAGACTAGCATGAGTTATTCTAACAAATAAAATAAAATATCAGTTAGATTCTGGCAAATGAGTGTACCCCATAAAGGGGTTCAAGTAAAGTTTTTGGTCAAGGTCAATGTAAAAAGTTTTCAAACCCTTGACCTTTGTTATTAAGAACGCAAATCATAACTATTTGTTTACTTCTTAGTACAGGTATAAACTTAAGGTAAACTTATGCATATTTTTAAAAATTCATACGTACAACGTTTAAGGACTAATTAAAGTATGTAATCGTCTTGAACTTTACACTTCCATGTTTAAATAAGATAGTGAATAATATATTCTACGTGTCAAATAATTTGATTTATTTAATAATACTATGCGTAAGATAATTTGTTTATTTGAAAACTCTAGTATTCAAAAATGAATTTATTGGACAAGTTCTCACTACATCAAAGTTGACCTTTGGCAAGGAAAAAAATTGTAGCTAATGGTATTAAAAATATCACCTGTAGTTTTTAGTGACATTTTGATTTCATTGCTAAAAACGTCATCAAATCTCCGTAGCTGAAAATTATAGGCAAAGTTTTTCGACTATGCTTCTTTTTTTAGCTAAAAACTATTAGCTATATGTCCAAGATCATAGTTAAAAATTTTTAGCTACATTTTTTGATATGTAAATAAATATAATTAGCTATGTTTTTAAAAACGTAGATAAATACACTTAGCCTTTTGGAAACGTAGTGAAAACTTTTTAGTTATGATTCCAAAAAAAATGTAGCCAACTATTTAATATTTGGCTATGATTTATAAAATGTAGCCAAAATTTTAAGCTATGTTTTAACCAAATGTTATAAAATTTTGGAATAAATTATTTTTTACATTTTTAATCCATATTATTGTATAAAATGTATTGATATATTTTTTATTATATGTAAAAATTGTAAAAAAAATTGATAATTTGAAGCCTTGTATATAAAAAAGTAAAATATCATTAAATTGTACCAATAAAAAAATAATCTTCGTATATAAGATTTTAATTACAACTTTAACAATTCTTATAGATAAAATAATAAATACAGACAGTTTACAAATTATAAATGCTAAGATTACAAAAAAATTACAACGTAATTAGAATGACTAGTTAGGTTTGTCCATGTCGACGAGAGCAACTTCATACCTTAGCCATCATATACAAAGATAAGCTATGAGAATCATGAAAGCAACTTCAAGATCAGTAGAGTGACTAAAATATGCATAACTAAGCTAGTTTATTTTCAATTTGGAAAGAAAAAAGGAGGGTGATGGAATGGGAAAGTAATCCAGCAAATTATTCATTAAAAACCATTAAGTGCCTTCCAAAGTACAACTTCTTTATCATGTAAGCACTCAATAATCCAAGCTGAGAGTAAAACATAAAGCATGTGTTGTAACATATATGCATTGGGTGCATCTATAGGTTTAACAAAGTTAAGAATACTTTAAACACTAAGAATTAAGCTTGATGAAGAAAGACAAACATGACAGCTTAAAACCACTTCATCTTTAAAGCTCCAGGACCTTCAATCACTAACTTGAATTTTAAGTTGCAAGTGAATCTAAATTTTTTAAAGATGTTAACAACTAAATATCAATGTCAAAAGTTAGAATTGTTGGCTTTGAATGTCTAGTCTCAACACTCTTACGTAACCATTTTCTAGTGAAATATGGACAACCCCAGTAAATATAAAACTTGAATTGCATACTCAATAAGAACAAATAATAGAACTTTGCCCTAGTATACATGAAAGTAGGAAAGAATTGTGAACAAACACTAAGAAGACACTGCCGATAAGAATTTTGGAGAGGAAGGGAATGAACTCACCACCATTCCCAGCAACATGCTTGTCGTGAACAAGTATAAGAAGTTCCCTAATAACTCAATTTCTATACTTGAGGTGATATGAAAGAGGTCAAACCGTTGGATGGAATTGAATAGTACAACAGCTATAGCATCATTGACCACACCTATAGCATCATTGACCACACCTTCTCTAAAGACTATACTGTATAGTAAAAGTGTTTCTTCCTGGTGAAGGATTTGGCATATCAAGTATAAAACTCAGCAACAAAATAAAATTAAGTTTGTTTTCTTCTCAGCCTAGCAAATAAAACCTCAAAAAAATACATACCCATAAGGCACAAATAGAATCTGTGGATGAAAAGGTTGCTCCAAGTGCTAAAATAATGAAAGGCAAAGCAATAATATTAAAAACATACCAGTAGAAGTACAATTCAAGTCATAGATTATTCTATTAACTATTTTCTTCTTTAAGATAGCTCATTGATAATGGTAAGTGTCAAATCCAAAGAATAAATTAGTATAAGGCTTTATAGGGAGGGATTAAATGTCTTTCATCTAAACGTTTTCCAAATTAAAAGGGCATTTCGACCGAAAATCACAAACTCCTTAAATGAGATGAAAGCTAAATTTTGAGGAGAGACATATACCAAGATAATCCACTATTTCTAGTCCACCAACATCAAAATTTTTGAACAATTGTGCTATGCCTGAATCAATGATTAAGAGCATAGCAATAGTTTCTATAAAGAACTTCCAAATTCCAAAATTAAGGTTTATATTTTATGGTCTAAATTCTATATATGTACTTCCCTCCTATATGAAAGAAAAAACAAGAAGGTAAAGGAGCAATATAAAACTCAAAGTCACCTTTTGAAGAGTTTAATCTTGCATCTTTTCACAAAGCCCATGTAAGAGCTCAACATCTCTCAGCTCGTTTACTCTATTTAAAACATATAGATAAATGGGGTGGAAGGAAACTAATTTTGTATAACAAAATTTGTCTTTGATTTATTGGGAGTCCCCTTCCATTATATAAAAGAAAGATCACACTCAAGAGGAAAAAAACCATAAAAAGAGAGGGTATCTATTCATTATTAGGCAGTTGGAAATGACAAAAGTGATGGAAATAAAGTTCAAAGAAACACAATGAAGGATATAACTTAAATTAAGGGAAACAATTTCCCTATTAATCTGTCTAATCTTGTGAAACAAAAACAAAATGAAAGCGACAGGAAATACCTTTGAATAATCTTGCAATTAATGTGTAAAGCAATATTTAAACTCAAAATAGATTCAACAACACAAGTTAAAATATTTCATGTCAAACAAATATTTTATAATAAAATAGTGGAGAAAATACATAACAAAAAAATAGTACATTAAATGTACTTTCAATAAGAAAGTTTCCAACTGAAGTCCCGTCACCATCATATATAATATAAGATCAAGAAAAAATAGCTGAAAGACCAACCATTGATGAAGTGTTAAAAATTAATTCATATTGTGATATGTATACATAAGGGCATTTAGATGTTGCCTAAGTTGGGTGAAGTGCTTGGGAAGTGTATTTGGTATGGACGGGACTTATGGGAGTGTGTGCTTGGGCAATTTAGGATATTTGGGAACTTCTGGTTTTGGAATTTCTGGTAACTTAAGTTTTGAAAGGTTTGGTAATTCATATTTTGGTAAAGATGGGAGTTTAAGTTTTAGAAACTCTGACTTTGGAATTGTAGGTATCTCAAGTTTTGGTAGCTCAGGTATTTCAACCATTTAAAATTAATGAAACCATAAAAACATTAACAAAAAAAAGAGTGAAGAAAGAAACGTAGCTAATTCACTTAACAGAGTGAATCAATGAAAGGAGAGATCGTCGACTATGGAACAAGAGCGTACTTTTCAGTTTCATAGAGGAAGAGGAAAGAAGAGAGCAGAGGATGAGAGATGAGTGTTTTTGGTTTTAGAGATTTCTCCTTTCTCATTTTTTCCCTCATATAATTTTTGGTGATGAAAATCGTCACCAAAGGGTCATCTTAATAATTTTGTGTATTTTGAATTGCTAATTTTTTATATGATGAAATATTTTAGCATACTATGTGAATTAAAGTCACTGGTGTTTACTTAGGCATGAATAATATATCCATAATAGGGTCATAAAAAGAATAAAAGATGTACCCTGATTGAGGATGATAAATCCTTAAAGAAATGAAAATCAAAGTTATCGTCATTAGTGAAGAGGATAGTGCATCACTGAATGTGGATGATCAATAGAGGCTTATAACAAGGAAGTTATGGACTTAACAATTTAGTGATCACCATTTAGCATTATGTAGGTATATAGGAAGTAAGACATTTTGTTTTGTAATAACATTTTATGCTTAACTTCTTTATTGGAATGACTCAATACTTTATGAAACCCAAATCTCCCATATTCAAATTAAGGTTGAATTATCATTTATGTATTGCACGTCATTTGCATTAGTAAAGTAATGTCCAAAACTTCTTAATTTTTGTTTAAAATATTAAGATTCATAACTCATTAACCATGTTTGGCTATGTGTTTAAACATAACTTTTCTATTGTTATAAAAAATGGATAAATAACATTTAATCTTTATAAATGTATAATGTAGGATATTAACATATAACACAAAATTTGTAAAAGCATGGTATTGAATATAAGGAGTTATGGTATTGTTTGTATTAAGGAAAGAAAATTTTAAGTTCAATTATAGTATTCTTATATTAAAGTAAAGGTGTCTTATTTATCATAAATGATGTTATTTTTGTATATGTAAGTAGTAGTAAATATATGAAATTGTGGTATCATATGTATTGAAACATGATATTTTTCTTTTTGGTGATTTTATTCTTATATTAAAGTGAAGGTGTTGCTAATATCTTATGAGCCATGATATTTTTTCATAGAAGTTATATTGAATGTACGAAGTTGTGGTATCATATATATTAAGGCATGATATTTTTTATACTCAATCACGATATTCTTATATTAAATTGAAGGTGTTATTTATCCATTATAAGTGAAGATATATTTTTAAAAAATAATAGTGATATTGAATGTATGGAGTTGTGGTATTGTGTGTATTGAAGTACGTTATTGAATATACTTAATTATAGTATTCTTATATTAAAGTGAAAGTGTTGCTTATATGCTTTATATTATGCTTCTAACATGAGGGTGTTAATGGTTGTGTTTCTTAATACATGCTTGATAATATAGTAATGTTAGTGGTTAAACTAGGCTTTAGGTACCTAGGCATGATGACTTATCGCACACGACCTAAAACACAGGTGTGTTATAGATGTCGTTTTTCTTTACATTTCCCACATCATAGTCACGTTTTTAGCTATGTTAGGCTTTGTGCATATAGACTATTTAACTTACAATATATGACCCATAACATAGATGTGTCATGGGTCGTGCTTTGCTTTAGATACCTACCAAAATGGTCGTGTTATTAGTTATGTTAAGCTCTACGCATATAAGCTAGTTGACTTATTATATGTGCCCTGGAATATAAGCGTGTCATGGCTCGTATTTTTTCTTTACACACCTATTAACGCGATCATATTTATAGTTGTATTCAATTATGGAAGACTAATATAAAATTAAACATTATTATGGTTCTGCTAATCAATTTATTAAGTTCATATTACTATGATGACTTTTTTTTACATACAGTGTTTGTATGTATGGTCATATGGTCATGTTTTTGGTTCAAAGTGATAATGGTTAAAAGTTAACATATTATGTAAATTTCATAAAATTCATAGAGTGCCTAGTATTTTTAATATCATTATTTATAATCTATTTATGCATATGTTACTTTTCTATCCTTGTCAATTAAAATCAATAACAATGATGGGTTAACATTTTAAGTAACTCAAATATTTTTTTTGCTCTAATTTCTTCATTACAAAGGTTTATTTTTATATAAATTAAACATTATTGTATATGTTTTTTAGTAGTTGCTTAAAGATTCAAAATTTTTGTTGGTTTGGTTCACTTGGTTGTTTCTTAAATAAATGTAATCTTTGAATTCCAATTTATTAGATCCAAATTAACTTGAGTCCAAATTTTGTATGGTTAAATAACATGTTTTAGTTTGGAGAAGATAGGGAGTACTACAAAATGTACAATATAAAGGGTGTTTCTTCCTATATTGCTCTGTAAACCATAAATAGAGTAGTACTTTACGCTAGAAAAGCTTCAATTACTTGAAATTCATGCTACAATTTATATATATATATAGTGCAAAATATTGTATTTTTGTACTATATATGACAATATGAGCAATATTTGCATTCCTTATAGAAAGAAATTTTTGTGACTAAAGTTAAGACTGTAAAGTTTTCATATCAATGTGATGATTAAATAATGCAATTACAATTATGTAAGAGGTTTCATATGGTTGAAATTTCATTTATTGTTATCAATTTAAGATTTTTTTTGTTGTTATCGCATTATTTGATAAGCTGAAACTAATTTATCTAATGATTTTTGAAAATATGCATGAAATTTGGTTTTTATATTAGAAATATTTATAAATTAATTATAAGTTACAATTAAAATTAGATAAATTAAAAATTCTTATAATTCATCTTTTATTCTCCAATTAATCATTTTAAATCATAAATCAAGATTGACAGCTAACAATATGTTATAACAACCTAAATATTAGTAATGCCATAATTAAAATTAAATAACTAAAACTCCTTGTCATTCATCCTTCATTCTCTAATTAATCATTTTATAATCATATATCAAGATTGGCTAAGCAAAATGTCATGACAAATTAAATATTAAGAATGGCAACACAATGTATCATTGAATCTTTTCGTCATCGAATATTTCAAATACACAATTACACATGGAATTAGTATCTACTCTATTTAAATACAATCATAAGTAGCATCTCTATTTATAGAACTTCTTATATGAGATAGTTTGATGATATGAAGTCTAAAGATCAATGAAACAACCATCATAATGAAGACATCCACATAAACATAGGTATGAAATCTTTGATATACTAAAAACAATTTATCTATTATTTGATGCAACTATATATAGATTAAAATATTGTATGGTTATACATAATTTTCCATCCTCTTTGGAACATATAGGATGTTATAGTACATGGTATGAAGCATAAGTGAGTTCTACATTATTTTACCTAGAGCATATAGGAGTATGTTGGTGTGTTAGTACCTTTAATAACATTATTTGTAATAGATTTATGCATATATTCATAGTTTGAAATTTATGTATGAAATGAAATTGATGATGTTTCAAATTTCCTGTGGTTTGGTTACTAAGTCAAACAAATGAATGTATTCATCACTAAATTATGAGGTTGAATATATAAACTCATGCTATAACTTTTATTATGAAAAATTGATTGGTTAACTTTTCTGTCTCTCTTAGTGAAAATCAATGAAAATGAAGGGTTAACATTAGAGGTTGAATTTCTTAAACTCGTACTAGTTTTTTAGCACTAACTCCTTAATTGTGTTTTCTTTTTATTCCATCTTAGTGCTTTATTTAAGTTATTTCTTACATTTTAACAGTATAGAGTGCATAACCAATGAATTTGAATGTATAATCACAAGTATGCTAAACCAATAAATTCCAAATTTTAATCCATAATTGACTTTGAAGTTCTTCATTTTAGTTAAATAATTCCATAAGCATGAACTTATTATGTTATTTTATTTTTATATAATTTTTGGAAAATTGTGAATATGATTAATCATTTTATTAATAATTAATTATCTTTACTAATGTTATATGCGTTTAACATAGGGGTGTTTAATTCCATGTTCAAACATAGAGTGGATAGGCTATATATTTACACATTTTGATACATAAGCATGCAATAACTCTAGTATAAGACTTTCTACATCAGGATATAATAGTCATGCCTTATTAAAATTGTCTATAATTTCAAAAAAAATAAAATGAAATGTTTTTATTATGTAATTTCTTTTCCTATTATGTAATTTCTTTTCCATCTTTTTTAATGAAAATTTATTTTCCCGCATTTTTTCAAATATGGTATTGTTTGTCTTAATATATATATATATATTGAATTTGCATATTTAGGTAAATGTGATAATAATTTTAATACATGCAATATTTATTGATGAGTGGTCGTTAACTATAAAAATATTTCTCTATTTAACTATATCTCCAATATCTTGCTTCCAACTATATGTGAATATAATATTTTTGATGGATTTAATTTTCTAGTTTATATCAATTGAAAATATTTGATGAATTGCCTTTTCCCTCTAGGTTATATAGCGCTTTATTTTAGTAATCTCTTTTTTTGTTATTGATTATGATGTGTAAGTTAAAGCAAGAGAGGAAAGTCTTCCTAGTATATTCCTTATTGAAAACCAATCATTGTAAGGAATATATAAAAAAAACAGTTATTGCTCATTCTCTAAAATCTTAGGCTTTTCTAATCCTTGCCAAAGTTATATTCACTTGTGCTTTTGTATATTTCCATTATTAATTTTACTGTTTTGAAAATAAAAGGCATAGTTTTGTAGATTGACTAACCTTAGACTCTTAAGACTTTAAAATGGGAATTCTTGTCTTAGTAATGCATCAAAGGTAGATCTTGGAAGAATAAAAATTAATGTCAAATTAAAAAAACCAGAAACACCTATAAGGAGAGAGAAGAGAAGATGACATATAGTGAAGAATGCCTATATAGATACTAAGGGAAATAATCTAAGGAAAAAGATTATTTCCATCAAAGAGAAATCTAGGCTAGTGAAAATTGCATCTTCAAATCCTAATACACATTCAAAAAGGGAGAAAAGGAAAAGAAAAACATATAATATCAATTTAGGATAGTTATAAACATCAACATATATGAATAAGAGAAAAATAAATTTAGCTATCATCCAATTGGGACAATTAAAAACACTAATAGTGAGGAATAAAGAAGAAAAAATTTAACCATCTTCCAACTGGAGTAATTAGAAACACTAACAGAGAGGAATAAGAGAAAAAGAATATTAACTAATACTAACGTGGGACAATTTGAAACATTAAAGGATAGAAAGAAAAGAAGAAGAGTTACCAAGGGGTATTCATGCCATAAGAGACATGTTGAATTGAAATAAAAATACCAATAGAGACGAATAAGAGAAAAAGAATATTAACTAATGCTAATGTGGGATAATTTGAAACATTAAAGGATAGAAAGAAGAGAAGAAGAGTTACCAAAGGGCAGTCATGCCATAAGAGATATGTTGAATTGAATTTACCACTATAGTTATTAAGATTTTAATTGACCTTATGCATTAAAAAAATTGCTTATACTTAACCTAAATAGGCTTCTCACTGATATTGTTGCATATTCACTTAATTGCTATAAAGATAACATAGTTAACTCTAGAAAAATCATGTAAACATTCGATATATATTTGAAATGCCAATTGTAAGTTTTCATTCTCCAAGAATTTATTTATACGCCTTGTGTAGTTTTTTCTTTAGTTTTCAAGATGATTTTTATGATGATTTCATCCAATTTTGCTTCTAGAATTTTAATATTGGTATCTAGTCATCAGGAACAAAGTGATGTGCTAATGACATAAAGGTCCTCTAAATTCTTTATCTTTAGTAGATTACCCCATCATCGAAATGGTATAATTTTTTCAACACTTAATCACATCTAATATTAATTAACCTTAATTATATTTATATTTTGGATGCAAGAGATATTTGAACATATTGATTGATTTTATATTTGGAGAATCAAAAGTAAAGTCTTTATTTTGCTGAGTAAATTTAATTCTTAATGTATTAAGCTAAAGGTCATTAGAAAATCAATGAACATTCAAGTAGAATTCAGGTTATATAACTACTACATAATATTTTTAAAAGAAAAAAAAGTAGAATTGATGAAATCTAGATTTTTATTGATTCATGCCATGATTTTTTCATGCAAAATCAATCCCATTGTACTGATATAGATTACACCATTATTAAGAATAAGAAGAAACCTTTGTTCTTGAAAGAGCTAAAAAATTATGATAAAAGTGAGATCCTTGTCTACTATAAAATTATAGAGATTAAAACAAATCAAATATATTATAGTTGAATGACTCACTATACAAGGCTTTACAAAACCTAGTACATTCATTTACCATTTATCTTATATCATTATTTTAGGCATGTAATTAATTTCCTTATTCTAACCATTTTATACCATCCTATGTTTATATCTCAACCTCTCTTTTTTTAGTGGGTAATGAAGTATATTCACACTTATATTGATACTACGAGATTGGATTCTACCTTAGGTGAGATACTCTTATAGTTGATCAATTTTTTCTTAATTCCATACTATTTTATTACTTACCATTCTTTCTATCCTTATCTTTTTGCTTTTTTTCTTATATTTGTGCTTTTGAATAAGATTGATTGGTGATCTTCAGATGTATTTAGAGTAATTAACAGAGGCACCTAATGTGTTTAATTATGTTGCTCGCAATCCTTATAATCCACTAACCATTATAGAAACAAACCCTTAACGAAGTTTTTATCAAAGGATTATAAGCGACTAAGGCATCAATCTCTAAGATATCTTCAGTCCTATAACATTTTGGACTAAAATTCTAGGTCCTACTCATTTTTACCATTTGTAGCTTTCCTAAAATGAACAAAGGATCTTATTATTTATTATATATCTTAGTGTTTTAATGTGACTTTGGTTTATATTAGAAGTTCCTCAGTTTCCTTTGAATATAAATAGCATTAATGCAACATCTTGACCTGATCTTAAGACATTAGAGTCTATTAGTTATAGTGATTTATGTACCCTACCCTATCAAATATCCTTATTCAATCATCTTAAAAGTAGTGTAACTTGCATAATTTCTAAATTTCAATCCATAATCCAAATGAAAATAATGATATAGTCTCTTTAAAGATATTATAATCAAATATGTTTTTGATGATTTCTTGTTATACCCCAACCAGCACTCATCATCCCATTATGTTCAAAACACTATATTTAGTGTTTTCTTAATTTGAATTGATATTACAAAACTATGGGAAATCCAATATGGAAATAAATTTACATTACTCAATTAATTGTAGCATCTCGCCTCTCAAATTGTTAAAAGATTTAAAGTGTTAGACTAATGAGTCCCATGAGTGGTATCATATAGTAAGAAATTGGTACATCCATGACATGATTTCATAATTGTGTTCAAATGCATAAAATTTGTATACACACATAAATTGTGAATTAGACAAATGGCATTCAATCGACATATTCCGGGGTATGAAACTAAAATGAATGTGATATGAGATATGAATGTGCTTTTCCAATGTCTTGTACTTTGGTTTACCAAAGACAAGAATTAGTGGATTATATTTAGCAACTTGGAATTAATTGTCATAATTGGGAGATTGATAAATTAATATGTACATTTAGTCTTAGAAAAATTCTAAGTGGCAAGACTATTTGATACATGAAAAATTATGATGATTAAGCCTATAATTGAGTGACATTTGGCATAGTTAAATAAGTGACAAATGGACTAGTAATTAAATGACAAATGGACCAATTATTATGTGACAAGTGGACCAATTAATGTGTGACATGTGGACCAATAACTAGGTGACAAATGGCAGCATATTTAATGGACAAATGGAAGGCATGCTTAATGACATATGTCATTAAAAGATGAAGACATCTTGCATTAAATTGCATGAAGCTAATGTGTCAAAGTTTCAGCTGGAACTTTCTTCACCTCCTTCCTTGCTCTCTACCGAAAGTTACTCCTAGCTTCCTTCTCTGCATTTTGGTCTAATCATTTTTTAATTGTTACATCAAAGCTAAACTTTTATCCTTATAAGATAGCTTAAGAACTAGTTGATTGTTATCTTTCGTCCTTATCGAAAACTAACTCATTTTTACCCTAAATTTGTGATGATCTTACAAGCATAGAGGGCTTGATTAACTTGATGTTTTGAGGTAGAATTAGAGCTTAACAAGTAAGTAGACCTCTTATCTTTATGGCATGGTTTAAAAGTATGATGATGATGAATGAATTGGAATGAAATATATATGATGTTGATGATTAAATGAGCTCTAGAAAATGATGTTTCAATGATAGTTTCTAGTTTGATTTTTGATGCATGAAAGATAATGATTTGTGAGCTGTAAATTGAATAAGTTTGAGCTAGAATTAAAGATGATATTGATGAGGAATTGAAGTATAATTAAGGTACAATTAAGGTATAACTAATAAACTATTATAAAGGTGTTGTGAATTTGGTATCATGGTATGAGAATCTGGAAAAGTGAAGGAAAAAAGGTAGGCCACGATCGTGACACTCATCCCACAACTGTGGACAGATGCAGTAGCTTCTGTCATGATTATGGGAGGGTACCCCATGATCGTGGGCAAGGTTTTGACATGGTAATTTTTGTTTTGTGCAATTGTTGAACCATATGAGGACAAGTCACTCTAATTTGGTGTATTTGGACTTAATTAAGCTTTGAAATAAACTTAGATAGATGCTTAATAAGTTGCTTAAAGTGTTTGATAAATTGAAGTTGTTAATTGATTTATACCTTGAGGAAAAGATTGTTTGATATCAATTTATCTAAGTTTGAATTGTAGGAGTGTTAAAGAAATGAAGATGTTCATATGAATGCGAATGTATTCCAAAGGATATAAATAATGCATTAGGAATGAAAAAATGAAAAGTGGGAATTATGTGAATACTTGTAATGTTAGAAAAGAGTTAGTAAATATATGGTTAATGAATTGAGCATGATCAAGTGTACTTAAGGTATTAACCTAATTGCAAACTAGCTATGTATAAGCTATGATGTTTGAATGATGAAGAATTGTGAATAAGGATACATACCTAGAAAGTCAATTGAGTATGCATTAAAACATATATATATATATGCAGTGCTGTAGCTAACGCGTTAAGTATCCCGCCTGGGGAGTACGTTCGCAAGAATCAGAGATTTTTTGTGACGTATCCTCTTTGTCACATGCAAAAAGGACTTCATTTACTATATTGATATAATCAATTTTTCGAGTTGTTTAAAGATGGGGTCAAAAACCGAAAATTGGTTTCGGGGAAAGCCAAAGGAATCCAATTGGATTTTACCATACATATTGATAGAGTCGAACAGGTCATACTTAATGCTCAAGGCTTTAGGCTGAGTAGCAGGAGCAAGGACCACCTTGCAAGGCTTAATACTCCTGGGTGACCGATAGCGAAGTAGTACCGTGAGGGAAGTGTGAAAAGAACCCCCATTGGGGAGTGAAATAGAACATGAAACCGTAAGCTCCCAAGCAAGATCCGATAGTATGGTAGAAAGAAATATATTTTAATAAGGATGCAATGTGAATGATTGAATAATCATACGATTGACAAATTAATGATTTGTGAAATATATGTGTATTGCATGAAGATAGATACACAAGAGTGAACGTCAGCGTCTAGACATTGCCGCATCGTCAAGGCAATAGCTAATCTAGAGCATACTGTGAGTTAACCTAGATGATTCTAACTATGATTAATTAATTTATGCTTAAATTTTAGTTATTAAATTGTGATTTATATGATCGATAATTTCATACGTTAATGGTCCGAGGAGTTTGATATTTGGGAATGTATTGGGAGTGTTTCTGATTGTATGTAAATATGAAAGAAAGTGTATTCTTAACAAAATTGTTGAATGCTGGACCTATGTCTGATGAATATGAAAGTGACTGTATCTGAAATGAATGAAAGCTATTAAAAGTGTGATATATATGAATTCATGCATTTCATTACATGATATGCATGATCAGATAAAGGGGTTGTGACCGGAGTGACCAGTCTGAAAAAGAGCTTAAAGCTTAAAAATGTGAACATAGAGCCACTAACTCCATTATTAATGAGCCCGGTATCCACAAAGGATACGAAACAGTATTTGAAATGAGGCTGATATCCACAAGGGATATGAGACAATAAATAGGCCCTCGGTCATAATAAAATAAAAATGAATAGAGTCACATGTGTATTTGCATACACTTCCTTATGTATCATATGATTAATTAATTAGAATAAATGAAATGTATGAAATACAACTGAAAGGTAAATGAGGATGTGTTGTGATATGATATGTGAATTTACCTTATATACTTATGCAAGTATGATTCTTGATAAGGCATAAATGAAATATAAAGTGATATGTATACCTTGTTGAATTGGAATATGTTTTGTCTCTGTAAATATGACTTGAGTGAATACATCGATGATGGTTCATTTACTGAGTTTGAAAAACTCATCAAAAATTCAACGTTGTTTCAAATTCGAAGGATATCCAGTTAGACTAATTGGAGTATGGCCACTATAATCAGACAGGGGTTAGTGGTCGAGATCAGTTTGCCTCTACACATGTCTTCAGTTTTATTGTATTAAGAATTGTATTCTGCAACAATTGTACAATGTTTATGTGAATTGTAAAGTGTAATGACATTTATGACTGAATATGTTTGTAAATGAAATGGGCATAATGATTGTTAATTGTTGAAAATGTGTTAGTGTTTGAGAAAAATTTTGCAATGATTTTATTTGACTATCTTAACGTGCCATCCTCGTAGAGTATGTTCTTGAAATATAATCGATACATTCAGATATATGCTCTATGAGGGTGGTGTGTTACATAAATTGTCTTTTCCTATATAATTGCAACAAAAAATACAGCACAATACATGGAAAATTTTAATCCTCCATAAGCAATAACAACAAAGTCATGACTAATGTCCAATATAAGCAAAAAAACCATGTTGTATCTCTTCCATCCAGTTCAATTCCTTATCTTAATCCATTTGAAGTTTTTCAATCTCTTTTATTATTTGTTATTGATCCCATAAATGCTAAAGGATCTCCCTCTATATACTTAGTATGTTCTATAAAATTGATTGTAGAGGTGGTGAACAATCATTATTGTTGGCTAACATATATTCATGATGGTGTTGAGTACCTACTACTGTTTAGTCAATATTTTTATCTACCTTATAATCTTCCATCCTTTTTCCATCACCCCTTACCTTAATAATTTTTTCGTAGTTAAAACATACTCTCTCCTAATGACCTTTACTAACCTTATATGTCGCATAACCCTAATGTTAAGCTCAGGCATTATATATATTATGGTTATATAAGGAAGCTCATCAAACACTTGTAGGTTTTTTGCTAGGCTCATGATATATGATCCTCCATATATCACCACCTTTTTCTTGTTATCATTATATATAAATAACTTACAAAACAGAAGCCTAAGTTGCATTGGTAATTCTCAACTAAGCATTAGATACAAAATAAATCATATTGAGTGACCACCCCTATACTCTCCCTCCTCCTAAAAATGGCGTAGGAAATTACATGATGCAAAAAAATAGGTGTAGTGATTTTATATATGAAGTTTTTATTCTTATGGGATTTTATTTGCAACTTCCTTCTAACATTTTTATCTAAGATTCCAAAATTGTATATATGTCTTCAAGGAAGTTGATTATAAAAGTTTAATATGTCAATGTTAATAAAAATTTGGGATAGTGGAACCTAATAATTAACACTAAATTGAGAAATTGACATCAAGAATTTTTCACCACCCATTTAAATTCTAATCCCATTTGGGACATCCCTAACAACTTCTCTGTTTATCTCGAATATTACTGAAATTTTGAGGGAAGTTTAATATACACATATTCATATATATCAAAAAATTTGGTCCAACCTGCGTTATCTATAATGTTTAATAATTTCATAGCCAAACTAATTTGCAACAAAGAACACACTCAAATATGTTTATCAAGTTGAAAACCTCCACTTTTTAGGTCTTTAAAACTTCTTAACTAACCTTTTTTTAAATAGAGTATTCGTTGTTCAGACTCTTATGGTTGCTAGCTTTACTATGTGTACCTTCCCTTCTTTCTTAATTCCTTGAGCCTTACTAGAGGAGGGATGGTATTTTTAAAATTTTGATAATAATTTTTGTATATATTTATGGTATTAGAAATAGGAAGTATCATTATAATTTGAATTAAGGCTTGGTATTCATTGTACTTAATCACAACATTTCAATAATAAAGTTTAGATGTTACTTATTTTTAAAATTTTGATGGTTCCTTTTTTGTATAGACTTATGGAATTGAATGTACTAATTATTTGTATAATTTACATTGAGGCATAGTATTCATTATACTCAGTCATGGTATTTTCATAACAAAGTTTAGGTATTATTTATTTTTTAAAATTGTTATTAAATTTTTGTTGCATACTTGTGGTATTGGATGTTTGAGTACTGGTATAATTTATATTGAGATATGATATTCTATGAACTCATTCATGTTATTTTCATATTAAAGTTTAGGTTTTACTTAATTTTAACAAGTGATGGTATTCTTTTTGTAATTAATTTTGGTTATTTGATATACTAAGTATTCGTATAATTTGTATTGAGGCATTATATTCTTTATACTCATTCATATTATTTTTAGATTAAATTTTAAGTGTTAATTTTGATGGGTGATGGTATTTCTTTATATAATTATAGTATTTATATACTGAATATTGGTATTTTTTTATTGAGACATGATATTTTTTGTACTCAGTCATGTTATTTTCATATTTGTTCGCTCAAGGTTATATGCGCTAAGTTTTACTAATTATAACCCTGGTAATTACTGCAAATGCATGGGTCGTTTTCATAGTACCTAAGGTGTCTTTCCCATGAGGAAGGGAACTAGTCCTAAAATCTAAAGGCAGCTAAGTCCGCAATTAACCTAATTAAACAACTAATGCAGAAACTAAATCAATCAATAATCAATATGAGAAATTAAAGTGCCAGAGAGTAAACAAACTAGCAAAATCATAGCCCAACCCAAAATTGATCTGGAAATTATTAAAACTAAGAAAACCTCATCAATTATGCATTTACTGAATTAACGGGTCTAGGCGGTCCTAAGGTGAATTATACTCTCTCGAGTTATAATTCTTAACCCTAATTAGTGATCCCTAATTCAAATTATGGAAATTACGATCTGTCAATCTGTAATTGGTCCAGAACCTAAATTATTTTTAAACTTGCCTATTACTGTACCAGGAATCTATGCTCGATCTCTCGTTACACAACTCTACCGGGTTGACTCAATTCTCTACCTATCGATTTACCTAACTCTCATTAGCCCAAATCGATGATTTTTACCTAGCTCACCATCTCAGTTTGTTGTGGAATTATTAAGAACATAATTGAAATCATAATAAATTCAATAAGAAAAGACAATCGAATAAATTTTATTAATCTCAAGAGTCAAAATCCGAAAGTGAGTATAAATGTAAACTCAACATTCACACAACGAATCTCAACACCTATTTCAATTCTATACATAACTAAAACTGAAATAAATGGAAATACAGTCAGGAACAGAATCTCGAAGTGACGACATTGGGAAACCACCTATTCTAGGAAGTACTTCGCGTCTAGCATGTCTCTGTGTTTCTCTTCCTTCGTTGCCTTTCTCAATCCCTTGATCTCTCTCTAGGTCTCTCTCGGATTTGACGAAATTTCCCTCTTTTTGCACGACTCTCTTCACTCTCTATTGACTCTTGGCGGCTGTCTTGTAGTGTGCTATTTATTCTATAGTAGCCCTAGGTCAAACTTGGGGTTGAAATGGTTTAAAAAACCACTCACAATTTGAGTTTTCGTGTCAGCCCGATGTAGAGCATGATCGTGGCTGGTGATTTATCCTTTCTGTCATGATCGCGGCCTGAAGTGCATGATCGTGGCCTGGCTACTTCTAGCTCTTCCTTCTTTGTCACGATTGTGGCCACTGTGCACGATCGTGGCCTATGTCTTTTAGCTTAAAACTCTTTAAATCTTCATCATTCTTCTCCGTTTACCCTACAACACTAACACACACATCAAGGTACCTTAAAAATATAACAACTAAGCTCAACAATTCATACTAACCCATAAAAGACACATAAACATACAAACTCATATAATTAATACATAAACACACACTTAACTCTCAATTTAACTCTAAATACTTACCAGATTACACCCTAAAACATCATGCAAAATGCAACTATCAATATCAAGGTTTAGATATTATTAATTAGTAATCAATGATGGTATTTCTTATAACAGTTTATGGTTTTCTTTGTGTCTACTTCTGGTATTATATGTAGAAATTACTGATATAATTTATATAAAGGCTTGGTGTTCTTAATATTCAGACATGATATTCAATATTAAATTTTAGGTGTTAACTGCTTTTAATAAGTGATAATTTTTTTAACAAGTGTAGCATTGAATTTATTAAAGTCCTAGTATAGTTCGTATTGATTTAATACATGATCATGGTATTCCCATATGAAAGTAAATGTGTTACTTTAACTATAATAAGCAATGTGTTAAACTATAATAAGTGATGATATCTTTTGTTCATACTTTTGATATTCGATGTACAGAGAATGGAATACTCAGTCATGATATTTTCATATTAAAATTAGATGTTTCTTATTTTTAATGATAGATGATATTTTTTGTACTTACTTATAGTATTGGATATATTAAGTTTTAGTATAGTTTGTAAGGAGTTGTACTATTTGTACCAATTTATGTCCTTCACTATTTCCTTTCAAATAACCTAAGATGTACATGGTTAACAACAAGGACATATAATTAAATGTCTCTAACAAAACCTCTAATGGACATGTTTCATACACAGACATATACCAAATCATTTCCAATAGCATGTGCCTTTACATTATTGAATGCAATACTTATTGATGTTATTTTTTTTACTAACTTATGGTATTGGACGTATTGAATCCTAATATAGTATGTATTGATACATGACTTTTTTAGTTCAATTATGGTATTACATAGGCAATTAATGTGGAGTCATAAAATTTTAAAACTTAACTAAAGTTTTCTAATTCAAAGACACCCAAAGCAAACAATAGAAGCTAGTTTATGATCCTCAAATCTTCTAAAATTGTTTTAGATGATATGCATGTCAAAAAATTGACATCATACCATACTAACACCTAATTTGTTTAATTCTAATTAATATGCAAATGTGTTATTTCTAAAAGTAATGTTTTTCATATCTTATCACTGAGAAATTCATTGTAATTTTGAATTGCTAATTTCTTTTCAAATTTACCTAAAATATTCATTATCTACCTAAGTTTAGATGTTAGAAACATATACTTATTTTATACATTTCTCTTATACAAGAGTGAGTATTTCCCTTATTTTTATTCTTATCATACATAAAATATGCTTTGGTTTTTATATTTGCTAATTAAAACGGTAAACATGTGTCTATAATATAAATCAATCTTAGTTCCAACTTAATGTGGTTCTGTTATTATATTATTTTTCTAGTTAGATTGGTCCAATCTATTAAGCAATTGTATGGATAGCCATTTCGTTACTTCACAAACATTCTTCTGAAATAGTGGGATGTATTAAGTGTTGGCAGTAATGATGAGCTATAAGTGTACCTAACTTGTAACTAATACTTTGTTTTACACTAGATTAATTACCAATAATCTCCATAAGAGCAAAATCCTTGCCTAAAAAAATGAAAATGATTATCCATGAATTCATGTGTGTTTTTATATTCAAAGTTTGGTTATAGGAGGTAAGCATAGATAGTGTAAGGAGTTGAAATCACTTGACATCACCAAGTCATATAAGTGCTTCAGAATCTTGGTCAACTCCTTCTAAAGCAAGTTATATACATCAACAATAATATATTGCCTATTCTAAGGTCTATATACTATACAAACATAAATCTTCGATAAAAAACCATCTAAATGCCCATTTCTAACATCAAAATTCCAAGGTATAACACAGATAAACTCCACAGTCATCACTTGAATCATTAAATGACATGTATAATCAGTATGTTAGTCAATCTCTATAATTAACTTATAATAATGTATAACGGGGAAAACCAGTTTTGCATTAAAAAAGAAATATACATAATATTTTTCTTACTTATTTTGTTTCCTTAGGAATTATTTTACATATGAGAGAATATATGAACTATAAAACTTTATCATTATATTCTAGATTGATTATTCACTTGTTTTCTTCCATTAGTGCCTCCACATGCCTCATAACATCTTCATCTTTATCTTCCTTCATCATTAATGTCTCTTCACTCCTTAAGACCATTTATTTTTTCAGATACGTCATTAGCATCTCTCACAAACCTCAAGACTAGTTATTTAAGTCTCCATTATCAGCACCTCCATATACCTCAAGAATTCTTCTCTTCCCTAATATTAAATTTAAATGTCAATAATTATTTATGTACAAACTAAAAATTAAACATATAAACTATCCCAAATCACTTATTAACTTTTCATCTATTGCCTCCTAAAAATTCTTTTGCATGTTCCACACTATTTCCTAGCTATTGTGATGCTTTATTGTATGATCCTTATTGTAATCAATTAAACTCTTCAAAATTAGTTTATTGAAAATTTACTACAAATTTTCCAATAACAACATTACCTTCAATTTCAAGTACCCCTATTCTAAGACCCTGTCAGCATCCAATGCCTCATCAATAATAGACTTATTGGACACTTAGAAAGCTTAATTTGAAAAATTGATGTACATAAGGACTTATTTACAACCTGTTAAAAGTTAAAGGACTTAAATGTAATTTTTTAATTCTTGGAGGACCAATATGTAATTTTATAAAGTTGAGGGACTTAATTATAATTGGAAAAAGTCTGAGGACCAAAATGAAAATAAAAGTTTTGGTCATTCTCAAATTTGGGTTTCATTGCAAATTTAGGAAAGTTTGGAGGGTATAATGGTAATTTCACATAAGCTAAGGACAAAAGGATAAATTGACCATGTTTGGTCAAAGAAGAGTCAAAATCTAGATCTTTCTTCATTGTGTGGCGGTGCACCCTTCATTAAACATTAGAAACACTTTGTTTTAATTAAAAGAAGGAGAAGAAAAGAGAAGAGAGGATGAGAAGTGGAGTTTCGGCCATCACCCACCTTTCACCACTTTTTTTTTATTCTTTAACCCAAACCTAGGTGTTCTAAGGTAATTTGGGGTCAAGGAACTCAAATATATCATTAGATTTGAGAAATTCTCAAAGGATTTGAAGATATCACTAAAGGA
>JAOTAY010000191.1:11472107-11489265 GCA_025629805.1 Erythroxylum baracoense
GCATGAGATGTGGTGATTTACCACACCTGGACCCGTTTCTTTGGTCCGACCCGTTCTCTGGAAACGGGATGTTACAATTATAATTGAAGTTTAACTGTAATTATAATTAATTTAATTTTAATAAAATCAAATACATCATATTTGATCCAAAAAATTTCTTAAACTTTATAATTAAGTTAAACTTAATTAAAGTTGATTTTTCTCTTTTAAACTACTCTTATATATGACCCATTATGTAACGCACCATACTCATAGAGCATATACCCAAACGTACCGACGAATATTCAAGAACATACTCTACGAGAATGGCACGTTAAGACAATCGAATCAAAGCATTACAAATTTTTGAAGCATCAAACACATCTTCAGCAAACCAGCAATCATTTTGGCCCATTTCATTTACAACATATCCAGTAATAAGTTTCATTGCACTTTAGAATTCACATATACATTGTACAACAATTGAGAAATATAATTCTTGATACAAAATTAACTAAAGATATATGCAGGTACAACTGCTTCTGACCACTAACTCATGTCCAATTATAATGGCTATACTCCAATTAGTCTAACTAGATCTCCTCTGACCTGAAAATCAACAATGCAATTTTGATGAGTTTTGCGAATTCAGTGAATGAACCATCCTCAATGTGCTCACTCAAATAAAACACAAGGACAATTTACAATTAGTTCACAGACCAATCTTATAATCAATTACTACATATCACTTCATATTTCATCATGCTTCAATAAATAGTATGTGTGTACAATATTTTACATTTCTATTTCAGAACAATCTAAATAATTCATTTCAATCATTCATATAATAAATATCAAGTTGTATATATAAATGCATATGTAACTCCACTTTCATTTTTATTTTGTTATAACTGAGCACCTTTCTACTGTCTTATATCCGTTGTGGATACAGGCTTATTCATAACTATCTTGCATCCATTATGGATACCTAGCTCATTTTATATATTGAGCATGTGTCTCTTTATGTGCATTTTTTAGCTTTAAGCTCTTTTTCACTAGTCACTCTAGTCACAACTCCTTTATTTGATCATGCATATAAGATGCAGTATATCACAAAATATGCCATCAATAACATTCACTCATTATGCACAGTCATTTTTCACATATTCATCATATCTCAATTCGACATTTGACATTTTGTTGAGTACACTTATTTTTCCCGATTCATATTAACTTATGAAACACTTCCATTGCAATCTCAATTATCAAACCCCTCAGATCATCACTATTCAAAATTATCAAATTCACATCAATAATAGTTCAATAATTGAAATTTAAGTACATACAATCAATCCTAGTGAGAAACATCTAAGTTGACTCATAGTACGCCCCAAATTAGCTATTGCCTTGACGAGCTAGCAATGTCTAGATGCTGACGTTCAATCTTGTGTATCTATCTTCATGCAATACACACATATTTCATACATCATTAAGTTGTCAATCATATGATTATTCAATAATTCACACACACACACACACACACACACATCATGTTCAATGCACGCTCAATTGACTATTCCTAGGTATGTATTCATATACAATGATCTTGACTGAACTTATACACTTTTAGATCATTCACTTTATAGCTTGTATACTTCCATTATGCAATTAGGCTTATACCTTAAGTAAGCTTGATTTATTCTAAATCTATCAATCAAACATTCATTGATACTTTTCTGACATTATAAAATCTCATAATATCCAAATTCTCATTCATTTATACCTAATTCACATTTCTCATATTCTTTGGATCACAATTGTATTCTCCAGAACACCTTCATTCCTATATCACTCCTAATACTTTGATATCAAACAATCTATTCCTTACATTATAACCTCAATTAACAACTTAAACTTATTAAATCTTTAACCCATTAATCAAGCATCAAACTAGGTTCAATTCAAGCCTCAATCAAGTCTAAATGCACCAAAGTAAAGTAGCTGACCATTAATTGGTTCAATATTCACTTAAAAGAGAAGAACTCACGTTCCATGCATTTCCCACAATTGTGGAGGCCTTCCCACGATCATGGGTTGTGCCATCTGAAAATTTCCAACTAATTTCTTTCATGTTTTTCTAGATTTTAACTCTTTCTTACCAAACTCAAGACATCTTATGCATAGTTCATCACTTAGACTTGATTTCCTCATCATTATCACCTCAATTCTATCTCAACATCATCCATAAAACAATACATAAACTATTATTGATCATGTATACAAAAATAGAACACAAACCTATACATTTCTTCATCAACATTCCAGCACACACATCATACACCATTTTCACCATCAATCCTTCCTTAAACTATCATCATAATTGTTATGCCATATATATCACAAAATTCAATGATTCACTTAATTGTTTAACTTCAAAGCTTCCTCAAATCATCATATATCCTAGCTCTTACACTTACACGATCATCACCATTTTAACAAGGAAAAGGTTAGGCTTTCATCATCAAAGTGAAGACAACGGAATATTGTAGTGATAAGGTGAAAGATTGTGACTAAAACTCAAGATCGTGGGTGTGAGGGTAAGAGTGTTCTGAGTGAAGAAGAGAGAAGAAGATGAAAAGAGCTTGTAATAAAAAGTAGAGTGAAAGATGATCTTTCAAGTGCATATAATGTGTGGTTTAATTACATGGTGATTGTCATGACACTTACCACATATATAACCATGCTATTTGTATTTTTACTTAAGCTACCAATTTCACTTAATAATTAGTCCATCTGTCTCTTAATCTCAAGTCTATTTGTCACCCAATTATCTGAGCCATTTGTCACTCAATCCTAATGCCACATGTCACTTATTTCTACCACATATGTAACCTTGCATTTTTTCTAGTCCAAAAATACACAAAAATTTATAAATATCCCAAATTATAACAATTAATTCCAATTTACTAGTTATAATCCATAAATTCTTGTTATTAGTAAACCAAAGTACAAGACATTGGAAATGCACATTCATATTACATTCATTATGCTCAGTAATTTTTCATATTCATCTTAGTTTCATACCCCAGAATATGTCAATTGAGTGTAATTTATCTAATTCATAATTAATAGGTGTATGCTAATATTATGCATCTAAACACAATTATAAAAATCATGCCATAAATATGTCAAATTCATTCTATATGCTGCCACTCATGTGACTCATTAGTCTAACACTTTAAATCTCTCAACAATTTGAGAGACAGGATACTACAATTCTCTGCCTCTTTAAAACATTTTGTCCTTGAAATTCTTAACTAACTGATTTCATATATGGGGGTAATATTGTGTCATATTTTTCTTAATCTCCCAATTGACTACTTCTCTTAAATGATTTTCTCCAATCATTTGATTTCTTAGATTCCTCAACGGCCTATCTTGATGTCTAACCATTTTTACTAGTTTCTCCACACATTTTATATCATTTACAAATCTTAATATTTTGAACTGATAACACAAACATCAAATCTAACTTATACCTTCTGAACATATTAGCATAGAATACATTGTAGACCTAAGTTCCTTTAGCAATAGTAATAGTGTCATCTCAAATTTAAGAACCCAATAACATAGTTCGGATACTTTACAACAAACAAAGCACATGCTCTCTCTATAGTATGTTCAGTTTCTCGTTCCTGAGTCTCATATCTATCTGACTCTAATATTCATTTCTGATTTGTTCAATATTCATTTGTCCTTATAAGTGTAACAGGTCTATTTGATACAATTTGATAAAAGATTTTATCAAAAGAAGATTTCTCTCCTCAATCATCTATACTGTTCATGTAATCCTTATTAGTCAACTACGTTCATCATCGATTTTTATCCATTCTTAATACCTCAATAAGATCAATTACCATCATATCTTACCTGATCATAATATTCTATATATCAAAGCTCTACCTTAAGCTGATGATATCTCGATCTCAATTGTTTCTAGATAACATTCGAGTAATCTATGACTATACAAAGTTACTTCTCCTTAATAGTTACCATTTCAATATACCCACCAAAATCCATGCTTCTACTGCGCTACTCTGAGTCATCTCATAATTTTAACTATGAGGATTAAGACTTAAGAGCATTCAATATGTCATAGATCACTCTCTTTATACCGTATCCAAGAATATAATACATATATGCTCAGAAACATCATTTACCAAGGTAACCACAATATCATATATGCACTCACAATAACTGATCAACTTAACCTTGAGGAATTCTACATATCTAGTTATCATTTATTTCATCTTACGATGTATGTTCTCAATAAATTTAGAAATATAGATACATAACCATTATGAAATTCTAATCTCAAATCCAATAGTATAACCTTATACTAAATCATAAACTCTTAACACGATAATCAAACATCCATTTCAGTTCCATGTTCAACCTCTCAAGATCATAGAAATTTTGATTTCTTCCAACTTTGCTTGTGCACTTTCAATCTTGTCATTTTTACCTGTATCTCTATTTCTTTCTTAATCAATCTATGAAAATGTTTTCACATCTATATCAATTCAAAGGTATACAACCACAACACAATACTGATATTATATTATCTAATATAACCACAAATACAAATACACTGAGTCTTTGTCTGACATATTGAACCATGTGGTATCTCTTATTTCAAGATATCAACAAACTTTAATTTTCTTACAGTCTAACAAATCATCAGTCTTCTCATTATTTCTAACAGCTCAGACTCTTAACGAATGTTTATACGTATGACTTACTTAATGCAATTAAAACTGGGGATCAGTTGCCACAGTATGTTATGACATGTTTAAGATACATGTAACTTGACAAATATGCCCATGTAAAATACTAAGCCCAGACTCTAATACCAAAATTGTAATGCACCACACTCATAGAGCATATACTTGAATGTATCAATGAATATTTGAGAACATACTCTACGAGGATGGAACATTAAGATGATCAAATCAAAACATTACAAATTTTTGAAGCATCAAACACATCTTCAGCAAACCATTAATCATTTTGACCCATTTCATTTACAACATATCCAATAATAAAAATCATTGCACTTTAGAATTCACACATACATTGTATAATAGTTGAGAAATACAATTCTTAATACAAAATTAACTGAAGACATGTGTAGGTACAATTGATCCTGATCACTAACTCATGTCCAATAGTAGTGGCTATACTCTAATTAGTCTAACTAGATCCTCCTTTGACCTGAAAATCAACAATGCAATTTTTATGAGTTTTGCAAACTCAATGAGTGAGCCATCCTCAATGTGCTCACTCATATAAAACACAAGGACAATTTACAATTCAGTTCACAGACAAATCTTATAATCAATTATTGTATATCACTTCATATTTCATCATACTTCAACAAATACAATTTATGTGTACAATATTTTGCATTTCTATTTCAAAATAGTCCAAATAATTCATTTCAGTCGTTCATATAATACATATCAAGTTATACATTTAAATGCACATGTAACTCCACTTTTTTTTTACTTTGTTGTGACTGAGCGCCTTTTTACTATTCCGTACCTATTGTGGATATCAGGTTCATTAATAACTGTCTTGTATCTATTGTAGATACCAAGTTCATTTTATATACAAAGCTTGTGACTCTTTATGTGCATTTATAAGATTTAAGCTCTTTTTCACTGGTCACTCTGATCACAACTTCTTTATCTAATAGTGCATAATAATGTGATGCATCATATCAAAAAATATGCCATCAATAACATTCATTCATTTTATGTAACATCGAACTCTTTGAGCCCTTTTGTATTGGTCAGTACTTAGAGATATTACTATATATTTATATATACATGGTTATATATGAGTTCAAAAATGTATTTGAATCCTTTTGGTATATATGTCAGTGATATATAACATTATATGCCCTTACATGAATTTAGAGTTCATCGGTATGCGTAATCTTGGAAATTTCTGACATATAAGCTTCTAAGTGTGTAAAATCGATTCCATTGGATGGATATGGACATGGTGGTCAATTTAAATGTGTTCTAATGCCTTAGGGGTGATTAGGTATGATTTATAGACTTATTGGACACTTAGAAAGCTTAATTTGAAAAGTTGATGTACATAAAGGCTTATTTACAACCTGTTAAATGTTAAGGGACTTAAATGTAATTTTTTAGTTCTTGGAAGACCAATATGTAATTTTATAAGGCTAAAGGGCTTAATTATAATTTTCAAAAGTTTAAGGAAATAAAAGTTTTGGTCATTCTCAAATTTTGGGCTTAATTGCAAATTTAGGAAAAGTTTGAAGGATATAATCGTATTTTCATATAAACTAAGGGCAAAAAAGGTAAAATCACAATGTTTGGTCAAAGAAGAGTCAAAATTCTAGACCCTTCTTCTTGTGTGTGGTCGTGCACCCTATTATTTGGCATTAAAATACTTTGTTTTAATTAAAAGAAAGGAGAAGAAAGGAGAAGAGGAAGTTTTGGCCATCACTTAATCTTCACCTAGTTTTTGATTCTCCAACCCAAAACAAGGTGTTCTAAGTTAATCTGGGATTAAGAAACTCAAATCTATCATTAGATTTGAGAAATTCTCAAGGATTTTAAGATATCACCAAAGGAAAGTTTAGGTAAATTTTGTCTCATCTCTCTCTACATTATGATTTTGAGTTTGGTGTTAAGATATGTTGTTCTCCATGCTTGACTATGCATGATACATGGTTTAGATGAATGAAATGAGTCATGGAGAAGCTTCTTTAAGCCAAAATTGAATTGCCTTCTCTTTGGTGAAAGTTGGTGAAATTTTGAATATCTTTTGAAATTGATGGTTTAAATGAATCCTATGATGTTAATTGTGTATATATAATGTGAATTCATGATGAAAAATAAGGAAGAAATACATTAGAAGGAGGCTTTCAAGTTTATGCCTTTAGGTGTTTGATAAAATGCCTAAGTGAACTTAGCTTAGGATTTAAAGATTTTGATGGTGTGCATTGGAAAGAGACTTTTATGTTTACTTAGAGTAAACTTGAATTGGTTGTCAGATTGATGAGTATTGGCCTAATGTTCTTGGATAAAAATGTACTCAATTATGCTTTGAAATGTGTAATTATTGGATCAAGACATTAAATGCCTTGGAAAATGCAAAAGAAAGCTTATGTGAATAATAAGGGTTGAGTTTTATACACTTATGTCATGGTGTGTAAATATGAGTTATATATTTGAGTAGTAAGTATACATTTATATGTATAAAGGCTTGAGAGCTATGGATCAAGGAGCTTGTATAGAGGATTGTTGAAGTTAAAGGAGTGTACACATTCTTTTGAGGTGAGTTGGGGAAAGCATATCTCTCAAATGGGATTTGGACATGCCAAGACATGTATGACGACTTGTATCTGAATTTTGAACCTAGATAATGCACAGTAAAATCGATTCTCAAATACATGCTAGTATACTTATGTATTTAATAAATGACATTGTTTTGAATAACTCTTTGCACTTGGAGTGGAACTGATGTTTTTATTTCATATTTCGAGGAATGATATTGTGTTCAACAAACCTACAATTGAAGTGCAAAGGACAATGTTTTATTTTCTAAAACTACATTTTTTAATAACTTTGCATTTGGATTTCAAAATATGATTTTCACTGCATGAAATATTATTTTGGAACTTACATATGCATAATTGAGTCATGTATGTAGTCTCTTTTTGGCTTAGAGCCATGACAAGGTTTCATTTTATCGGTTGGACCGATAAATAAAAACATAGTACCTTACTTGCTTTTTATACTTAATATTTGTATATGATATTTTGTGATTCGTGAGGAAACGATTGGCCAATAGTGTGCTAGGCACAACTGATTAAGCGACCATTGTACCCTTGACACTAGTACATAAAAGTCGGATCCTTGTAACGACAACATTCTATAGGACTCGAGGGTGATTGCACACCTAGAGGTCTGGTCACCGACGAGGTCATTACCTAAGGTTATGACGCTCTTGTCGACTGTAGTTTGAACTCACCACAAATGAAAGTCATGCCAATACTGAGATTCGATAGGTGTGCACACTAGTTTGATCGACTAGTGGTGACACATATAATTGTTTTGGTTTATTATGATATTTGGCTTCCTAAAGAGGTTTGATTTTTACATGTGATGTTATCCTACTTATGTGTACTAGAACTAAAACCTATGTTCACTGAATGAGTGATTAATAGGCTAGGCCTATGGGTTTCCTAACTAGTATGACAAGAGCCATGGACTAGGTCTATATGTTTTATGTCATACATATTCACTTCATAGGTGGTTATGTGCATGTTAGATATATAAAACTATTCTTAAGTTATTTAGACCGTTTTGGTGTGTATCGGGTTCTATTTGCGATATATATTTCCTCTACTCACTGAATACATAGTGTACTCACCCCCTCCGCTTCCCAACCATGCAGTTTAATTTAGTGAGTTGAAAGTTTTGAGTGGATTGTGCAATCTTTGTCATTTTTAGGATATTACAGCACGTGGATAGTATTTGTTTTATACTTTTGTTGTATAATGACTCGTGAGCATGTAGACATGTTTGATTATTGTGTCTTGACTGTCTTATGGTTTGTAACTCACTTTATGTGTGAACATTTGGTACCATTGTTAAGATTTCTGTTGAATGGACCTCACAGTCCAGAAGTTGTGGTAAAGTTTTAATGTGAATATAGAAGTGCGTTTGAAACTGATTTACAGGTGTTTTTCATTTTGATATTTTCGAATTATAGCCGTTGTGCTACTGAATTTTTTTTTAAGATGTCCAGTTAGCCTTGTATAGTCAGGTTAAGGGTACCGTGAGTATCCTTAGCCTGGGTATGTGGAGGTTGTCATGTGCCCGATGTGGTTCTGAGTCGTGACATATAATTACTTACTCATTATGTACACGTCTACATATCAATTCAGAAGATTCAATTTTATAGGCTACATGATTCATAATCAATACAATTACCTATAGACACTTTTGACCTTTTTAGCTTATTAAACCTATGAGCATATTTGTAAAGATGACTTAAGACAAAATATCCCCAACCAAGTTGCTCATAGTCATTAACATTGACAAAGGTATCTAACAGCTATATGTTGATACCATAATTGATGTTAGGCATCAAAACATCCAATATTTATAAAAGTAAGTTCCTTTATAAATATTCCCTTTTTTATGCAACATTTACTTTATCTAGTATACACTTGATCATAATTAAATAATCACTAAATTTGTTCTTCTCTTGAAGCCTCATCACTTATCTTTATTGAATATTATATGTACTCATTTGGTTCCATTAAAAACCTACAATTAGTGCAATGGTATCACCGTTAGTCTTGATCCTCCCTTATTCTTATTAATAACTTTTTGCATCAAACCATCCATATAATTAGTAGTATAAATCCTTCCTAAACCTAAACATGTCCATAATTTGGAGTTTATTGAGTTTATCATAAACCACTACAGTTATTCTAGTGTAAGAGTTTACAGTAATTTAAAGACCTTCTTTGAATAACAACGCCTTTGACAATTCTAAAAAAAACTACTCATATAATGTATTCATACCCAAATAAACTTAATCACCAAATTATATTAATTTAAATTTAATTTGGTGAAAATATCATACCTTTTTCTTTATACGTCCACTTTATTGACTTGATCCATAAGCAACAAGTTCATTCCCAACCTAAATTTAAATTTTCAAATAAAAATAACTTTACATTATCATCTTATTGATCTTAATAAAATATTTTCTTATTACGTTCCTTTTCGCCTTTGTTATCTTCTTATCTCCTTTTTATGCGCAAGATGTTGCTTTATTTTTTTTTCTTTTTATGAACTCTGACACTAAAAACATAAATTTCAACTATAACTAAACAAATACTATAAATGTACAAAATAAATCCATACCAAACCAAGCTATAGACTATAGATTTTTACTTAATAACATGAAAAATATGTACCAATTACAACATGTTGTCCCTTACTCTATACCTCACCAACTAAGACATTTTTACTAAACTCAACACCTTAGAAACCATATCTAAATGCATATCTAACATATCTTTTAGAGATAAAAAATATTGACTTATAAACTTCATAAAGGGAGAGAGAGGAAGATAAGAGTGTGATATTGTTTGCTTACCATGTTTACTTCTCAGTTGTTTCGTGGGTATGCCAATACACCAACTAATTTGTTATATATGAGTCTAAAATGCAATGGTTGAGAAAATTAAGAGAGATTTATCTTTTTTATTTGTTGGGTTCCATTCAAAACTAATAAATGGAAGAAGAAGATGCTACATTCTACTGGTAAGATATAATCAAATAGGCTGATATGATTCACAATAGGAAAAGGGAAATGCACTTAGATATCAATCTTTATATAACTTGTTCTTTTTACTCCATTTGGAGGGAAAGAAATAACAGGTTATGCAAGAACTTGAAAATGTATAATCATGAACTTACTTACGGGGTTTGTTGTTGGATTAGGGAAATACTGAAGTCAATGTCACAGGAAGGATGACTACCTCTTTCAGAAGAAGACAAAGTTTGAAACGAGTTTGTAATTAGTTATTTCTTATAATGTTGTTCTCGAGTAGCATGAGTTTTATAATCCTTTCCCTGTAATTACACAATTGTCATGCACTTTGTTTCTTTGATGCTCATTCTTGAGCTTTAATGATTTTTTCACTTAAAAAAAGTTTAAATTTAACCTTGAAGCTTTTACCAAAATAAATATTAGATCATAACATTTCAAAACATTCAAAATGAGCCATGATATTTAGAAATCACTCAATTTAAACCTTAAATGGATGAAAATATTGATGAAGTTATATCTTTGTTTGTTATATACCACATCAACATTGATGTGGCATATATATTTTTATTAGTTTTGTAAGCCACATGAAATAATAAAACCCACACATTTTAATTAAACTTTAATTAATTTTAAATTAAGTATCCTTAATTGTGATTATTTATAATAAATTCTAATTAAACCTTAATTTAATAAAAATAATGTAACTTAGCCTAATTAGTCTAATTTTAAGCTACAAAATTATTGATTTGGATATAACACAATTAAAGTTAGACCTTTTGGAAGATAATAAAGTGGACTTGTCTTAAGGGAGAAGATGAAATGAAACAAAAACCTAAGATGATGAATTTTTCTGATGATGATGTCCATTGTTAATAATGAAAGAGTTAAAGAATATAATTTGTTGGTTTTTTATGAGAAATAAAAATAATTTAGTCAATGGAACTAGCTTTAGACTTCTTTTTCTTATGTTTCTTTTTAATGTATGATACTCTTCTTTTCCTTTTCTATTTTCATTGTTTCTTATCCTTATGTTCTCCATTTTCTGTCATACTCCTCTTTGAGTCATACTTGTTCTTACTCTTTAAGCTTTATTCTCCTCTAGAGCCTATTTGTTATTCTCTCTCATATCCATTCTTTATGTCTATTTATTGATTGTTTATTATTCTCTACTATATTTTATTCCTTTCATCTTTGTCTCCATCATTTCTAAACATTAATTGGGTCCCAAATGTTGCAATCAAAGCTTCACTAATTGTCCAATGTGACAATAAGGTTAAAGCAATTCAGAGATAACTATGTTCAATTTGACAACAAAAATTATTGTAGCATCTCTAAAGTAACATTAAAAATTCCAAATGAATATGAATGAAGTATTGTATTCTCTTAACTATCTTCTATGATCTTATCTCTCCTCCACTTTGCTTTCTTTGTTATTCCTCTATTTCCTTTAGCTTGTTACTTATATAGACTACTCCTTTTAGACATGGATCTTGTAGAGTTTATAGCAAATATGGAGAGTTTAGAACTCAAATTTTGAATTTTAGAAATTAAGGTTTTATTAGTTAAACTTACGCTAATTAGGGTTAAGTTAGATTTTTTTGTTGAATTAGGGTTATTAGTTTTAATTAAAATTTATTTTTTGAAAATAATTGATTCATTTAATTAGAACTATGTAATATAATGTACAATGTAAAAGTATATCAATGGAAATGGCCTAGATAGCCAATAGTAAAATGCTAATCACTGAATCCTATAGAAGAGCTTTAGATTGACAACGGATGAAATTGTGTACTTTATGTCATTTGTTATTACTAATAATCTCATCTTATGGAAATTTTTTGTTTTAGCTTCTTCTATTGACTTACATGGCTCCTGTTTGAATATTAAATTATTCTTGGTCATCCATATTTGCTAAATGATTGTTCCTATCCCTAAAATGAACACCTTTTTATCCCATTTGTAGTTTAGTTTCAGTGCACTGACCCAGTTGATGATATGTGGTCAGTTTGCTGATATTAAGGTATTACAAACATATCCAAATGAGTTACTTTATAATATGAGCATTCAAAGAATAAATGTTTATGCTTCCTTGTGATAGTCTGCACAACACACACATTCTAGATTTTACATGAAACTTTATCCTATCTCTAGTTTTACATTTTTAGAATATTCCTAGCCATAAGAGGAATGATATTGATGATGGAATTGATGAATCCCAAATTAGATTTGTCCTTGTAAGTCTATAACTAGCATCTTGTATAAGTCTCCTATAAGAACAAGTGGTGAATAACTTGGTGGAGTCCTTCGACCATTAAAATTTATTATATGTATATAATTAAAATTAAAGATAACTAATGTAAAATCAATTAAAGTTTAATTAAAACATATGGGTACCATTATGCATATTGGTTGTTAGAAGCCTTGAAATTTTGATTCATTGCTACCTCTTCCAAGCTCAATAACTTCTTAGCTCTAACTAAACTAGCAAAAGATACATTAACTGATTTCCTAGTTGCAGTATGGAACAGTGGTTAGATGAAACCCACGTACCATGAGTTTACCCTAAGGAATAAACAATATAGAAAAAGCACCTTATATTCTTCACCATTCTTTGAAAAATTAAATCCCAAAAACTAAATAAGCTAAACCAAACGGTATAAGGAAACCAAGTTCGAACACATGCATACTTGACTGAATGACTTCATCATTATCACAAGGAACAGATAGAGTTTTCGTAATTGATGATTATTTCAAAACTATCAAATTGCCTAATCATATACGAACCATTAAGACATTGCCACTACCTCCATTTTCATCTACATTCTCTAGAAGATTTAAGCATCCTTTACACAACGTATAGTATATACAACCATATGTTCATCTAATAGCTTCTTAACTAGAAATGAGATATAGAGAATAAAGATAGACAATTAAGTCGAATAAGACTAAAAACCTTAAAGAAGAAGATCAACCATTGACGGCAAGCAATGATTAGACTTTAATGCACTGATTTGTTCTTCAGCAGGGAGGATTCTATCAGATAGCTCCCACCGAAACTCATTTCTGGTGTCAAAAAATTTGTCAAGTCGACATTTTGTAATGAGTTTATATTAATGAATTGATTTTAAAAATGCAATATAAACAAAAACATGTCATATATATAAAGCATAGACATCAAAACACGCTAGAGAGAAGTTGGAGGTAATGTTACAATAGGTAGACATTGGAATAGGGGTTTTCTATTGCATTGCAATGAAATGGATATGAAGCTATAAATCAAAAAATTGAAGGAAAGTTGGAACGGAAAACACTTTTAGCAAGCATTTTTTAACATTTGCAACTATAAATAATATATCATCAAAGTATTTGGCTCTTTTAAATGAAAGACAGAAACGAGCCAGTCTCATTTTGCAATGGAAGTTAGAGTAGTTATATGCTTCAACAGTTTAATCTCAGCTGCAACGTAGTACATCCAAATTAGGAAATGGTAACCAAGATAATGAACATTGATTGCCTTAACCTTCGATAATTTTCCTAGGAGCCCTGCACATCAAAGTAGTAAATTTTGGCAAAGGCCAAGAAAGTGTAATTTGATATATGCAATTGTTAAAATTAAGATGAATTGGTTATAAAATCTAAATTCTGCTATCATAAATGTCTAGCTACAAATTCAGGAGACATTACAATAAATGTCTTTGCTAACCAAATATATCAGTTTATTGAACTAAAACCTTGATGTAGAATATTGTGAAATCTTGATGGTAACTGTAAAACCCCAAACCTTTCCTTTTAATGAAGGTAAATTTTTATGTTCAGTGAATAGTATTTTTTGCATGAATAGTGATTTTTGGGGACCTAAACCTAAAAAGAATTGAAAATATTCATAATAGGTATTAGAGTCTAATGGTACTGAAATGGATTGAAAATAATTCCGATTGGATGGATTTCGAAAATTTACAAAGTTTAGGACTTAAAATGCCCTTTTTGAAAAATAATGGATATTGATGTTTTTAACCCTATTCGAATTTTTTTTAAAGCATCCAGTCAATACGTATCGACCCTAACAAGAGTATTTCATGTTCAATTTGATGATAAACCCGTTGCGAAATATTTTCTGAATGTAATTCGGTTAGTCGGTGATTAAATTCATTAAGGGGCAATTTGGTCTTTTTGCATAGTGATTAGGGGAAAATTGGTCTTTTTACATGAAGAATAGTGGATTCATGATTCATGATGGAAGATGACACGTGTCATGTGTTAAAGGAGTAAACTTAAGACAATTGCTTCATTCTTTTTGTCATAACCGTGAGAGTGAAAGTGAGTTACCCGTGAGTGAAAAACAAAAGAAGAAAAGGAGAGAGCTAAAGGTGTGTTTCAGCCAAGCTTGAAAGAAGAAGGGTGCAGCTGATTTTCCATGATTTGAAGCATGATTAGAAGAAAGCTTGCAATTTTCCAAAAGATTGAATGAAAGTGGTAAGTTTTCCTAACTATGTTTAGTGAAATTCTGTATTAGGATTCTCTATTTACTTGAATAGTCCTAGTGTTTTGGCCATAACTTAGTTTATAGACTTTAAAATTGGGTGATTTCAACTATAAATGAAACCTAATACATATTACTAAAAAGCTCTAGAAGAGACTTAGACCTAATTATAGCTGAATAATACTGAAATTGATATTGATTATGGTAATATGATATTGTCCTTGTGTTGAAGCAACTTGTGATGTTTGGTATATGTTTCATAATTTAGAAGTTAAAATGGCATGATTTTTAATGATATGGAAACTAGAGACATGGGGGAACAAATTTCTAGAAGACTTCAAAACCTAATTTGAATGTTTGATATGTAAAAATTAAGGAATAGTTGGAGGCATAGATTCTGAGCATAAGTCGTAACCGTGACTCATTATGCATGATTGTGATATAGTAAATTAAATTGGGTGAGAATGTGTTTTGAAGAAATTAGTGTCACAACCCAGAACCAAATTTGGTACATAATAACCGCCGCATACCTGGGCTAAGGAAATTCACGGTACCCTTAACCTGACTATACAAGGCTAACTGAATATCTTTAAAAACATTTGGACAGCACAACGACTATATTTTGAAAATCCCAAAACTTAATTAAAACACATATAAATTAGTTTTAAAAGCACTTCTATATTCACATTAAAACTCTACCGTAACTTCTGGACTTTTGAGTTCACTCAAGAGCAATCTCAAAGACAATACCAAAAGTTCATATATAAGGTCATTTACAAACCATCAAATAGTCAAGAGTTAATTTAAAAAATTATAAAGCATATCAACATAATCATGAGCCACTATATAATAAAAGTACAAAACAGAGGCTACTCATATGCGATAATGCCACGAAAATGTCAAAAGCTGCATGAATCACTAAAAGCTTCAAGCTCACCAAATTAACCTGCATGGTTAGAAAGCAGAGGGGGTGAGTATACTATGTACTTACTGAGTAGAAAAAACATATGTCGTAAACAGAACCTGGTACATACCAAAACAGTCTAAATAACGTAAGGATGATTTCACTCATCTAACATGCATATAACCACCTATGAAGTGAACATACATAACATAGAAACACATAGGTCTAGTCTATGACTCATCCTATACTAGTTAGGAACCACATATGCCTAGCCTATTAATCACTTATTCAGTGAACATAAGTTCCAATTCTAGTATACAAGAGCAGAAAAGCATTACATGTAAAATCAAATCTGGTCAAGAAGCCAAATCTCAAAATAGGCCAAAATAGTTATGTGTGTCACCACTAGTCAACCAAACTAGTATGTGTACCCATCGATCCTAGTGTTGGCTCGACTTTTATCTATGGTGACTCCAGACTACGATTGATAAGAGCATTATTACCCTAGGTAAGGACCTCATTAGTGACCAGACCTCTAGGTGTGCAATCACCCGTAAATCCTATAGAAAGGTGTTGTTACGAGGACTCGACTTTTATGTACCAACATTAAAGGATATGGGGGTAACTTAATCTGTTGTGCCTAGCACACGAATGTCTAATTATTACCTCACCAATTATAAAAAAATCATATACAAATATTTAGTATTAAAATTAAGTAAAGTACCATGCCTTTATTTATCGGTCCAACCTATAAAATGGAACTTTGCCATAACTATAAGCCAAAAGAGAATACATACAAGCAGCATACATGACTTGGTTATGCATATGTAAGCTCCAAAACATTATTTCATGTAGTGAAAGTCATCTTTTGCACTCCAAGTGCAAGGTTATTCAAAACAATGAACAATCCTAAGTACGAGCTCTTTGATCCACAACTCCCCAGCCTTTATGCATACAATATGCAATGTATTTACTACTCAAACATGTATCTCGTAGTTATAAACCATCACATAAGTGTATAAAACACAATATCACTAGTTTTACTTAAGCTTCTCAAATCATTACTTCCCTTATTAACACAATATCACTATTTTTCAGCTATAGGATTCGGCCATTAAGCTTCTCATATGATTACTTCCCTTATTATTCGCATACTGTTTCTTTTGCATTTTCCAAGGCATTTAATGCCTTTGATCCAACACTTACACATTTCAAAGCATAATTAAGCACATTTTTATCCAAACACATTAGGTCACTACTCATCAATCTATGCAAAATTTCAAGTTTACTCTAAGTAATCATGAAAACCTCTTTCCAATGCCTACCATTACAATCCTTAAATCCTAAGCCAAGTTCACTTAGGCATTTTATCAAACACCTAATGTGCATGACTTTCAAGT
>JAOTAY010000191.1:11507468-11520639 GCA_025629805.1 Erythroxylum baracoense
ATAGATGAACATAAAATGAGCATAAATGACTCTGAATTAAGTCCTAAAGAGCCACTCAAAATGTCCATTAACAAGTTGTAAATGAGATGAATTCCTAGTAGCTTACAAAGATGACAATTGCAAAAGAAAAATAGGAGATCAACAATGAAACAAAGGTAGCAAATGTGAACGAAATAGTGGGCATTAGTTGTGAGGTAGATAAAAAAGAAGGAACTTGAGCAGTGGCAAAAAAGTAGATCTAGTAAACTTTGATCCAAGAGGAAAACCAATATTAAGCATTCCAAATTATTTGCACCATATGGAATGTGAGGAGATTAAATTGCCCCAATAAGTAGTTGGCATTAAAGGACTACTTAGTTTCCAAGCAATCGAATTTTGTTGGTTTGGTGGAAACCAAAATAAAAGAAGAGATTTTTCAAAAAGTGTTACAGTTTCTCCCATCTAAATAACAAGCTCTTAACAATCATTCCAAACATCCGAATGGTAGGATCTGGGTGGCTCTAGATCTAAATCACTTGATCTTAACAAAATAGTTCTGCACTAACCTGTTATTACATTGTGAACTCACTATTAAAGCTAACATGATTCTAATTACAATTACAATTATATATGAAAAAAATTGATAACTTTAGAGGGAAGCATTATGGAGGGATTTGCAAGCTATTGACTTTAGCATTTCGAGCCCTTGGATGATTACAGAAGACTTCAATTACTTGCTAAGTCCAGCTGAATCTAATGGAAGAAGAACAATAACTCATGTGGACACTACAGAACTAACAGAGGTAAATACTAAGCTTGGTTGGTTGATCTCAAATTCTTGGGGACCTATTTTTACATGAAGTAATCACTAGAAAGGTAGTGGACTGTTACAAAGAAAATCGGATAGATTTTTAATTAATGATCATTGGCTCACTAAAATGCATGGCCGCTATGTAGAGTTTGGTGAACCTTTGGTTTCAGATCACACTCCAATCAATGTGTTTGTCAAATACAAAACAAGGCCAAGGAAATCTCCATTTAGGTTCTTTAATTCCTTGTTAAAGCATTCCAACTTGACTTAATTATAGCAGCTTCCATTAATAAACACTTTTAGGGCTCTAAAGCATTCCAACATTTGCAATTACTGAAAAGTATGAAGGCTGATTATGTTAAACTTCTCAAGGAGAATCCTACTCCTATGAAGATAGAGAAGTTGCAAGCTTTGAAGGAATACTCTCTCAATGGAAAAGTCAACCATGCAAACAATTGTTAATAGGACCTATGGTCAAGTTTCCACTTTACAGATTGATATGAGGATCAGGTATTGATCCAACTCACTCTTTCATCTTGTGGTTAGGTACTCTACAACAATTGGGAACCAGGAATAGTATCAAGTTCCAAATTTCGGATAAAAATTGCGCTCTATGCTCTAGAGAAGCTGAAACCTTAGATCATATATTCTTCAAATGTCCTCAAACCAAACAACTATGGAGTGCTTTTCTCAATATCTTTGAATTGCAAGACAAGGATCTTAGCTAGATGAATACATTGACTTGGGTTAACAAACTAAGATGGGCTAAAAAGAAGATCAAAGGACCTTCAAAACTAGTTTGGGAATGTTCGTGCACTATATTTGGAGGATGAGAAATACCAAAATCTTTGGTAAAGTTGAAGAGTACAAAGAATACAATTGGAACCATTTATGGCTAAAACTAAGGATGATCAATACTAATCATCTACTCATGTCCACTTCTATTAAAATGCAATTGAACATCTAGAATATGATGTTGTTGATATATCCAATTATGTACCTTCTTCACTAGTTTAAGCTCTATTTTCAGGAGATGTAACTTCATACATTTTGTAATTTCCACCTTTAGAATGAATTTATTACTTACTTTCAAGAAAATTTCAAAAACAGGACTATCATTCGTTAAAATGATTCATAATTTATATTGGAAGGTTAATGTTAAATACCAGATAAAATAATATAAAAGTTTTATCATAAGTACAATCTTTATAAAAATAAGATTGCTATCTAATTCAAATATTATCTAAATATAATAATATTAAAAGGGTCTAATTCCTATTAAAAAGGGGGTAAAGAATCACTAGAAAAATCATAAAGTTACATGAATTCTTAAAATTACATCTCCATCAGAAATTTGATTTAGCATAAAAGTACGTTGAATTGCTCGATGTGTTATTGATCATTCTTATTATTTTATAGAATTTTGAAGTTTTCATGTTTCAAGTTAATTACTACTCAAATTCAATTCTAATATTTATTCTACTTAAAATAAATGTATTGAATTTTTTTTATCAGAAGTTAATATCAAATTTCTTTGTATTAGGTTATAACATAAAATTTTCAAGTTATATTAGTCGTACAGGCCAATACTGACTAATACCCTAAAATATTGAAAAATATTAGGTCAAATTTATAAATTAAGAAAAATTGAAAGACTAAATTAAAAAATGTTTTATATTTAAATATAAAAATATTTTTAAATGATACATTGTTTAAAAAATATTAAATAGAGTTATTGACTAAAATTTAAATTATTAATTTTAATTATAATATAAAACTCTGTTTTAATAGGGAATTAAATTTTTATATAATCAAAATTAATTTTTATGCTTATAAATTACTTTCATCCTTCAAACAATGTTTTTATTTTTAATTTCTTTTCCAACGTTGCTTTTGAATTAATTTTTTTAACATAGACATATAGGTTTAATTTATTTTTATAAGATGTGAAATAATTTAATTTTTATTTTAGTTTTTATAATCTAATTTTATTATTAAACAAATAAAAATAGTTAATTATTTAGTATTAGTCAATAAAATATAATAAATATAATAAATTTTATAGTAAGAGTCTAAATTTTAATTATATAAAACTAAAATTATATTCTATAATTCTATAATTTTATTTAAAATGGTATTCAGTATTTAACAAATACCAACACCAGTGTCAGAATTGGTAACAACTCTAGTGCGATATTCGCAATACTACTTTAAATTCTTGATTAAGACTTAATAATAAAATTTAGAAAATATCACACTTATTATGCTTATCATTATAATAAGAATCAATATTTCACACGTGAGTTTTTAATTATATAAGTATTAGCAAAAAAAATTATACCTTAGAAAATAGTATGAACCATACCGGCCGGAAAATAGTCCGAGATTGAAATTAATTTTATAAATTAAATTAAATTAAGATATTTATAATTTTATTAATAATTAATTTAAATTAATTAAATATATAATATATTTAATTGATAGTAAATTAAATAATATATGCTTTTGTTTCATGTTTCAATTCCACTTGGTTGTTTCTTTATCACGAACTCCTGTTATAAATTATAGTAATTTGAGAGTTAAGGATATTTATTATTCTTTTTATTGATGTTTTGTGTAAGTATTATTTATTATATAATAAAAATTGAAATTTTAATATTTTAAACACTTTATATTGTTCTTAATTTTATATTTGTATGATAATGATTTTCTTTTTTCATATAAATTTTGATTATTATTTATATGTGAAATATCTGAAAATTATTGTTATTTCATATTAATTGTGATTATTATTTATTATTTTGATTTTTGAAGACAGGGTTAAAAAATACAGTACAACTATACAATATGACAATGAACTATTTTGTAATTTTAAAAAAATTCAAGGACTATTTCATACATTTAAAAAAGTAACTGAAACGGTATCGAGTGTTGACCAGTACCGATATAATACTATACCAGAACTCAATTCAGTACTAAATCTGGTACAATATTCGTAACCTTGATATGAACAAGTTTGATTAGTAGTTTAACGAGAATAAAGATATCAAAATATGAACATGGGTACGAGATTTTTAGTCATTTAAAGTAAGCTTAATAATTTGATTCTTTATATTTTTCAGGAGTTAATCAAGGTGAGGAACAGGATCAAAAACTCGTACTCCTACAGGATTGGTGATGCCAATAATATCTTCTTCTGGACTGCCGGTAACCCTATGGATTGCTAGAGAATGAGACTGGATTATTTCCTCTTAAATTATTATTCCAACAAAATGCCATTGTTTCTCAAGTACTATATGGTTAAACTCTCTCTCAGGAACTCTACCAGCTTCAAACCTCTTGTCTTACCTGATCTTCACATTGAGCCCTGGTAAAGAAGATGAAATAATATGGAAGGACACTCCTTCGAGAAATTCACTAATGCCTCACACAAAAAGTTTCTTTGTTCCACGATGCCAAGGGTTGAATAGTTTGAATTATCGTAGGTTAAATACGCACTCCCCGGTGCCTCTTATACGCTATACAGTTGGCAGTGAAAAGTAAACTCGTTACTCTGGACAGGTTAACCAAGTTTCTGAACATTCTAAGCCAGTGCTCCCGATGTAAATTAGATAAAGAATCTTGCTTTTACAAACAAGGCCTGGCGAGTGATACTAAAACTATTTAATTTAGACAATCCGCCTACAGAGTGGTCTGATATCATACAATGCAGCAACAAAATCAAGCACAATACCGAAAGGGATAGAAGGATTTACTGCACTTCACTTTCTTATTTGGTTTCGAGTTTATGGGAGGAGAGAAACTAAAAATATTTCGTAATCAAGCTTCAAATGGAGAGTCCTTCATTGGGGAGCTTATGGAAAAGATAGGCTTCATCTTTGAATGTATAAAGAAAAGCTACAATTTAACACACAGATCACTGCATGTGGAGATTTATTTAGTTCAGTCTCCCTAGTTTGCTTGGTTTTTGGTTAGTAAGCAAAAAGCTCACTAACAATAAAACACTAAGGTGTTTCCTTTTAACTTTCTTCTTGATGCTCTTTCGTGGTTTAATATATTCATATTTTAAAAAAAAACCACCTGCTTTGAAGAATATGCAACATAAATGGCCTACAGAGTTCAATCATTTATTGGCCTATTTATGTAAAATGAAGCTAAAATGATGATCTGTTTATGGCATACTACTTGGAATTATGTATTGGACTATACTGGTTCTACTAAAAATAAAAACCTCACCTTGTAGCAAATGAGATAATCATGTCTATGAAAATTTTTTTTTTTGGACTCTTAATTATAATTTGTTGGTAAATTATTGAGTATTTCTCAGTGACTATTAGTTATAGCTTGTTAAGTACTAAATCATAATAAAATGAAATATGGCATAAATATAACTATTTCAGCGTATAATGTTTTTGAATAATTTAAATAATGTGAATCAAGTCACCAATCGTTTTTCCTAAAACCAAGGTATATCTTCCCTTTTGATCCCAAAAGAACAGTATGTATCAACCATGCGAATGCCAAATAGACTGTTGAAATCCAGTAGTAAGTGAGGGAGCAATGATTAGTAGTTTGGCCAAATTTTTATTAAAATTATAAACCAATCCTTTATATAATGATTTCTTTATTTAAATCAAATCAAATTAGTTAAACATTTAAATCAAACCAATAAATGCAAATAAATTGATTTGGTTTGAATAGTTAGAATAGGTCAATTTTAGATTTTTCATATATAAAAAAATAAAAAAAATTTTAGTTTTTAGTGAAATAATATTTTAGAATATTATATCTGAAGAATTTTAATCATATTTCCACTGGTATAAATCCTGCTGATAAAAATTACAATATCAGGAAACAAATAATTTAATTTCTAACATCTTTGAAGTGAGAATTAGTTAAATATCAAAATTAAGAAAATAAGAATCCTATACTTAGATTTTATTCTTAAACAGAAATAATTGATATGAGAAAATAGATAAATAACGCGAATTATTTGAAGTTATTATTTTCTTGAATAATAATATCATTACTATTTAATATGTTATCAAAAATGACTTATTTATAAAATAAAATTAAAACTTGTAGATTTAAGAATAATGGTTTTGTTTTGGGTTAGATCAAATTCTTTAAAAATTTTAAAATTCAAAGTATTTTTTGTCTTTTAAAATAATTGATTTTGAATTTTTTAATGATTTAAATTGGACTCAGTCGTTGCAATCATTTATGGTCGTCCCCATCTCAAACTTCGTCTAATGAAGGTTAAACGTCGCACCGACAGTATCACCGTGATCGGCACGTGCATGACCTGCCCCGACTTTATTGTAGATCACCATTTTTTGTAGATTGTCGAGGTCTAGAAGAAACTTCAAAAGAATCTACCCGGAAAAGTTAAAAAGACGTCATTTTTAGTAAACCAATCCATGCAAGAGGGGCTACATCATCTCTTCCAATTTTTCTGTTATAACCCTAATCCCGCCTTCAATTATATTAAGAGGCAGAAATATGATTAGAATAGAAAAAGTGGAACACAAAATTTCAGTGCTGCAAGAGAGCTCGTTAGGTAGACAAAAACAAGTTTGGAATAAATAAAAAAAAGTGAAGCAAAAGATTTCAGGGCTGCAAGCGACCCGCCAGATGTTTGTTTCATTAAAACTTACTTAAATCCAATAATTAAACGTCACCTTCACATGGCCGTAGACGAGGCCAATTTTAATGTCCAGGGGTCCCAAAGCTCTCATCTGTAGCTTTTTGAAATTGGTTCAACCGTTTATATTGATGAAGGTCATGATGGATTTGTACAAGCGGTAGGGACAATTCACTAATCAAACACAAGCCCCTAAAGCAGATTGTCAATCAAGTAATATTCGTGAACCTCTTCACGGGACACTGTAACTTAGTACTTAAGCTTAATTTTGATTGCCCTCCCAATGATAATATAAACCTAGCGCTTAGGATTAACTGTGATTGCTCTCCTAATGACAATGTATCCTATGCTTTTTTATGCTCCTGGTCTTGCAATAGATAGAGAAGTCATCCTAACAGTTGCTTCCAAATTAATTGACTTACGTGTGATATACCGAAATGGATTTACTTTTGATTGCCCCACCATGGTTTCCGTGTACAACTTATCTTCTTCTTTTTTCAGCTTTTGCACTTTCGTCTTGACTTGATACAGCGTAAAGCGAAACGAAAGATACTACTCTTGAGAAAGCTCAATATTATTATAGTACTATATTGTTGGTGCAATAAATGTTAATAAAAATATAATTAAAGCATTTAAATTAAAAATATAATTAAAGAGGAGTTGATCTCATATCCAATGCGAATGTAAACTAATTAGGAAAAATAACATTTTATTATATAAAATTTTTCAAATTAAAATTATTTTTTTGATTGTGCTTAAATTTATTACCCAACCTTCGCTCTTATAATTATTTTTGAATTTGACTATTAAATAAAATTTATAAATTAATTAAAATTAATAAATTATAAAATCAAAACAAATTAAAACTGGTTCAATTTTATGAAAAAGCTTAAATTATATATAAAGGATAAATGGTTTCTAAATATTATTCAAACTTTCTATGAATAAGTTACAAAATAAATTATAGAGAAGTATTTATAAAGTATATAATAAATTTGCATTCAAAACATTAATATATTTATTTAATAAGTATGTGACTTCATTTGTAGAGATAATATCCATAGAGAATATTATGTTGTTTACTTTACAAATGTTTAAAGGATCATCATTACATTTAGATCAAAGGGATAAATTGGACCCTCACGTTTTTATTATAATTTAATTTAAGCTTAAACATTTCAATACATTAAAAAAGAACCCTAACATTTCACAAACATCCGATGCAAACTACAACTAAACATTTTAATCAACCTTCCATTACAAAAAGTACATATGATAGTTTTGTTATCTTGATATTGGTCCCCTATCAGATTTATATCCTATGTGGTAAGTGGAATCAAAAATAAAAAAATTCTTATTTTTACTAGACGATAACTTTGAATGTTTCTCGAACGCTGTCATTTGGCTTAGATGTGTATGACTTAAGGTAAATGACATCATTTAGGAAAAATCCAAACATTGTTATCTAGTTTTGGGTTTGGTTACACAACAACGCCTTCTTCTTCCTTCTCTGTTTATCAAATCAAGTCAAATCCTTAATCCCTCTTTTTAACCTTCTTCATAGTCCCTTCTTCTCTATTGCTCTAGCAGTCATTGAATGCTTCTAGTTAGATTTTTCTTCTATGCTCCTCCAGCATTCCTCGATTCTTGTCTTCTCTCTTATGAGGTATGGTGTGGCTTCTCCTTTTCTTAGGTGCACTATGGCTTATCTTCTGATGAAGTGTGGTATGACTTCTCTCCGTTAAAGTATATGTTAAATCATAAGTTGATTTTTAAATTGGATTTGATATCTATTATTATGGGTAAAGGTGAAGGAGGCATTATGGACACTTTTATCTATTTTGGTGGACTTATAGGTAAAATGTGGTCCTGGCATGTTACTCTTATTTGTTGGTAGTTTGAATGTAAAAAAATTTTTCCATGTGTGATAAGCGTATTACAGAATAATATGTGACCAACACATGATATTGCATTTTATTTCTATATTTTCATGATCTTGCATGCTATTGCATAAGATTTTATGGTTAGTTTTATAAAAATTTATGAAATATGATACAAAATGAATGAAAACCATTGATTTGTTTTTTTGAAATTTTTTCAATATGATACGAAATGCCTGATAACACAAAGGTATAATTTTACATTTTTCTCACTACTCTTGATCAATATATGGTATGTTCTTATGTGTTTTGGAATGCTTTGGTCAAAATTTTGGATGAGATTTACTTTCCTAGATTATATATATGTTATGTCTATCAAATTTCTGTTAGCCTCTATACAAACAGTCTCACAAAGATTATATATATGTTAAAGTGTTTAAATAAGAGTTGTTTATTTTTCCTACATTAAGTTAGGTACATTGGAAAATAGAGAAGAGGTTTTTCACTTGCATACAACACTTATTCTTGAGCAAACAATGTTAGTCTTCCCTTTCTATAACTAAGCTTATGGTAGAAAAATCTATGTTCTTTTCCTTTAAACTATCTTGTACACATGTTCTTAAATCACCTAAGTACTAATAGTCTTATATATGGTTTTGTATATGTATACGTTCTTAAATATATATATTATTATTCACTTGTCATTTATAGGTTATAATGACCCAATATGGAAGCTTGAAGTTATATATAGCGGATATTTTAAGAAAGATTCTAAGTTTAGTTATAAGGGTGGATCGTCAAGTTATTGTGATAAAGTTGATATTGATTTTGTTAGTTATAGATAAATTTATGAGATGTGGAAAGAATTTGGATCCTTACATTTTGACAAGGTTTATTTTAAAGTTTCATATTTTAGATTTAATGAGTCTTAATCACACTAAGTTAATGTACCTTTTAAAATGGGACAATTGAGGTTTATGATGCACACAAGCTTGACGTTTCGATTATGACTCTAGAAGTTTTGATTATAGCAGGTAATGTTGGGGATTTGTGCTTTGATGGGCATTTTGTACATGATGATGAAGTTGAGGTAGATTCCTTTAAAAAAGAGTAGTAATGATGGGGATATGGCATTTTGTAGAATGAAGTTAAAGATGTAATAAAGTTCAAGTTTAAGATGATAATGAAGTTGAAGTTGAAGTTAAAGAAGCACATAATACATTTGATGTTTTTAATTCTAAATAGCCTCCAACCAATAGAGATTGATTCTAGTGGCTATAGAAGTTTCATTCATAGTGATGCGTACCCTAAAGAGTTAATTAGAAGACCTAGCACAAGTTTTAGATATGAACTAGGTGGTGGTATGTCACGTTGGATATTGGGTATAAAATTTTACAATAATAAAGAGTTCAAAGATGTTATTGTTAATTATTCAATAGCAACATGGTTTAATGTTAGATGGAAAAAGTGAGTTTAAACAAACTAGAGTTAGATGTATTGAAGGATTTAAGTAAAAAACTATATACAACATATGATATATTAATAAAAAATGTTTCAAAATCAAGACATATGACATATTTCACACAAAAAGAAAGACTAAAATGATATCAGTAAAGTTTTTAGTAGACATTTTTAGGATAGAATTGTAGTGAAGCTTAGTATAAACATTACGAAGATGAATGAAGAATGCAAGGAAAAGTTGAACATATTTGTGGAATCTATGTGTAATGCTGTAAAGAGGAAGTTAAGGAAGGAGAGAGAATTAGACTGTGTGAATATTCCAAGCTGCAAGGTTATATCAAAGAGTTGAAACATAGAAATTATGGTTCAATAATGGAACTTTACTTGTCAAGGAATTAAAAATCTTTTGGCTGCAATTCGAAAGGTTATACATTTTTTTTACAACTATAAAAAAAGGATGGAGACACTTGAGGTCCATATATATGATGGATAGTTACTTCTTGAAGACTGAATTTCAAAGGTAAATAATCAGTGTAGTTAGAAGGGATTGAGATGGAGGCTTGTATCCTATAATATGGGCAATTATTGAAGTTGACAAATATTGATTTATATAGTTGGTTCATTTCACTCTTATCAACTGAATTGGAGTTAGAAAATGGAGATGGAATCTCAATAATATCTAACATGCTAAAGATACATAAATCTAGACATGTTTTTTTACTTATGTTATTTGTTATATAATAGATTATTATATTACGTCATTTGACTTTTATTTTATGACTTGTGCATCTAGGGATTAATAAGAGCTAATGAGGAGACATTTCTAACTGTATGTCACAAAATGTATATTAGACATATTTCCCATAATTGATGTGGACAATGGAGTGTAAAGACTTGAAAAAGAAATTTTAGGCATATACATGGTCTACCTACATCGAAGATGAGCAAGTGAAAAAATTAAACAAATTTAGATATGTTGTGCTTTTGCATTGTTTGAATATCCACATGAGAGTTGGATTAGGTCATACCAATCGTTTGAGTCAAAATTTACAATCATTAATAATAATATAAGTGAGGCTTTGAACAGATGGATCCTACTAGTAAAAGAAAGACCAATGATTTGTATACTAGAAACTATAAGGACAATGGTGATAAAGAGACATGCTGAAAGGAGGTATAATCATGCGCATGAAAGTTAGACATTGCATCTACAATTAGGAAGAAGCTCAAAAAAAAACAAGGAGGCAATGCAATAGAGGATTGTCTAAAATGGTGATAAAGTATATGAGGTCGATAAAGGGGGTGGAAAACATATTATGAAATTATGAAAAAACAATTATTGCAGCTACAAAGCGTAAGACTTATATGGTTACCCATATAAATATACTATTAGTTTTATCAATGACTCCAAAAAAAAAATCAAAGGCAATTTTTAATGACTTGTTTACTACAAGAAGAGCAACCTTTTTAAGAGTGTATAATCAAGTCTTACAACCTATTAGGGAAGTGATATTTTAACCATTTAATTATTATGAGTAAATACATCCACCATCCAAAAGGGTGATGCTAAGAAGTCCAAAAAATGAAAGAAGGATAGACAAAAATAAACTAGCAAATGCAAGAAAGGTGTCGTAAAAAGGTCAACTATAAAAATGTAAGAAATTTGGTGCTTCTGGAAATAACAATATAAAGTTTAATGTAACAAGACCTAATGATCAACCTATCAATGTAAGTAACTACTTTATTATCTCTTAAAAGTGTTATTCAATCATCAATGTTAACATTATGCATTTTTTTTAGGTTAAAACAACTTTAACTGAAAGGCCAATAGCTAGAGAATTGTCATAAGCAACCTAAAAATGGAAACATAATGATTATTGTATCCTACAAACTAATGATTATATGAAATATCCTACTTATAAATTATATATAATAAATTTACATTTAAAGTAGCATATTAGGAATTAAAGAATGTCATCCTAGTCAACAAAGCATCAATGTGAGTTTAAAATAAATAAGTAGACACTTATACTCATAATGAAGTCATATTCATATTGATTAATAGGTTAGTCACTATTAAACTCATATGCATATTGGTTCACGAGTTACTAGCTCTATAAACACTAGTAAAAGGAAATATGTATACATTAATCCAAGATCTTTCAAATTGTCATTTGAACTAAGATGTCTTAGATTTAAGGGTAAATCTAACATCACTTCAAGACCGTTATAAGCTACCACATCTTAAAAGAGAGCAAAAATTAGGAATAGCAACTAAAAAGTTAACAAACCAAATAGTTGGTGTATTTTTGTAATTAGTGTATCATTATACTTTGTACTATCACAATTAATTTGATGTATTTTGTAACTATATCCCCTAAAACAAGGTAACCCTTTCGCTACATTTTTTTGCGACAATTTTCAAATTATAGCTAAAAGTAAGTTTTTGACATCGTCAAAGACTCACCCTTTGGCGAGGTTTTCTAAAATCATCGCTAAATTGCAAGTCATTAGTGACGATTCAAATGCATTGTCGCCAAATGGTAAGCTTTTGGTGACGCTTTTTGAAATCATCGCAAAAAACTTGTCCTTTGATGACAGTTTAGTAATATCATTGCAAAAGGGTAAGCTTTGGATGACGATATTATAATCGTCACAAAATGCATGACCTTCGACGACGATTTTTGAAATCATTGCCAAATGCTTAAATAACAAAATAACTGTTATAATTATGAATTCACTAACTTTAACTTAATCATTTTGCAACTGAACATCATATTGATAAAAATCAAATTTAATATTATTGACAATGATTCTAAGTCTAGAAATAAATTTAGCTAACAACAATGACAAATCATTTCAATAATTTATAAAACTATGAACTCAAGATTAATTAATATTACGTAGATTATATTTATAATTTTTCTCTTTTAAATTATATGATTAGACAATTTTATATGGTGTCAAATAATTTTAACATAAATTTTGTTGTATAATGATATATGATTCTTACAAAAAAAACAATAAATAATGATATATGGTAAGTAATATAATATAATGATATATGGTAAATAATACAAGATTTTAATTAGAACTTTAAGAATTCTTATAAACAAAACAATAAATAAAGAGAAAAATAATGAATTTTATGACTATTCCATTAAAAAGAAAAAGAAATAATTATTTTTCTAGATTTCAAGTGACATGAGACTCAGTAGATAAGATAAATATAACACCCTATTATAGTAGGGTACGCACCGGGATGCCCGTAGGTCATTCCGATACATATCTTATGATAAGGGAGCGCTACGTGCGATCTCTACAATACTCCACATGGCATCATATCAATTTGAATAATTAAAGCAGTAATTGTAAATCACAAGATTTTTAAAACCA
>JAOTAY010000191.1:11528445-11542143 GCA_025629805.1 Erythroxylum baracoense
TATATGAATGCATGAATATGTCAATACAATATTAAACACTCCTAACCCGTTCCAAATTACCAAATTACCCTTCCCATAGGTGAGGGGATGTTACAATAAAGGAGTTCTCTATGTTTGGATTCCCAAGAAGGCTACTAGCACGTTCGAAGGCATCAATTGCAACAAACAAATGACCTCGAGACGATTTAATAGAGAATAATGTAACTTTGATTTTGATCAAGATGGTGGCTTATTAGTTTTATCCCAAAAAGTAAGGTCACTTGGTGTAGGAAAATATATGGAGTTAACTAAGACAAACTCGAAATTGGTTGTTGGTATATTTTGAACAATTGTGAGGAAGTCAATATATATATAGAGTATGTATATTACTTCTCCTTCATTCTTTCATATTTAAATATAGCATTCAACCTGTCTTTTTTTATATCTATTTACTTTTTAAAATAGAGAGCACAAAGATGAGATTAGAAGTAAACGAATTATTAATATTGAAGGAAGACCTTTAATGATGATTTTAGTACCTTTAATGATGAATTTTTTATAGCCAAAGGTCAACTTTATTGTAGTGATCTTATATTTGCTACTTACCTTTGTTGTAGTGATCTTATATTTGCTACTTAAATTGAATGAATAAGTTTATTTTGCAAATTAACTTAATAGGTAGGTTTATTTTGTAAACTAACTTAATGAACATGTTTATCTTGTGTTATGACAATTGAGATCTATCTAGAATCCATGCATTATATTTTTTGTGTTTTGTAACTATATCTTATATTTGTAAATCAACTTAATGAACTTGTTTATTTTGCTAAATCAACATAATTATAGAAAATAATAAATAATTTTTCATTCAATAATAAAAAGCATAGGTACATTCATACTAGTCAAACTAAAATTTTACAACCACATAGAAGATAAATAATGAAAGAAAAAATGAAATAAATCCTACAATTGTGTTGAATAGCATCAACCTTAACTCTTTCTTTCTCTTAAATAAATATCTCAATGTCTTGCTTCATAATTTTTTATTTTTCATCATGTTCCTTTGTTTTATACATACTTCTCTTTCTTTCAGCCTCATTCTTTAGGGTGGATATATCTTTTTTTAACGTTTAAATTACATACGCAACTTCTTAAGAAATTGATTATCATTCACAATTACTATTACAGTAATTGAGGCATCCCAAAATTCGTATGTCTAGATTATTATTACTCTATGATGTCTTTAAAAAAGCATCCAATCCACAGAAGCAAACCACTTTATTAACATTATTATAATTAAAGTTGCCAGATATAGAGATTCCATTTGCGAAATTATAAAAAATGTTCCATAGTTATTTTGTTTTAGCAATAAATGATTATTTCAAAGATAACGATGGAAATGACCCTTTCAAGAACATGCACAAAGGTTGTAGCAAACATATATGTTCTCAAGAGATATAAGCATGCAATGTAATTACGTAATGCAAAATGTTATGTAACACCTAGAGTTACTCATCTTTTCTTAGAAGGAATAATACTTCATTACATCTTCTTCGAGCTTGACTGTCCTGAGTCAGTTAGGCACAACTCCAGAATTTATGTTACTTCGTCCAAAGAAGAACTTAGTGGAGAAGGTAAGTACATATTTTCTCTCATTATTGGCTTGTTTATTCTTTTGGTGATTCATAATTCCACTCATCCCTTATTAGGTTAATGGGCTTATTACGCTTGTTACTCTTATTTTTATTGTCCTATATACTTAATGGCACTAGTTATGTCATATGAAATCAAACCATTGATAGTAAACACATAAAAGAGCTAATAAAAAGAATAAAATATCAATGAAGTTAAATATATTAAGATACTCATATTGGTATAAGGCATGTTAATGATCATGGGTATAAAGTCAAACATATTGTTATAAGGCATGTTAATGAGCATGGGCATAAAGTCAGACTTTAATTGTCAATTATATTTGTATAGCTAAAGATTACCTTTTAAGATTGAAAGAAGGCAAAACAAAATGTAGCTATGGAATGTATAACTACAAGCCTTGCATGGCAATATTTATTAAACAACAACATTAGTACCTTTCTCACATGGCAAAACGACTTCCTTACCAACTTATTTTTCTATTAATAATTGAACATATATCATTATATTGTTGGCAGCAACATAGAAATTCTTTATCTTCTAATAATTAAAAATAATAATTGTGATGGAAATGAAAAGGATACTCCTTCTTTCTACCTTTAAATAAAAATTTATTAATTTTGGGCAAAAGTGTTAATGATCATAAGCATTAAGATTGGGCCTGATGTCAAGCTTTAATTATATCAATGACGTTCATATAATTCTCCAAAATTTAGGTTAATAAGCAAGGAAGTTAAGCTTCTTTCCTTGTATAAAATCAGGCCCTAATCAATAACTTGTGCCCATGCTTTCTCTATGATTAAAATAAATAATACTGTAGACTTCAACAAAAGTAGATTTCAAAAGAAGCAAAGGGATTACATGGAGGTTACCTTCATTAGAGGAGAAAAAAGTCATACACCGCAAAATGTCAAAGGAAAAGAGAAGAATAAACCGGAAGCTTTCAATGACTACCAGAGTAATAGAGACGAAGGGATTATGAAGAAGGAATAAAAGAAAGATCAGAGATTTGATTTGATAAACAAAAAAGAAGAAGAAGGTGCCCTTTGGTAATTAGACTCATGACTAGACGACAACATTTGAGTTTTTCCCTAACATTATCGCCTAGATTGAGCCATATGTTCAAGTCACCAAGCTAGATGACAACATTGCTGTCTGATGAAGATAAGAATATATTTTTTTATATGTTTTAGGTTCACTTTGCATATGATATACACATCTGGTATAGGTCTACATACGAATAATGAAAAATGTCAAATAAACTTTTTATAACAGAGGCCTAACGAAAATATTTAATTGTAGTTGTTTTTTTATGTTTTTTAAATTTATGATCTTTTTAATATTTTGAAAATTTTAATTTTAAATTGAATTATGTTGAAAACGTTAGAATCTAATTGGATTTTTTTTACCTTACACTTAATTAATTATAAACATTGCACTTTCAAGATATTTGAATAAATATAATCATTTGAATCACTTTATTAGATACCAATGAAGATATGTAAATTTGAGACCTTGTTTCTTGTCAAAGTGATGTACCAATGAAGATATGTAAATTTGAGACCTTGTTTCTTGTCAAAGTGATGTATCTTGTATTCTGTTTTATTTTATTTTTTGCTGGAGGAGTAATACATATTCATAAGTTTGAGCCAACACCCCCCAACCATCCCCTGGAGCCTTATATGAGACAAGCTTTCCGTGGATTATGGACCACAACTCATTTACTGACCCTTGCCATCTTGAACCACATCTCGTTACTTCTCAACTGTTTCTTTAAATTGAACGGCCGATATGTTGCCCCGCACACCCCTCAATCAATCGTTTACCTTTATGAATCAAAACAATGGTGAAGCCCATTTCTGAGAGACAACATAAACTCATCTACAAATTAATTGATGTTCTGAAATTAATGCTCCAATATTAATAGCACCATATTCCTACCTCAGTAAATGAATCGAAGCCCTGGTTGATGTTTGACGCAACATTGGGACAAAGTTACAAGGATCAATGCTAATGTCCTAGCTCGATTCTATATATTTGTTAACCTTAAATTAATTCTCTTGGAATCCGGAGTCACGCCTATTTTTCACATATTCTATTCTTCTATAGCTCCATCTGCGGATCTTTATTTACTCAGATGGAAATCAAGCACGACGACAAATTCTTCTCCAGGATTATGTCCAAAGAAACATCCATGGCCAATGCCTCTAGCAGGGTCTATTACGCAGGTACTTCGGGTGCAGTTCCATTCTTATGGGAGACAAGGCCAGGTACTCCTAAGCACCCATCTGCGGATAGTTCTGTCCCTCCGATAACACCACCTCCTTCTTATTATTCAACTTCCAAAGCAACTTCTACTAAAAGGGGCTTGAGGTCAAATCTTTTAAGCGCTATCTTCCCTAGGCTCACTCCAAAAAGGACTCATGTATCCCGGTCATCTTCATTGTCTTCTACTGCATTTTCGTCTTCGTCGTTATCCTCATGGTCCTCGGTTTATTCATCCCCGTCGAGCTTCATGAACTTAAAACACCCAAGGGAACGCCATAGCTCATTCTCAAGTTCTCCTGTTCATTGCAGGGTCAACGATAGTTATGATGATAAGCTTGATGCTCTATCCCCTAATTCAATATTGTGTTTTGGTGTGAAACGTAATGCGTTTCGAGGTCGCTGTCTGGTAGGAAACATGTAAGAGTGTGTTCTTGGCCAGTGTAGGGCATGGATCGAGCTAGATGTAATTCTTAACTTCGTGTTATTATTTTGTATCTTGGCTAATCTTGCAAGTTCGTAATGCGCATTTGCGGTTAAGCAGCTAATTCCCTACCATGATGACTGTTTCTGTATCATATAGAAGCTGGATAGTTTTTCCTTGTTTTGATGTTAATGATATTCAAATCAGCGAACGTCTTGTTTCAAGTCAACTCTTTGTCTCCTTTTCTTTTTCTTTCTTGTATTCTCTTGCTATTAATTTTGCATCTAGATGTCAAATCTCATCATTCTCTTACTGACCCCGTCCTGCTGCAGCACCGAAACCAAATTAGATCGAGGATTCCGAATTCATTTCCAGGTTATGACCACTGGGATTATAACCAATTATAACTCTAATTACTGTTATTGTACTGAGATCTCAGGCACAAAGTAGTCTAACCTTCATTGAACAGGCTAAACTTTGTTACATCATATTGTTTGGTAAGTTATTTCCTAATATTGTTAATGTTGAAAGGAAGAGAAAATTAAAGCAAGTAGAGTTGCAAACTTATCAAGTTATAAGTTTGGTCATACTGTTTTTAGGAGTCGAAGTAGAAACCAATTCAGCCAGTTGTCCTGACAATGTTATGTTCCCCAAAAAAGAGGTAACAGGCAAAAGTTGCAAACTTGATAGCTTCAGGTATGTAAAGATCGTGTTAATAAGCTCCAGTTCAATGTATGCATGTCCAAAAAAAAAAACTTTCTTTTCGATATTCTGCATTTGAAGACATAACCAAATACATATGCTACTGTCTTTGGTATCCTTGTGGAGTGGAAGAGAGGGTTGCAATTGGCGATTACTGGCCTAAGGATTGGGAAGTTAAGGAGATGAGAACTATTTAGTTATTAGACAAAGGTATCAATAATGTGCTTGTGCAAGACACGGTGAGACATAGCAAGGAGGCAATGTCTCTATGGGCATTAATTAACCATGTGCTAAGATTAAATGTGCTATCTTCGTCCTTGATCTGAGCTGCTTTTGTCTTTAAAGCTTGCAAGTTACGGAGAGTCCTCTATTACTTGTTCAAATCCTTCCATCGCTCACTTGGCTACTTAGTTACTCGTACACGCATTCTCTTTGTTCAAATAACAGTCGCATATTCTATTCAATTCCCCGGGAAGAAATGTCACCAATGTATTCAAGAGTAGTTAAACGAGAACACTTCTTAATTTAAGTGCATAAAATTTTTTTAAAAAATGGCTTAACAAATGTTAAAAATTGATACATTACATTACAGCAAATTTGGTTTTAATTTACAGATACCGTGGCATTACTATTATTATTTATTAATACGTAAAGACAAGAACGAGTGGAGTAATGGAAGAGCAGGCTAATGACATGAAATAAGATTCGTACAAGGAGAGAGAGGGAAGCGGATGACTAGGACCACTACGGTTGAGAAGCTTGTTACTTAAATGTACACCGATGGCCCAACTACACCTACGCAAGATGATGGATGAACCCCAGCCTCCTGTGACCAAAATAAGCATCCAATTGACAGAATTTCTAGCCGTACGTGACAGTGACAAATTCGGAATTCCCCACTAATGTTAAGTAGTAAAAAGGGTAAATCCTTTCCTTTCTCGAAGTATCGTTGAATTTTTTCCCGTCAAATTTTTAATTTAAGTTATCCTGTTTTAATTATATTTTATTAAATTTTATTCATATATTTATATAAGAATTATAAAAATATGTTGATAATATTTAATAAAATATAATAAAGATACCATAACCAAACAAAAAAATCTGATCCAAATTTCTCAGGCTCCATATTGCTCCTAAAACCGCTGTTGGATTACACTTTACACCAACCCTGACCTCCTGATCCTACAATACCCAAAAAATGTTCCATTGGTCTCATATTCAGTGCTTGGGATCATGACGGGCCTGTATTTCTGAGTCAATACGCCTGCTAGGGCCAGAAGTTTTGTACGATGCTTAAATCTTTCGACCATGCTACAGTGGTGAACAAACCGTGGAGCACCTTCCACTAAATTGATCTGTTCTCGCTTTTGGGGCCGCCTAAATTCTCCCATTCTCTTCATGAAAGTTACACTTACAAATGAATTTATCATATAAATAAATAGAGAGAAGTGCATGGCTGGTTTGTGAAATGGGTCCTTCTTATTTCTCATATAAGTTACCTTCTCTCAGGATGCATTATTGTATTGCTTATTTTTATGTAAAAAGCTTTCCATAAGCCTGCAGTAGACCTTGTTTGTGGGAACAAAATGGATAATAAAATCGTAAGTTTTGGTTAGTAAAAAAAAATGCCAATAATAAAGAAAAACAAGGAAGAGGAAGCAAATATTACATTGCGTACACGGACACCTGCTGCCTAAAAAGAACCTATACTGGATACAGATTTAGATGTTCAAAATTTGACCCATCGGCTCACTGCAGGATTAATGGTGGTTTTTAAATATAGATGAGTCATGCTCGGTTAAATGATAGCTACGTTTAAGCCCCAAGAAGATGTACGAGTAAGTGCTTTTGTGGACGGCTACATGTGGTTAAGGCATGAATTTTGACCTCGGAGATGTGAAACGAATGTTTGTTTGGTTTAACAAGTCTTGAAGGGTTTTGGATGAAGACCATGCCAATTCTGTTTTGCATGTTTTGGTTAGGGTTCTTGAGATCTAATTTAAGTCCCTGACCGCACGAACAGTCTTAGATGTGTATCATGTGATGAGGGTAAGCTAGCGGAAATAAGGATGATAGAAGTTAGGCTGGCAAAGAGAGAACCACGGACCGACTTGTTAGCCTTAAATTACGGGTCAAACAAGAAATGGAGTGTGCCGTATTAATTCCTTAAAGTCCAAGCAAAATCCACCATAACCAACTTTCCTTTCACTCCCTTCCCTTTCCCACCCACTTTGATATTACACTCCTCAAAATCACTCGCCAACCAACCCCATCTTGGCATTCCCTCCAAGTACAAAGATCTTCAGCATTTTTGGCAATTGCTAGCTTTCCATACAGTTGCATTCTTATATCATAGAAATGTCTTCTACAGATCTTCAATGCATGACTAATACAGCCAGCATAACTTTCCTAGCGTCGCATACAACTTCTTCTCAACCTTTCAGCTCATTGATATGTTAGTGTTAGAAATAGTCCATTATTTAATTAGTACTTAATCTTTGAGAGTAATGCAGCATCGACCATCATTTGACTTTTTTGATCGGGTCCAAGCAAATTATTTAATCATAATCATATACATATTCATATGACTAAAAGGTTTAATAGGTATACTAGTTGAAATTAACAACTTATTGGAGAACTTTAGTCATTTATATGAACATGGTCATGTCTATTTTTCACACGATTAACTAGAATCTGAATAACTGTGTTCAAATCAAAGACAAAGTGAGTTTGAAATTAGTTAAAATGAAAAGAAATGTAGGAAGCATATACTTAAAAAGTTTTAATGATTTCAGATCGTGAAAATGTAGGTGAGATGTCTTCAATACCAGCGCATGTATCCATCTCTAAATCACCCACGCATCAAGGTCACTATCTAAAAATTTGTAAAAAGATAATGAACTTGTCTTTAAGGTGTACAATCTCTTTCCACGGGTGTCATGATCATGACAACACGGCATAATTTTGGAAAAGAAGCTCTCGCAAGCAGGAACTCTCACAAATATTGGGTTATTCCTATACTTATGGTCGATGATACATAAAGAATAATCTTTTTCGCCATTTAAAATAGGAAATATTAATTTAATTAGATTATTTCACATATTTAATCATCTATAATTTTATTTAAAAAATTAAAAATATCAAAGAAATTAATATGCATTTTCGTGCTGACAAATATATCCGTTTTCAAAGAAATGATTGCTGTTTTCACACGTTGATGATAACATTAATTAAACTTCCGTTTTGGAATTAAACCCAAATATGGTGTTTTTCATGAAGATGGGTTCTTGATATTGACAAGAAACGGACATTACCAAGCTTTGCAAAGTTCAGTTTGATCATCCTGATTTTATATTCATTTCAATAACCTATAATTGTTTTCACAGTCAAAATGCATTAACATAAACCGCCTAGATACATGTTACCGTACCAAATTAGGTCTCTGATCGACTGATACTGTTGTGAAAAACAAGCAAAGACCACATGTGGCCATGAGAACAGTAAGTGTTCAGAAAAGTCAAAAACATTTAAGGATTCACGCGCGAGCTAGCGATGCTAAAGCTGGCCTTTGTGGAACATAAACAATTTCCCTTTGCCTATAACTCTACAGGATCCACAGATGCTCAGCTTATATATAATCTCCATGATCAGACCAGTTATCGTTAAAGCTAGCTTATGTACACGTTTATTTATATCTCTAAGAAGCTATGGCATGAACTCCTATAATATCCTCAGACATCATTCGCTTGTCCACAACAATAACATCTTCAAAAGACATACGAGTTAAACGAAGGTTGTAAAGACTAGTTACCTTCTTATTTGATTCTCTACTATATATCCATTCTGTCTATTTCTTTAATTGGCAATTTGGCATAAATATTAACGGTCCACTTTCATCGTTTAATACCTTGCCTTTTAAGCACTATCTTGCTGCTCCTAGTTTCTTGAAATTCTCTCTTTTCCTCTCTTATATCTCTCTCCCCCTAGCAACTCTCCCTTCTTTCAAAGAGAGAGCATGCCTGAATGTCCAGAGAAAGGTATGAAGTTTAGAACTTTATTGGTTTCCGCTCTCATTCATAATGCAAGAAGTTTTTCTCTACTTTCTATGTTTAGTATAAGTGATCAATTCTAGCTACTTTGTATATGTCATTCCATCTGGGTTAGTGGAAGCAAGATTTATAATTCTTTTCCTAGCTAGTTAACTAAGGAGTCCTTTATCTCGACAATCTGAACTTATTTCAAAACTTAATCAATGCTTTTCTCCTAAGTGTTTATGATTACAGCTTCAGTTTGACTTGTTTATAGGGAGAGATTTGATGAGATAGGCAAAAAGATCAAGAGAGAAGCAGATGCCTCTTCTCAAATGGGTCGAAGACACATGTTGGGTCCTCCTGGAACCCTAAATACAATTACTCCTTGTGCTGCCTGTAAGCTCTTGAGACGAAGGTGTGCACAGGAATGCCCTTTTTCTCCATATTTCTCCCCTCATGAGCCCCAGAAGTTTGCTTCTGTACACAAGGTTTTTGGAGCCAGCAACGTGTCAAAGATGCTAATGGTAAACCCTAGTTTCCTCCTGTCTCTTATGTTTGTTGTCTTGTTATAAGTTGGTGACGGAGTTAATGATGATTAACTTTTCATTGAAAGTCACTGCTCTTGATGTCCAAGGTATATGATATATGAGCGGTGAATGTTTCAGGAGGTACCGGAGAGTCAAAGAGCTGATGCAGCTAATAGCCTTGTTTACGAGGCCAATGTAAGGCTGAGAGATCCAGTTTATGGGTGCATGGGTGCAATTTCAGCTTTGCAACAGCAAATTCAAACTTTACAAGCTGAGCTGAATGCAATGAGGTCTGAAATTCTGAAATTCAAATATAGGGAAGCAAGCTTGAATCCTTCTACTAATGTAACTTTGCTTTCTTCTGGTGCTGTTACGGTTGCTGCACCATCACCTGTCCCAAATCAGCAGCCGCCGCCACCCCCTCTTCCTTGTACTAGTTCTTCTTCTTCTTCTTCCATATATACCCAACCAATCAGTGCAGCCGACTATAGCACCATTTCTACTGAAAATGTCTCCTTCTTTGGTTGACGAAACTACTCGACCAATTGGAAAACATTTATTTCTATAATGTGAATCATGTTGAACAATAAGGTGAGGAAGGGAAAGAACAGATATTTTGATTGCTTGGAGTCGTATAATTAGTAACAAGTTATTCTTCAATTCCTTGATTGAACTCCACACGTCATTAGATACTACTGTTGGTTGATAAGTTTCTTTCCGCTCCATTTTTATATGGATTCCTTTCTAATTCACTCCCTATTAGCATTGTCTTCTTATATAAAGAACTATACCGAGCAATTCGGTAAGAATATCTCAGTTGCATCTTCCATGCTTGCACCATCAAGAAATTTGATCATATGTTTTGTATATGACACTGTGTCATTCTATACTTCGTTTAAGTTCCATAGTACAAAATTAATTATAGGTATAAGGTCCAAGAATGACCAGTTTACTGATCTCTTTCTAAGTGTGTTGGGAAATTAATAAATATGCATTGCACATATGCTAGCTGGGATGACTACCGACAATTTCCATACACATGTGAGTCTGTTCTGAATGTTGCTTAGAGTGGGGGAGACAAAAGGTAGGGTTGTGATCATCCCAAACTACAGGTTAGAAACTTAGATTACGATCGGATAGAGCACGTAATAGGAGCCAGATTTACATGTGTTACACATATTTTTTTGAGGAGAATTACTTCGCCTATACTATTTTGTACTTTTGTTTCGTGCCTGTTTTTTGTGAAAAATTGCTCTTTCTTTTTGAAAAATTCCAATCTATCATGTTAATAGATCAATTCTTATATTTGTTTTATAGTCCAAGGCTGTGAATTATTTTCTTCACGCATATACCTTTTCTTCATATAGGTCAAATTATACTCTTTTTGGTACATTAACTTGTATATGGTTCGTTATTGTCATTAGACTTCTCCATTCAGAAGTTATGTCTGTACTTGCTGGGGCTTTCCTAGAAGGATTAAACGAGAAGTGGCCTAAATGAGAGAATTGCGTCTGTTGACGATGCATCTTTAAAAGAGGAAGTACTTAGAAAGATTGCTTTTCACATTGGATGTCTTCAATGAAATGGAGAGAGTTTAGACCTTATTAAGAAAGCCTAGAACAAGAGAAGTTTTCTTAAGAAAATTTTAGTAATATACATAGCTTAATCTAGCACGCAATCAACTTTAAATTATATGATAATTACAGTTTTGTTTTTATTTCTTTGTTTGATATACAGCAGAAAACATAAACTTTTCCTCATATTATTTTCAGAACATCTGGTTTGGGGACTAATTAACTAAACTCAAGTTTACTGGAGATTAAGTCAGGAAATTTTTTTAGCTAGTCAAATGTTCTTTTGGTATATCTAGTTTTTATTCTACGAAGTTTAGTTTGATAAAACTGCAAGTTGCATACTGAAAGTAGTACGTCATTGTTTTGATATATAATTATTACACATTTGGTTCAATTTACAAAATATTAATGTGTAATGTACTCGTAGTTGTTGGACGGTCTATGGTCTAGCCAACAACATTATCTTTCCAGCAAGACCATTCGGTTACCTTGGCGTGTGGATTTCAGCCTGCTTGTAAAAGGCTAATACAGTAACCTGAATTATTTAGACAAGCAAGCAAAGGTAGCTAGCTACCTGGAATTTCACTCATTTCATCACTATCTTCCTTTTCGTATTTCATTTATTTCTTAGATAGACAACTTTCTGTACATTTTGAGATGGAGTATGTGTGTGCATTACATATATAAATCAGTCACTCTCATCGTAGTCACTACAATCTCCCAGGATGTGATGAATCTGGTATCATGTCAAGGTTGCTTGTTATGGTGGCATCTTATCTTGTCCTTATACAACTCATCTTGATTCTTCTATGATAAAATGAACTAAAGCAAAATTAATCAATTAAGTATACCTGATTTCTTTAGCGCTTCAGCCAAAATCAGCAAGTCTTTTCTCCTTGGCCTTTTCTTACTTTTGGACAGCCTTTTCCAGGATTAGAACTTCCTCATAAGTACACGTTCGGCTACGTAATTAACGGAAGCAGACAAGCAGTGCGAGATATAGCTTGTTTACACTCAACCTTTGCGACATATAGGTTGAGGTATCATTACAGGTTTAAAATGTTCAGAATTGATATATTCCAATAGGCACGGCCTAGTTCTCCCTAGGATTACTTCTCAACATTTCCATGAAATATAATAACACAAGCTAGATGGAACATTTGGTAGAACATTAGTGAATCTAAAAACTGTAGGATAACACTTGATGACAAATTAATTATTACTAAGTGCAATATTTATAATTATATAGTATATATTATATCTCGATTACAATTAATTATATAATTGAAAAAGTTTATAATAAGAAAATAAAGTAGAGTTACAATATTACAATATTCCTAAACGGTTGAAACGATTTTTCACTTACAAGTTAATCATTTATAATAAGTAAATTATTGATCCTGTCCTCTGGTATTGTTTGACCAATGTCTAAGCATGTAGGTATCTCAACTCTCTTCCCCTTCGATCTTCTTCTTTCTTACTATATATGTTTTTTTTTTCTAATCAAAGGTAGGCACATGCTCATTCTCAAATCTCGATATAAAAAAGAGAAAACTTGATTACTTGAGATGCTAGCTGTGTGCCTGCAGGAATCTTTCGTACAGTTGCAGGGCAACACTCTATGCACTGTTACATGTTATATATCTTTTACTTATTAAAATAGGCCCCCATTGGATGCAACTAAGATCAGCCAGCTGGCTGTTATAAAAAAATGCTTCTACGGAATGATGTTTGAGACTTCCTAGATGACCTTTCTACAAAGCTCAGATCACCTAAGAAAATCGAAAATAAAAAATATATGTTTTCGGCCTGCTTTCTATTATGTGTAGTTGATGACTTCATGATCAAGAATTGAGCTTTAACTGTGTCAGAAGAGCAATACTATATTGGTTCCATAATTAAATTTTCGTTTGATTCTCGTCAGACTCTGATGATCACATAAAATATGAAGCCTTTGAGTTCCTTAGTGAGTCTAGCCGACGAACAACAAATTCCTTTCTAACCGGGTAGAGTTAAATAACCTTTTGAGCATTATATAATTATTCAAATTCCTTACCGAAGCCTTTGATAGATTCCTTACTACTTTACAAACAATAAATTCCTTTCTCATGACGTACAGTTAAGTAAACTTTTCGACCATTGATAAATATTCAAAATATTCAAGTATTCCTTTAAGGAATGTAATGTGAAATTGGCCCCCGTTTTTGGCACAACTGGTACAGTTTACAATTGAGGCTACGTTTGGATCTGCAGTGCCGTAAGAATAAGTACTCATTTACTATATTTTCAAACGCAGTCACATGTTTGAATTTGTAGGTGAACAATTGGAGATTGGAGGAAAGTGTGGTGTCACCGCAGAAATCGATAAATAGAAAAAGGGTTGCGGTAGAAAAGTGCTTAGGCGGTAGAAATTCTACTTTCTATTAATAACCTTCTGATGATTATTATTTTCCATTATACCCTCAATTAATATTTTCTTATTTATAATTTGAATTTATATGACTAATAATATATTTTTATGAAATATTTTATTTACTAAATTT
>JAOTAY010000191.1:11542243-11567698 GCA_025629805.1 Erythroxylum baracoense
CCATAGTTCTAACTGAACCTAATGTTTTGCTTGCAGGTATTCGGGAACTGACCCACCGCAACTGGGAAGTGAAGTTCAAACATGTCTATCGCGAAGGTAACCAGTGTGCGGATCGGTTGGCAGCGCTAGCAGCTTCCTTCTGCCCCGGCCTGCAATTCATTATGGAGCCTCCGCGTTTGATCACCGAGTTCCTACATAACGATCAACAAGGCATCTTGTACCATAGGCATATGCATCTGAGTTAATTTAGTTTTCGCGGTTGTATCCCAAAAAAAAAAAAGATTTGGATAATCTCAAAGTCGAATTCAAAAGTGAAATTGCAGAACCTAGCTAGATGCATGCATGTAAATGGAAGTTCCAAAATATCAGAAGCTATTTAGTTGTTACATCGCCATAACTTTCTTAAAATAGAGTTCCATGAAAATAAAACACAAGAGTTACTTTCATTTTCAATGTACACCACAAAAGAGAGAGCCTCCAGGTGGGGCGGGTAGCCATTAAACTTGAACCTAACTTTCTCTACCTGTTTCCTCATTCCTCCTGATCAGAAACCAGAAAAAGAAACAAAAAATAGGGTTTTCATCTCCGTCCCATTTGGTATATTCATGTCTCCTGAACATTATAATCTGCAGAAACACCAAATCTTTCCGATACCAACGTGGTGGAAGGTGGTGGAGATTGCAAGCTGTTAGAGAGAAAGAGGGTTTGGAAGAAGGTACAGAAATGGCGGACGTGGAGCCTGTATCAACAGTATGGAACAAAACACAGGAGACAATAGTGTGCTATGCACCAACCATGATCACCACAAATGGTGTATGGCAAGGTGATAATCCTTTAGATTTCTCCCTCCCTCTTTTCATTTTGCAGCTAACTTTGGTGGTCGTCACCACTCGCATTCTCGTGTTCTTCCTCAAACCCCTTCGTCAACCTCGTGTCATCTCCGAGATCCTGGTAAGTCTTTTCTTATTCTTCTGTTTAGTTCTGCATTAGATGTTCATGAGATTTGTGCAAACGTTTGCATGATGACCAACATGAAAAAAAATATGAAATGATCGTCCAATATCATGATCAAATCACGGTTGAATCGTTTCAAGAAGACAATGATCTTCATGATGTTCTTAAAATTTACAGGGTGGAGTGTTATTGGGACCATCTGTGCTAGGTCGTAACACAACATTTGCAGAAACAATATTTCCTATGAGAAGTGTGATGGTGCTTGAAACAATGGCAAACGTTGGATTACTCTACTTCCTCTTCCTTGTTGGAGTAGAAATGGACATATCTGTGATAAGAAGAACTGGGAAAAGGGCATTGTTCATAGCTGTTGTTGGTATGATATTGCCTTTCCTTGTAAGTCTCGGTTTCAGCTTCGTACTTCGAAGTGAACATACTGTTCACAAAGGGACAGTAGCGATCTTCTTAGGTGTAGCTCTCTCTGTCACTGCTTTTCCGGTGCTTGCGAGAATACTTGCAGAGCTGAAACTCATCAACTCAGAGCTTGGAAGGCTTGCAATGTCTTCAGCTTTAGTCAATGACATTTGTGCTTGGGTTCTGCTAGCTTTTGCCATTGCTTTAGCAGAGAATGAAACAGCTTCTTTGGCTTCTCTGTGGGTGATTCTTTCCAGTGTAGCATTCGTCCTTTTCTGCATCTTTGTTGTTAGACCAGCAATCTCGTGGGTGGTTCGAAGAACCCCAGAAGGAGAAACATTCAGTGAGTTCTACATATGCCTTATTCTCACAGGAGTGATGATTTCAGGTTTCATTACAGACTCCATTGGAACACATTCTGTGTTCGGGGCTTTTGTGTTCGGACTAGTCATTCCAAATGGACCTTTGGGTGTGACACTTATAGAGAAGCTAGAGGACTTTGTTTCAGGACTTCTGCTACCACTTTTCTTTGCTATGAGTGGACTCAAGACTGATATATCTTCCATTAACAAAGCCGGTACCTGGGGAATTCTAACTCTTGTCGTCATCCTTGGAACTGCTGGTAAAGTTGCAGGAACTATGATCGTTACTCTCTTCTACAAGATGCCATTACTTGATGGGGTTGCCCTCGGTTTGCTTATGAACACCAAAGGCCTTGTTGAAATGATTGTCCTCAATGTGGGCAAAGACCAAAAGGTAAGGTACTTATATTTCTTTAAACATCTTAGTTGCACATTGATGTGTGTACACAAACACAGACATACTTGGTTGCATATTTTGACAATCACATTGGTCATAACATGATGTGAGCACAATTTTCATCACGTACAGGTCTTAGATGATCAAGATTTTGCGATCATGGTGATTGTGGCTGTTGTGATGACTGGAATCGTCACACCAATTGTTACAACAGTATATAAGCCAGCAAGAAGGTGCGTAGCATACAAAAGGCGAACGATTCAGAGGACGAAACTAGATTATGAGCTTCGAGTTCTGGTGTGTATACACACACCCCGAAACGTCCCAACCATCATCAACCTCCTCGAAGCTTCTAATCCAACCAAAAAGTCTCCGATGTGTGTCTATGTCCTCCATCTTGTAGAACTAACAGGTCGAACATCTGCCATGCTCATAGTCCACAACACCAGAACTTCAGGCCGACCTGCTCTTAACCGGACACAAGCTCAGTCTGACCACATCATCAATGCCTTCGAGAACTATGAACAACACAACAGTTGTGTCTCAGTTCAGCCATTAACAGCCATTTCACCTTACTCTACAATGCACGAAGACATCTGCAACTTAGCAGAAGACAAAAGGGTCGCTTTCATAATCGTTCCTTTTCACAAGCAGCAAACAGTTGATGGAGGCATGGAACCAACAAACCCTGCATTTAGAACTGTGAACCAGAATGTGTTAGCAAACGCACCATGTTCAGTTGGGATTCTCGTCGATAGAGGGCTGACTGGATCGACGAGACTATCGGCGAACCATGTCTCTCATCAGATAGTTGTACTCTTCTTTGGTGGACCAGACGATAGAGAAGCTCTAGCATATGCATGGCGGATGTCAGAACATGTTGGAGTAACCCTAACAGTCATTAGGTTCATTCCAGGCCATGAAACAGCTCAACCTGTAAGAGTTTCACACAGTAATTCAGATGAACTCACTGCACTACCCATTGGAACAAACATTGACATGGACCACCAACTTGATATGGAGCTTATAAACGAATTCAGAATCCATAAAGCTAATGACGAGTCCATTTTTTACACTGAGAAAGTTGTCAACAATGGAGAGGAAACTGTGGCAGCTATAAGAGCAATGGACAATGTTCATGACCTGTTCATAGTCGGAAGAGGACAAGGGTCGTTTTCACCACTTACAGCTGGTCTCACAGACTGGAGTGAGTGCCCTGAGCTTGGAGCCATTGGCGACTTGCTAGCTTCATCAGACTTTGCAGCCACAGTTTCAGTGTTAGTGGTGCAACAGTTCGTCGGAGCAGGACCCGTGGGAGAAGATGTTTCATCGCCGACGACTCCTAGTGCATTAGATGATCCATTTAGCAACGAGGAGTTGATTAATAGACGATCGACGACTAAAGATCCGTCAATGGATCAACCAATATACGATGCTTAAATGTATACAGATACTCTAGGATTGTGTGAAGCTCACAATTACTACCCATCAAGGAGATAGATTCATACTCAAAAACTTGTAGAGAAGGAAAGTTAGGAAGTTTCTTAATTTTTCATTTGTACAATGATTTTTTATTCATATCAACTTCCATTATTTTAGGATATACAAGCTTCTAATATTTTTAATAGTTTAGTGTATCTTTAAAAACTTGGAAATTAACTCGACAAGATAAAAAGTTTAAGGTTTAAAAAATTTGGCCGGTATTAAATTTTTATAAAATTTGTTAAAAATTGAATAAAATTAAAAATTTTGAAATATGGTAAGAAAGAAGTTGTCATTATCAAGTCAAAGAATTTGAGGTTTAAAAAAATTGTTAAATAAAATTTGATTTATTTATTTTAGTTTATAATAACTTATTAATTTATAAAAATTGAATAATTAATTAATAAATTAGTCAATTTTTAACAACAAAAATTATTAAACAAAATTAAATAAAAAAGTTAACAGCCCATCTGAAAATTTAGATAATTAAGATTTTTGCAGTTTATTCCACTGAAGCGACCGAATTTTTCAATTATTGATTTCAGCGCAACAATCAGCATTTCATTCTAACAGATGGGCCGAAGAATCAAAAAAGTTGAAGCATCATATGTTAGTAACACTTACAACCCTAGTAATGTGAGGTTTTTGTTAGCAATAAATACTATTTTAGTATATTTTAGAAGTGTAAAATGTATTAAAAATGACAATAAAATTTTGAAATTTTATTTTAAACAAAAATCTTAATATATCAAAAAATAAAATATAAAAATTTGAAGATTTTAACAAATTTAATCTTGATTGATAATGATAATGATAATAAATAATAATCTTGATTGAACATCATTTAATGCCCTTTCACCTTTCATTTTGATGTTTCTCCACACATTTTGTAAGAATTCATTTGGCTTAGGCTATGCTTAGTTAAACGTAAGATTTTTAATGGAATAGAATATAAATGGATGTAATATTATAAAATTGTTGTTTGAGAGGGAAGAAAAGGTTCGTAATATAATATAGTGAAATGTTATTTAGATGAAAGATTTATAATGTAATATAGTGAAAAGCTGTTTATCATTTTACATTCCATCATAAACTTCTCAAATTGAAAGCTTTTCATTTTTACTGTTTATGACATAATGGAATGTAATATGAAACCATCTTCTTCCATCATATTCTATTTCATTCCATTATAAACTTCCCTTCTAAACAATGAAATAATATTACATTCCATTACATTTCATTAACAAACTCTCAACTAAGCATAACCTTAATGTTACAAATTCTATTTACTGCTTAAATACATTGAAAATCGTTTTAGTTTAATTCTTTTGTCATTTAGGTCGTCATATTTTGAAAGTTATTACTTCTCTTATGATATTATCAATTATCATATAATTTTTATTATATTATGCTAAATTTATATTTATTTTTCATTTAAAATGAAATAATATTAGAATTCTCAAATTTTAATTAAGATAACGTTTTAAAACTATAAATATAGGAAAAACTAACTGAGGAACTTGTATGATAACTAAATAATAGTTTTTAAAATATAAAATATTTTTAAAAAGTCAACCCATATAAAGGTCTAGTGTAATTCTAATTTGTTGGTTAAATTTTTGCATTGTTCCTTATTGCTCTTAGAATTCCCTTTTGGAACCAATTTAAAGCTATTGTGCTAATAAAATCCTACAATTATGTAATTTATAATTGAAATGCAGCTTCACTTGCGTAGACTTGTCATCTTTTTTTGGTAAATCAAAGGCCACCATAAGATTGTTAAGGTCTGTTTGGTTGAGGTTTTATTAATGGAATGACATATAATGTAATATTATTCTATCATTTAAAAGGAGGATTTATAATAGAATAGAATGAAATGAGATGAAAGATGAGAGTTCATATTACATATCATTTCATCATAAATAGTAAAAATAAAAAACCTCCGATTTTGGGGCTTATGATAGAATGTAAAATGATACACTATATTATATTATAAACTCTTCATCGAAACAATATTTCACTATATTATGTTACGAATCCTTCCATTCCTCCCAAACAACAATTTTCTAATATTACATCTATTTACGTTCTATTACATTATAAATCATTTCATTTCATTATATTCATTTTCATTTCATAAAAAACTTTACGTTCAACCAATCATAACCTTCGAACTTATAATTTAGATGGTACTTATAATTTGGCTCAAATTGGTGCACATAGGACCTAGACAACCATGATTTATTTAGTATAATACAAATACTATATTTTCAAGAAAAATATATATTTTATTCCTTTTATGGTTTCAATTCTTTAGCTTAGCCCTATACTAAATTACTCCTTCCTCTCCAAGATAATATAATTTTAGACCTAATTACATAGCCAAATTTTGATGATCATTAAGAGTCAATCCTACTAAATAAGAAAATTTGTATTTTATCAAAATATTTTTTTTATTATTTATGATTAAATTTAGACACAATTAATTTTCCTCTAATTTTAGTTAAATAATTTTACGTTAGTTTGTAGTAATTTAACAAAATAGATTTACTTGTTTTTAAAGTATTTTATATTGTTAAAAATATTCAAATTTTATTACTTGACAATGTTAACATAAATAGTGTTATATATATAATTACATGCGAATTTGTATTAAAATAATTTGATAAATATTGACAAAGTTTTAACTAGTTTTTAATACTAAAAAGTGTTTTTAATATAAGTTTATTTTGAAAAATATCTGAAACATTCAAATGTCTACCATAATTTATTAGCATTTAGTTTGTAAATATTATTGTTATTTAAAGTTTTATAAACATGTATTTTTAATAGAGCCACTCTTATTTATCTTTTTTAGTACTCTTTTATTATCCACAGCTTGTAAATATTCGATGAGCAAATAATGTTCTTAAAATAAATGGTCATTTATATCATGAAGCTTCCTGGGGTGGGTCATATTGGTGGAGTGGGAGAAATGAGACTAAAAGGTCCTGTGTTCGAATCTCCCTACCTATAATCTTTTGATCGAGCTTGTCGTAAAGGGCTTGCCTGATACGGAGTACCCAGTCGGCGTGATTTGCAGGCTATTGCATTATTTTGGAGGTTTACTCAAAGGATAGCGGTCGCAGATTCCTCCGTTCTAAAAAAATATAATTTATATCATTAAATTTGAGAATTTGTATGTCTGACATCAATGATTAAAAAACTTAACCGATTCAGTTAGTTTTATTATGAAAACTTTGAGCCAACTAACTTTTTAGGTTGTTTTTAAATTTTTTGATTCAATTGACTTTAATAAAGGTTATTATTAAAAATTGATCAATTTATTAATTAATGGGTTGGTTTCGTAAATTAATAATTTTTATAAATCAATTAATTTTTATTTAATAGTTTTATTTTTTAATTAAACTTCAAATTTTTTGATAAATAAGGACAGTCTCTTTAAATCATATTTTAAAATTTAAAATTTTATTCAATCTTTAATTGATTTTATGAATGTGTAATACCGGTTAAACTTCTTTAACCTTAAATCTCTTGTTTTATTCGTCCAGTTCAATTTTTATTTTAATACGTTCCTCCATATTTCTTCAACTTTATCACTATTTTTGTGATGAAAATTTGAAGACATATTGGGAAATGTCTAATTTATAACCTACCTATAAATTTCAAAATCAAATGTAAAACCACTTAAAAACTTTTTCTTTTCACTCAAGTGCCTCTTCTCGTCACTCTTTGTGCAGAAATGCCATCAAGAAAAAGGTGATACATAAAGAATATATCATATTGTCAAGTCCTCCAATTCCAATATTAAAAAATTTTAATTACCCACTTTAAGTAATATAATATTACAAAGTAGCATCAATTTTTCCTGAAATTCGGTATAAAGCCAATCAATGCCTAATTCTCCCTACCCCAATTGCAAGGTTAATGGTCACCTACTCTGACTTTGGCTTCCTAGAATCTTTACTTTGTATAAGAAAACGTGATTCATAATTAAGCATTTAGTAGTGGATAATGTCTAACTCACTCTCTTTTGCTCTCATGCAAACTCAAATCTCTTATCAATTAGTCTTATGAAGCAAAAGAGAGCTACTGTATACAATTATGAATCTAACTCGAGTTTTAAAAATAATTAATTAAAATTCATATTTAAGAATATTAAATAATTTTTAACTATTTACTTTTGAGTATATAAATCTCTTAAATTTAAACTAGAGTTATTGCTAATATGATTTAGACATATAACATAATTAAATTTGCATAATTTGAGTGATTAAGAAAACATGTGTGAGATTTCACGTCGGTTTGAGAGGAGAACGAAGTACACTTTATAAGGATACAGATATCTCTTTCTTATAGATGTGTTTTTCTGGGTGCGAGAAGAGCAAAATTGTAAGGGCCTTAATCTGATGGACAACTCAAAGCGGACAATATATGTGAACGGATGATTTAGGTTATTACAACATGATGCATAACTAAACAATAATTAAGTATTCCATTTAGAAATAATCTCCCTACTAGTTAGGGATAATAGTGCATACTACTAAATCTCTGCATGTAAGTGAGATTTATACTGGATTGTTGTTGTATTAAGAGATAATGTTTAATTCAAATCTCTTATATATTAGTCTTATCAAACAAAAGAGAGTTTAATTAATAGTTGATTAAAAATTTAGATTTAAGACTATCGATCAACTTTTAATTAGTTATTTTCAAATTTATAAATCTTTTAAATTCAAGTTATAATTTCTTTTGAATCAATCTAAACATGAAAAGACATAAAATGATGTATATACACCACGCTTGGATTCTAAATATGTAATGGTTGGTCAACTTTCTCGTAAACACGTTTGGATTGTTACAACACATGTTTAGTCATCCATGGCTTTCTTACACACTAGTGGAAGGTTGGATTGTTCTAAACTTCCAATGGCAGACAAGTTAGCCTTCAAAACCTCCATAAAAAGAGAGACAAATGTCTTCCCATTAGCTTTAAATGGCTAAAAGATTCATTCTATCCATTTGGTTTGTCTTTTTCTATATATGTTAGTTGTCACTTTCTCTTATTGTAATTGTCACGACTCCAATTTCTATGCTTTCATCTTCCATATTGAAAGTAGGATGTACATTTTGTTTGCTTTCTTGCCTACCCATTACAAAATTGTGCAAAGCAAAGTTGCCCTTTTCCCTCGTAGATGTATAATACACTTTGCACTTAGGGATAGGTTACTTTTAATAAGTGTCTTATGTGAAACAGCTCATTACAAGTTCGGTTAAATGCTCAGCGAGTTTGGATCTTGTTAATTAATAATGTCTCAAACTAATAAAAATTTTGTTTCCTAGTTAAATTTGATGTAAATTATCTCTAATTTCATAACGGATATATTACTAAATTTTATTATAAAATTTTCAAATTTGTCTATATTTTATATATTATTGTATTATCTTGTTAAATTGTTAGTCATAATTAATGTAATTTTTTGAAATATCAAAAAACAAGTCTTCATTAATTTAGGATTAAACCATATCATCATCATATCATCACCCAGTTCGAAATCTCGCAACAAAATAAGATTTGAAAAGGTCTGATAGTATACAGCATTATCCTTACAGAATAGAGAGGTTGTTTCCGATAAACCATATCAAATTCCTAATTCACGACAGGTTTAAGTCAAGTCTAAAACAACTTACATTATAGAATATTCTATAATATTTTATTTTCCTACATTAAAAAATTCAACTGAAATTTGTAGTTTATAAAATAAAGATATTTCTTCTCGACGGTCAGGAAATAAAAAGCAATTAAAATACTAAATTTAGTGTGATTTCAAAAATTATATACCTTTAATGACCTATAAAGGTCCAATTAACAACATAATATGGCAATGGACATTACTGATCATATTAGTTTGGAAAATAAAATTTTATTTAATTGGATAAGAAATGATTATTTAAAATTTTTAATTAGTTTTATTTCAATATATATACTAAATAAATTATCAAGTGTAAGTAATAATATACAAATTAGTACTCCAAATAATCCACTTAATGAACTAAGAATTTAAACCAAATAATGGAATTTTTTTTTGGATCAACCATATTATTAAATAATTTACCGAATGATACAATAAGTGAATTTTGCGCAACACTTTCGAATTTGCATTGGCCGTCCAGTCCACAGCAGATGATATGATTGATAGACTTGGACCTGATGACCAGCTGCTATAAATTGACCGCATATGTAGGATGCCAGCTTTTGCTGGTCAAAAAGTCATACCCAACTATACACTTGATAGATTCTTTCTTTGAAACTAAAACAACACTTTTATAGATGTGAATACGTTGAGCCGGGCGAGGTTAGGGGCAGTCAGTCAGGATAGGTCGACCCATAATTTGGCCTGATCCCGGGCTGATTGCCCAAGCCAACCTGGTAAATAATGTTATTTTTGACAAAACGACGTCGTTTTTGACAAAACAAAATAACAATTGAGCCACTAACCGGGCCCTTTTTGATGAGACATGATGTTCTTTCCAATTTTATGGTATCTTATTCTATCTCATGAATCTCAGCCATTCATTTATGTAGGTTTCACATTTATTTATATGAGACCTATACGGGGCTCATATAAATGAATGGTTAAAATTCATGGGACAAAATAAGACACCAAACAATTGGACAAAAGATTTTGTCTCCTTTTTGACATATCTAAACACTTTAAGTTTTGGTTTCGTTATTTTTGTTCTCACACAAATTTGTGAGCCTACAAAAGTGATTATTGTTGTTAAAATAATAACAATTTTGAAGTTTATTATTAGGGATGACAATGAGTCGGATCGAGCTACGCCTAACACGGGGCTACCCGACTCACAGGTTAAGTGGCTCATGGCACAACGGGCCAGTGGTTGCAAAGCTTGTGATCTTGCTTGGCTCGCCTATATTTTTTTTAAAAAAATTAACAAGATAATGTCATTTTTAACCTCTTTAAGCCAAGTGTTGGGTTGGGCAACTAGGCCTAAGAGTGTCATCCCTATTTATTATGTACTATTTCAATCGTATTAATAATTTCAATAGCTTTTTAATTTCTTATCACATTTTGTATTTTCATTCCAAAATAAATGCAATAAAAGAAAAAATATATGATGTTTCAATTAATCAACCAAACTTGACAATAAATTTTTAAAAATGAAATAATTATATTAAATTCGGTCTTTTCTTTCTCTAAATAGAAATTAGAAGCACATGAGTTGAACTGCTTGAAATATACCAGTACAAGTAAGTTCAACATAATTTCACTAAAACTCGGAATTTAAAGAAGTCTAATAGTATGTAATCTTCTTACTCCTAACTAGTAAAGATGTTATTTTCAAATGATTCACATGAAAAAAAGAGAAAAAAGAAAAAGAAAAATATAAAATAGAATATAAAATATAAAATAAAAGTTTAAGTTGTGGACTTTATAAATCTTTTCAAAATTATCGATATTTTAAAATTTTATTTTATTTTATAAAAAATTCTAAAATTACAATAAAATTATCAATATTAACATGAAAACAGGTTAAGTAATTCTTATGAAATTATCCTCATACTTATGTGAAATTTAATTGAGTGACTTTTCAATAATACAATAATAATAATAATAATTTCACTAATATGTAGGTTTTGGAAAAGTAATATGCAACTTCTAGTGAGAAGTAAACAAATTCCATAGGAATGTAACAAGAAGACAAAGACTTCTGGTTACCCTCTTTTGGATTCAAGTTCTGATTTCATTTACTGCATTCTGCTTTCCCATATTATTGATGTTCTCATGCATCTTGTGACTAACATTATTCAACTCATCCTGTCTCTCTCAATCTCAAGTATACATGCCATTTTCCAACTCAAGTGGGGCAGATTCAAACTTCAAACACATTAACAACTTATCCTTTTCCTTGTAGGTGGGTCAGTTTGACTGCACTGATAGGTACTGAAAAAGGGGAGGAAAAGGCTCAATGAGGACAATTCCTACCAAATTATTCTATAGTTTCTTTTAACAGGGAAGCCGCAGTTGTTATCTTATAAATACATATTAAATAAACTGTCAAATACATGTAATAACTCGTTAATTATGTGCTCTAAATAAATTATTTCACAGGCCTCAAACCTTCAACCTCTTAAATTGGAAGGATCTTACAACTTGGACCACCTAAGGGGACATCTTCCAGATTCACCAAGATAAGGTTAACGCCTTAGTTACTTTGTTCCATGTTGTGTTTGTATGCTGTTGTTCTCATTTGATACCTTCAACTAAGATTGCCCTCTTGCCTCTATACCTTCTTAATCCTTTTGCCTTCTCATTTTTGCTCACTGTGCCTGTCATGTGTGTTGTCTGTAAGTTTTACTGTGTAACTTGCAGGCTTTTGAGCATGAGTGCTTTCCCAAGTTTTGTCCTTTATGATTCGTGTCTTGGATTTCTATAGCAACAATTATCTGCAAACTTCTGGATTTTTTAAGTTTCAGCCAATATCATTACTTGAAACGTCAAAGCATTCAGGTTCTTCAGTCCTTGGTTTCCTTCCATGAACGAACCTGAAGTTCCCATACCCCACTTGTTCAGGTGTCCAATTAGTCTAGACTTGTTCAAAGATCCTGTGACTCTATGTACAGGCCAAACCTATGATAGATCGAGCATAGAGAAATGGCTATCGGCAGGTAATCTTACATGCCCTGTGACAATGCAGAAACTTGCTGATGCATCCATGATTCCTAATCATACTCTTCGCCATTTGATCGATCAGTGGCTGAAAATGGGTCCTCAAGCTGGCCCTGATTATTTCTCAGAAATGGGTTGTTTCACTTCACTTAAGCACGACCTTGAATCCCAGGATTTTTCCTGGGAGAGGAAGCTCCTGACCCTTAAGACGATTCAAACTCTAGCAGAAGAATCTCCATCTAATTGTTCTCATCTCCTTCAACTAGATATCTTACCTTTGTTGCTGAAACTACTCTTTTCTGGAAAAGCAGAACACCATAGGCTGTTCCAAGAACGTGTTATGCTTGTAGAGCAAACACTTTGTTGTGTCCTCAAGTTGCTGTCTCTTGGAGAATTAGAGGTCTTAAACATGCTAAAAGAACAGTCCAATTTGGAATCGTTTCAAGTTCTGTTTCATCATGGCACTATCAACATCAAGGGCAGTTTGTGCCGTCTTGTACAGGCAATATCATCATCTCTTCTGACCAGAGAACTCTGTCTAATGCTTGGAAAATGCCATCAACTCCTTCATGGGCTAGTTCTTACTGCCGTTCATGAGAATTACCAGGTATCAGAAGCTGCAATTAAAGCCATATCTGGACTATGCTCCTTAGAATCGAACAGAGAAACTTTGATTCAACAAGGTGCAATAAATGGTCTATTAACATACATATATAATGCCAGAAGACATGAAAGAAGCTTGGCACCAAAGGCAATGGCCACAATTGAGCTTCTTCTAGGACTAGAAAGTGCCAGAAAAGATGTGATCAACCACCCAAATGGCATCAGAACAATAGTTAAGATGGTTTTCCAGGTATCGGATCATGAAGGGAGTGAAAGTGCTATTAACTCACTGATCATACTATGTACAGAATCTTTACAATCAAGGGAAGAAGCAATTGGTGGTGGAGTTTTAAGTCAGCTGCTCTTGCTTTTGCAGAGTCAGTGCAGCAGTAGGACGAAAACAAACGCAAGCATTCTGCTAAAGCTATTGAGATCCAAGTGTAATGATTCACCGAAACGTGTTTAATCCCGAAAAAAATAAGGTATGGGTTCTTCAGAATCTCTAGTATGGTGATGGGATATTTGATGCTTGTGTCAAGTTTCAACTTATGTACCTGATCATCCCTTTATAGCATTTTTTTCAATCACTTGAAAGACCCTCCAAGTTGAGGGGATCAATATTACACAACAGTGAGATCTATAGGTCCAAAATATACTCAAAGATCTCATCTTTCACTGAACAATTTGCTGAAATTTCAAAATGCAGAGACAGAATCTAAGTAAAGAAGTTAATGTATTGCAGAAAGATCAAAATCAGATAAAACAGAGATTAAAACCTGTCTGTCCCAAAGTATTCAGAAGAACATTGTTCTTGCCAATTTCATGCAATTCTCATCTGAAAGTTTTCAGGGATTTCAGAATTCTGAGTTCATTCTCAGCTACATTCTTTGAACACATTCTTGTCATAGACAAGTTGATCCACACGTAATTTTACTTGAAACATCTAAACCAATAGAATAGTATGCAGAATGCACATAGCTTCCGTAGAAATATTGACTTGGGAACACATCTCTAACACGCCATAGTCATCATCACTAGTTCTTAAGATGGTAAACAGATATACTGTTTTGGGTTAACCTGTTCCTACTTTATTCTATATCATCTTATCCACAAATTTGTATAAGATCCAGAAAAATGTGTTGATAAGATGTACGAAACAGAGTAATAACAGGTTCTCCTCCCCTTAAGATGACAAAAATGAGACTGCAGGAGTCAACAGGCAGACATTCGGGATCTGCCCTTTTCTAATTATGGATTGAATTGATTTGAAGACTAGTCTACATTTTCGGCTGAGTAATGAACAAGCAAGTGTGAGCTTAAGCACTTCATGAACTAGACACAGGCCCAAGAGAACACTGTACACACCCGAATATGACATGATCAGTTCGTTAACACAAGCCAAGTTTAAATGGCTCAGGCGGTCAGGCCACCGTGATCAGCGGATAAAGAAGACTTGGTTCCTAAACTCATACATCACCTATAGATTATGACTATTTCATATCAGGGCAAAAATAAGTAGAGGTAAAAGTTTTTATAAATTTATAAAAATTTATTATTAACCAATGATTAAAAAATTTAACTTTTTAATCCGTACAATAGTAAAAAATTTAAATTAGTTATCTTTTTCGTTTCATTTATTTTAATAACTTTTGTTACTAAAAATCAATCAATTTATTAATTAATCAGTTAATTTTGTAAATTAATAAATTCTTAATTTTTATTTAACAAACTCTTTTTTTAATTAAGCTTCAAAATTTTCAGTAGATAACAATAATTTCTTTCAATCATATTTTAAAAAATTAACTATTAAAAAAAGTCTAAATTTTTTTCAATTTTTTAAAAATAACAATAAAATGTCAAGAATTTCAATTTTTTCCGGTTATAAGCCAACGTCACTGCTTCATGTCAAAAACTCCCGTTAATCAGACACAACAGCTTAATTAGCAGAAGTTAATCTAATTATTGAAACTACGTCGTTTTGAACAACATAACCTAAATCCCTCAGTTTTCTCTCACTCACAAAATTACTCTCGTTCTCAATTTGTACTTCGTAACCTAAATCCCTAAACAATAAATTGGAACGACGGGGTGTGTCACAGTAGCTTATCGTCAGTGACCGATCGCTACTCAGTCCCATGGAACCAGCCGCCTCCGTTAATGCCAGCTATTGGTAGGTGCAACTATAATGAATACCTATTCGCAACACGGAGGAGTAGCCATGCTTGCGTCTCGCCATGACATGCTAGCAACGTTCAATCAGGCACTTCCTCACGTCTCAAGCTCAACCTCAGTTGTGTCTCTCCTCTATGGCGAGCCACAACCACTAGCTGCACTTCTTCTCCGACCATGATAACTGCTCACACTATTCCAAAACAACTCACAACAAAACCACTAAATGCCCCTAGTTTCCAGTAGCAATACAAACAAGCACCAACATGATGCTTTTTTATCTAATCAGCACCAGCGGCTTCTCTAATCCACGTAATACAACCAAATCTCCGGCAATATCCAAGATGACTCATTTCAACCACAACCACTAATATGTCGTCTAGAAATTTGGCTTAGACCTTATCGTATCTTTTGAATTTCTTGAATTCATAAGCAAGATGTGAGGACTTATGATCTCATTACAGAGGCTATCACGACATTTCTTGCACCTCCCAGCTTAAAAAGTATGATCCCAATGGCTTCAACGGGAAGGTGCTCCATCACCCAAGTAACCGACCAATAGTTCCAGGTGCAGAATTAGTGCTGCCATAAAACAATACTAAGTTAAAGATGACCATTCTCTGTGACATAAACTCCCCATTCCTCTTCAATCAGCATAGTGAGTAATTGATGGCAATGACAAAGGTTTTTGGCCTACTTCATAAATATAGTAGCAACTCAATACAAAGAACAAGCAATTGAGACTAGTTAATCAGCGAAGAAACCTCATGGATAGATCAAAAAGAACAAAAGTACCCAAATTTAATTCAGAAACGAAAAAAAATGGACATTTTGACAACGACAACATGTGAAATCAAAACAAATCCACCTAAAAACTCCAAATCTAGCCAAAAAATTGTAATAAGGGCTTTCCACATCACAGAATTCCATAAGATTTCCCAACAATGAATCAACAAAATCAAGCATCGAAGCATCTCCAACGATAACAAAAGATCAGGAAGCAAAGAGAAAAACAACTCAAAAACCTCCAATTTATAACAAAATTTTAAAACAAGTACTTCAAAATAGAACATTTATCGTTTCAATCACACAAGCCCAGCAAAAAAGAAAAAGAGAAAGAAGGACGAGGAACGGAAAGGAGGTCATCATAGATCTTACCAGAAATCAAAAGTAAGCAAATGGAAAATTTAACAGCAGAGAGAGACAGAAAAAGATATTACGCAGATGAAGACAAAAATTCAATCCTAATTTAGGTTAGAAAACGACAAATTTGTTGTTTATTTGTTAAAACGACGTCGTTTCATTTTTATAATGAAAAAAAACGTCGTTTTAATAATCATATTGACTTATGCTAATCAAGCTCCTTCCGCTGTAACTGTACTATGTCAGTAAAAATAAGGTAAGATTAATGTCTGACTAGAATTGGAAAATTAAAATTTTTAATATTTTATTATTAATTTTAAAGTTTAATTTATAATTTAAAAATTGATAAAAATTTAAATTTTTTAACAATTAATATTATTTTAAATTATTCAATCTTATATAAATTTTAACCGCATTTTATTAAAATAAATCATTTACCTTACCCGTTTAACTAAATTTTCAATATTGTTATTAATTAATTTTTAATTAATTATTTAGGAATCTATAATATAATGATGGCCCCAAATAACAAGGGTACATGTGGCACCGACAACAAGTCATGTACCATATTTCTAAAAAAACAGAAAAAGGGCACGAACTAACTTTGGTCGAGTTTGACTGAAATTTTTTCTTTTAACCCCAGAGGACGGAAATAGGTAAGATTTGATTTAAGGGTCGATTGGCTCCCAAATTCAGCCTAACCTAAATTTTTAAAAATTAAATTATAAAAATGACATTATTTTATTTAGAAAGTCAAATTTCAGGTCAAATTGGGCCTAACTTACCCAAACTTAAGACCCAATTTTCTTAAATAATCAAGCCTGAAATTTAGGCTATGTTTGGATCTGCGGTGCGGTGTGGATAAGTATTTATCTACCACAGTTTTTAAACACAGTCACATGTTTGGATCTGCGATCATACAACCGCAAGTTAGAGGAAGCTGCGGTGACACCTTAAAAATAGATAAGCAAAAAGAGAGCTGCGGTAAGAAACTGCTTATGCGGTAGGAATTTTAGTTTCCAATAATATCCTTATAATAATTAATATTTTACATTGTACTTTTGCTTAATTAATAGAAGGAAGTTTAACTCCTCTGTTTTCCCGACTCCTTCCCATTCAGGTAAACTCTTTCCTGATGAATAATATATTTTTATGAAATATTTTATTTACTAAATTTATTTTATTTATATTTTCTTATTTTAATTTAATTTTTTATTTTTTATTTTTTAAAATTTATATGACTAATAATATATTTTTAATTATTTATACAACAATTAATAATTTATTAAATCAATAGGCTTTTTAATCATTTTATCTCTTTTCAACAACCGCAACTGCACTTGTCAAATACCTATTTTCACTTTTCAATAGTTACCAAAACAGCAATCTTAAACATATAAGTACCTATTGAGAATAAATACTTATCATTTTAGCAGGTTATCAACTGCCACCGCTCCCTTAAACCAAGCCTGAGTGAGATCACCATATGGAGAAACATTGATGAACATTGATTTAGTCTGTATATATATATGAAGTGTAATTATCACCGAGTATCGATGACGCTCTCTCTTATTGGACTTTTTCCTAAAATTGATCCTTCACTGATCTTTGTGCGAAACTTACTCCTTAACTTTTGCGAGAAAATGGAGATTTCCTCGGGTGTAAGAACTTTAATGCTTAAATTAGTTACATGTTTTAAAAAATTATTTGATATGTGTTAAAAAATGCTTCTCTTTCTTTAAAATTGTTCCTTTTATATAGTGAACGTGATAAATATGGAAAACTAGAAAGTTCACAGAAAAAATGACTTCTTTTAAAAGTTCAATGAATTTAATTTTCTTTCAAAAGAGTAGTTACAATATTACTCCAAGCTACTGTGTTCGACATGCTTTGAGTTATCTACCAAGGAAAACCATTGCATAACCATAATATAACCAATTCGAGTCCTTTAGTTAATGGACTAAATAACCCTTTACAGGTCCAATACTTAACATAAGTCCCCAGCTGATTTAATTGTTGACATCTTCATAATGTCTTCCCCTGTTAATTATGGATAGGTGTCATCATATTGAGCCTCCATTTACGAGTTTGCTCCCGTTAGCTTATCAAATGTGAAGTTTAGGCGTGGATTTGCTCTCTTACCATGTTTATGTAGAAATGGGTGAAGACATGATCTATGATGGGTTAGTTTGGCTAAGACCATTGCTCGATATGGTGTGTTTATTAGAAAATTAGGATGAAATATAATCCTGACCGCAGCGAAATAATTATTACAGATTTTCGTATTTTGATTTCCTAAAATTTAAGATCACTTTAATTCTATAAAATGATTAACAATTAAATCATAAAGCATGAATCTTAATTTGTACCTTATTTCGAAGTTGATCATATTCTTGTTGTATCCTATGAATTGTTTCTGAAACTGATCTATCTCAACTACTGTAGCTGCACAAGTATCCAACCTCTATTAATATTCACATAACAGGTTGATAGAACTCTATAACTCTTACAAAAAGGGTTAAGTAAGAAGTGTTAGCTTTATTAGAACTTAAGTTTATTTATAACAAGTTTTGGACATTTTAGTAATTTAATTGAAATTAAATTCTAATTTCAATTAAACTCTAATTACAATTACAAATAATTCTAATTAAATACTAATTATGCCCAAATAAAATCTAATATCTCATATTAATCTTTATTTATTAAATATCTCATATTTAATCATAAAGTTTCTCAGACTTTACAATCAAGTCAAACTTGATTAAAATATCTTTGCTCTCTTCAACCCATTCTTTATGTGAGATTCATTAGGTTCTCAAATCTGTTGCCAATGAATATAAATTATAATTCTAAGATAAATTAAAATTCCTTTTAATTTATCTTTAATTCTCCAATTAAACAAATATAATCATAGATTAAGATTAGCGTCTAGTAACATTTCATGACCATCCAAATATTTAGGAATGTCAAAGTACTTTTAACTAACCTTTCTGTGCATGATTTCAATATAATTTATTCTTTTTGTTAAACAATGTTTCAATTATACATAGAGTATGAAATTAATATCTACCCTGTTAGATATGCCTTGAATCTTCAACTTATTATTCAGGGGTATTTTCAGTACTTTCAGTATTTTGTATTAGAGTAATTTATAAACTCCATCTGTTTTAGGCTTAGGTGTGGATGAAAAACCCTAGCCGCACTCCTCTTTTAATTCTTCCTCTTTCTGATAGTGAATTTGTGATTTGTCGTTACCCATAAATGTAACCCTAATCAATTAGGGTGAATGACGCAAATTTGTGTACGTGCGATTGATTTTTTTGTTTTCCTTTCTTTTCTTTTTTCTTCCTTTATTTTTCGTAATAAACTGGTATCAGAGCTTTTAGTTTTGTCTGAATGTATTAATCAAGTGTAGAGATGTCATCATACATTATTAAGATCGATAAATTTATTAGGAAAAACAACTTCAGTCTGTGGGGCATCAAGATGTATGTTTTATTTAAGCAACAGTCGATTTGGACACTGCTTTCAAGAAAGAAGTCAAAATCAATGGACAAATCCCTTTTCATTGAGCAAGAAGGGAAGGCACACACCTAACCATTTTGCTATGTCTGGCGGATGAGATAATTTACGAAGTGGCAAATGAAGATACTGTAGTAGGTCTATGGATGAAGTTGGAAAGCTTATATATGACGAAATCTTTGACTAACAAGTTGTTACTAAAGCAACATTTGTTTGGTCATCGTATGAAGGAAGGTATGCCTCTGAAATAACATTTGGAAAAATTAAACTCTATTTTAATGGATTTTCAGAATATGGATGTTAAAATAGACGACAACGATGCTGCCCTAATTTTGTTAGTGTCTCTGCCTCCGTCATATGAAAATTTTGTGAATTCTTTTGTTGTTGTAAAAGATACTATCACTTTAGAAGAAGTTAACTCCAGTCTTCATAAGGCATTTAGAAATATTGGAGAAAGTTTTGCAGTTGGATTGGTGGTTGTAAATTCTGAAAAAAAAATCATAAGGATGTCTTGAGAAGGGACAAGGAAAGTGGAAAGGCAAAGGTAGGTCTAAGCCTAAATCTCAAAATTCAACTACAAATCACAAAACATCTATAATAAGTGCAAATAACTAGGTCATTGGAAAAATGAATGTCTAAAGAAGAATAAAGCAAAAACTCAACATGTTGTTGTTGCTCGAGGTGATTTTGCGTTAAAAGAAAATATGGTTCTTTCAGTGACTGATCGATCAAATTTAAAGAATAATTGAGTTCTGGATTTAGGGTGCTCTTATCATATATGCCCACATGAGATTGGTTCACAACCTATAAGGAAAAGGATGGTGGAAGCGTCTTAATAGGAAACCACACATCTTGCAAGGTAATAGGCATTAGTTCAATCAAGATCAGATTGCATGACGGTACAATTAGATCTGTAGATGATGGTCGACATGTGCCATAATTGAAAAAGAACTTGATTTCTTTGGGAGTTTTGGACTCAAAAGGTTTCAAGTGTAGCTATGAATGTGGAGTACTTCGAATTACCAATGGTGCATTGGTAGTAATGAAGGGAGTCAAATATGGTACCTTGTACTTTTTGCAAGGAACACCAATGACATGTTTAGCTACAACAACTTCTCCTTCAGAGCGGTCAGAATCAGATCAGACCAAGTTATGACATATGCGACTAGGGCACATGAGCAAAAACGGAATGACTATTTTATGCAAACAGGACCTACTTAGGGGACAGACGACATCTAATTTTGGGTTCTGTGAGCACTGTGCTTCTGGGAAACAATGTCAAGTTCATTTTGAGAAGGTTGTGCATAGGACAAAGGTAACATTAGATTACATTCATATTGATTATTGGGGTCCTTCTCTCATTTAATCTTTAGGTAGAGCCAGATATTTTTTATCCGTGATCAATGCTTACTCCAGGATGACATGGGTATTCATATTAAAGCATAAAAGTGAGGTTTTCAAAACTTTCAAGCAATGAAAGATTCTAGTGGAGAATTAGACAAAGAAGAAGAAAAATGTCTTCGCATAAATAATGGCTTAGAGTTTTGTTCAGGTGAATTTGACGAATTTTGTAAGGATGAAGGCATTGCTAGACACTGCATAATTAGAGACACTCTACAGCAAAATGGAGTAGCTGAAAGAATGAATATAACATTGTTAGAGAGAGCTCGATGCAAGCTCTTTAATGCTAGATTGACAAGAAAGTTTTAGGTTGAGGCTGTTAATATTGCTTGTTACCTAGTGAACTGTTCTCTGTTCTCCAACAACTGTTATAAATTGCAAAACCCCTTTAGAGGTATGGTAAGGAAAACCCACTGATTATTATTTTCAAAGTTTTCGGTTGTCCTACTTACTATCATGCTAGTGAAGGTAAACTAGAACTGAGGTCAAAGAAAGGAATATTTATGGGTTATGACGCTAGGGTAAAAGGTTACAAAATCTGGTCTCCATCTAAATGTAGAGTTATTTTTATGCTTCACTCGATTGTTGAGTCTATTGTTTTAGAAAAAGCATATGGTGATGATAAGTAGGTGGAGTTTGAAACAACTCCAAGTAATAGCCATTCACAAGGTTCGTCACCTACTAAACTAATTAAAGAACATTCCTATGTTAAATCAGAAACAGAGCATAAATACGAACAAATCAGATATTAGGAAGCTAAAACAACTTCTTAGTGCGAAATTTGACATGAAAGATCTCAATGCAGCTTAGGAAATTTTGGGAATGGAGATTTACAAGGATTGAAAGCAACAGATGCTCTTCTTGTCACAAAAGAGTTACGTTCAGAAAATTTTATCTAAATTTGGGATGAGTTTAGCAAATCTTTTAAATACTCTTTCAAAGGAAAATATTCGTCTCTCTATAGATTTTACACCACAATCAAAAGTAGAGTTGAGTATCATATGCTAATGCAATGGGAAGTCTGATATATGATATGGTATATACTAGGCCTGATATTGCACACTCGGTTAATGTTGTGAGTAGATATATGAGTCAACCTGGGAAAGAGCATTGGTAAGCAGTGAAGCATATATTTCGATATCTAAGAGGAACAGCTGATGTTGGTCTCATATATAGAGGTGATACAAATGGTTTTGTTGCTATTTATTCAGATTCTAATTATGCTACAGATTTGGATAGTAGAAGATATATGACTGGCTATGTATTTACATTGCATCGTTTTGTCATCAGTTGGAAAGCTACTTTACAGCCTTCAGTTGCCTTATCTACTACAGAAGCAGAATATATGGCTTTGACATAAGCAACTAAAGAAGGAATTTGATTAAAGGGCTTAGTCAATGATCTTGGGCTATATCAGGACCAAGCTATAGTGTTTTGTGATAGTTTAAGTCCTATATGTTTAGCTAAAGATCAAGTGCATCATGATCGGATGAAGCACATTAATGTTAGATATCACTTCATCTGTTCAGAAAAGAGAATCAAAGAGAAGAAGGTTGGCATTAAACACAATCCAGTAGATATGTTCACCAAACCAGTTCTTAAAAGCAAGTTCAAGCATTGCTTGGATTTGCTTAATGTTAATAGTTTCAACTAGTCCCAAGATAGGGCTGGCAACAACAAAGTTTGAGAAGTAATTTTTTGTTTATGGGAGAAGATTCAGTGTAAGGTGGAGGTTTGTTAGATATGCCTTAAATAATCGACTTATTATTCAGGGGTATTCTCGATACTTTCAGTATTTTACGTGTGGATGAAAAACCCTAGCTGCACTCCTCTTGTAATTCTTCCTCTTTATGATAGTGAATTTGTGATTTGTTGTTGCTCCCTAATTAATTGGGGTGAACCACGTAAATGTGTACTATGCGATTAATTGTTTTGTTTCCCTTTCTTTTCTTTTTTCTTGCTTGATTTTCCATAACATAATATATTTTGAGTTCAATCATATTAGTTCTCTATCATTAGCTATTGATTGGTTTTAAGGAGACTAGGGGAGAAATTGGACCAGATTTTAGTGAGCCCATATACAATCAGGGTATCATATTTCAACTCAAAACCTTAATGCAATAGGTTATGAGTCCTATCTTTGTATATAACTCACTTTGTCTTTATATCTCTTTCCAATGTGGGATTACTCCATTTGTGAATATCTAACATCTCCCCCTCACAAATGGATCCATCTATATTGAACTAACTTCCCCTTAACTTATAGCTCATGTAAAGTCATTTGAGTCACTCCATGAATCACCCAATCATTTGACCCAAATCTATGAATTTATATTCATTGGACTTTGTCAACCTAGCTCTAACAACAATGAAGGGTCTTAAGGGGGGCTAAGGAGCAATTAGATTGGATTGAAGTGAACCATATATAATTAGGGCATTATATCTTTACTCAAAAGTTTAGGACAAGTTATGAGTCCTATCTTTGTATATAACTCACTTTATCCTTATATCTATTTTCGATGTGGGATTGCTCCACTTGTGAATTTCCAAAAAGTTTTAGAATAGAGTCATATGGTCTAGGCATAGTCATAAGAAGTATAAATCTCGAATCCTAATTAGATAGAGTAAAGACATCAGTATCATTTTCAAACGTAAGTTTGGAAAAAGTATATGGCTCTTTCTAAAGCTGATTATATTTAGAACTACATATTGTATCTTAATATAGGGAAAAGATTATGGATGTTGTTTCAAAGAGGCTATTCTAGTTTTATTTTCATGCGTTTTTCATAATTTAAAATACCTCATTTCAATTACCTGTCAAATAGTTTTATCTCATAACTAAGTATTGTTATATGAATTTGATTAGATAATGTACTAATTAGTGAAATTATTATTTTGATTTATAAAGTGTTGTTTTTCCAAAAAGGACAATAATTTGTAATTTTGTTTTGTACTTAATCTATTAAATCTCTTATTTATATTATTTATTCTATTTGAAAGTGAAGCTCTAACATAAATTTTAAGTTTTTTTGGTTTTTTAAAAGATAGGATTTATTTATTAATCTAGCAAGTTAAGTAGTAGTGAACAATCAAATATGTTCAATTAAGACCTCAACTAAGAATAACTTTAAGGTCTAGAATAGTGATATAAAGTTAGCACTAGATTTGGTGGATTTAAATATATCTTTAGTTAAGGATATACATGCTTATGACATTAGAGGGCATGATATAACAAAAGGTTCGTTTCCAAAAAATATGAAAGAATAAATAGGCTGAATATCATACTTATGAAGAAGTCTATTTCATCACTCTTTAAAGGTAAATTACTAGCTAAAAACAATAACAAGAGGTCCATAGTTGTTTTGAGGGAAAGGTTCACAGAGTGCTAGAAGTTAAAATTGAACAATTTATGCATATTATAACTTAACTGAAGTATAATGGATCATTACGAATTAGTGTTTACATTATATGGATGTAGGAAATAATTAATAAGCTAAGTGAGTTTCAGGTCTCCATATCACTTTTTTTTTAATCCGTCAAGTACAAAATTCTTTACTATCCCACTTCAATTCCTTAAATACAATTTATAATACTAGGAAGAAGGTTTGTATGGTAAATAAATTGATCTCAATTGTATCTAAGAAAAGGAAAAGATAAAAGTATGAGAAGGGTGTATGAATCCTTTAAACCTAAAGGAAATTGTGGGAACCCACACAAAATGTAGAAAAAGAATAAGTTTAACGAGGATGAAGACAAATCCTATGGGCTTCCTAATAAGGTTAAGAAAAAGAATGTGAAGTATTAACATTATGATAAGATGGGACACTTAAAAAGGACTACTATATGTATAAGACTTTTTAAAGAAAAAGAAAAGTTAATTAGATAACCATGAGTTTTTGTTTTTCTTTGAGTCATCTTTAATAAATGTAGCATCAAATTATGGTTAAGTAGCAATTCTTCTATTCCTATTTCTAATATATTATAGGCAGTGAGGAATTAAAGGAGGCCAAGTGAAGGAGAGATGAACATGGTCATGGAAAATAAAACTAATTAGAAATATAGTATATTAGAGATATGGAACTCTAATTTATATATGAGTAATATAACATTGAATAAAGTAGCATTTGTGCCTTCTATATGGCATAGTTTAGTTTAGGTCCAAACTTGATGGTGCTGAATATATAGTGAATATTTGTTAAATGATATCATTTATTACTTAGATTATATGTGTAACATCTCGTTCTCATATTAAGGGTTAGGACCCGAAATTTTAGTACATATGAGCTCAAAGAGAGATTAAGGAAATGCATTTTCT
>JAOTAY010000191.1:11577373-11590183 GCA_025629805.1 Erythroxylum baracoense
ATTATAATTAAAGAGATTTAATTTTAATAAAAGACTCTTATGATTTTTTCTATTTAAACGGGAAAAGCTTTTAGAAGCTAACACTTTTGTCTTTTTCCTCTCAAAGCAGTTGAGAATTGCTCTGTGGATACCATCAGAGGTCGGACGCTTGAATAGCTTGTGATTGATCGATTGGAAAAAGTTTCAAAGATTTTTCAATCGGAAAGCGAACAAGGTACAATTTATAAATCGTTTTATGATTTATTCAATTATTGGTATCCGCTCGGAATCTGTAAAATTTATGTTTTCCGCTACTCCCATGATTTGATCACGGTTGGATTCCAACATTTAGCATGCTCTGAAACTAGTTTTATACTCAAAGCTTTTGTAAACAGATGCACTAAGTTTCTTTCTGACTTGAAATAGCCTAGAGATATTACACAATGTCTAATTAAAGTACAGACAATTTTATATCTCAATATGATATGTCTACTTTTGCCATTATATGCCTTGTTCTTAGTAACATGAATGGTAGCTTGCAAATCACAATGAAAGAACACAGAAGGAATTAGTTTTTCCTTAAGTGGGATATTTGTTAAGAGATTCCTTAGCCACCCAGCTTCCCGTCCTGCTAATTCCAAAACCATAAACTCAGCTTCCATTGTTGATCTGGCAATACACGTTTGCTTGGATGATTCCCAAGACACAATAGCTCCTGCTAAGGTAAAAATATAATCACTAGTAAAGTGTATATCACAACTCTCCGTAACTCAATTAGCATCAGAATACCCCTCCAATACAAGAAGATGACCTCCAAAAGATAATCCATAATGCATAATACCTTTCAAATACCTCAACAAACGAATCAATGCATTCTAATGTTCTTAACTAGGATTATGAGTATATCTATTGAGTCTACTCACGCAATATGCAATATCGGGATGAGAATAGTTCATCAAGAACATCACACTACTAAGAATTTTAACATACTCAGCTTGGTTTACACTGTCACCAAGATTTTTCTTTAAAGCAACACTAGCATCATAGGGAGTTTTGACTGAAACAACATCATAGTAACCAAAGTTCTCTAAAATTTTCTCAACATAATGAGTTTGATTCAACCTAAAACCAGAGTCAGTCCTATCAACTTTTATTCCCAAAATAAAGTCCACAAGTCCAAGATCTTTCATATCAAAAGAAGACTGTAGCAAACTCTTGGTAGTATCAATGACAGATAAACTAGTACCAAAAATAAGTATATCATCTACATAAAGACTTATGATTTGTAACGTTCCAATATCCCATGTTAGGGGCTAGGACCCCGAAATAGTGTATACTGAGCAATTAGAAGTGCATTTCATGCATCATTTGGCATATTTCAATATGTGAATTGTGTTGAAATTCATGAAATAATTGTACATGTATTCATTGACATTTTCTGGGTATAATTGAGTTATAAATGCGATTAAAAATGTGAATTATGGTTTTTATGTGTTGAAAATTGATTTAGAGACTATTAATATTATTTTGGAATTTTTGGCGAATTTTAAAGAATTTCTGAAAATTTTACGTATTTTGGGACTAGAAAAAAATATTGAATTATGGACCAATGATAGTGTGACACGTTGACTAGTGAAATTGTGACAATTGGCTCACATGCAAAAGTGACATGTGGCAGTGAATCAAGAACACACATTGCTTTGTTTTTAATATGGAAAACGACTATCGTTTGTTCTTCACCACCGAAAACACTGTTTACCAAATTCCCTTCTTGTATTATTCAACACCGAAACATCAGCTATGTATTTTGTGTCTTTGATTCACTCTCACCGCTGAAAGCTTTGATAAATCAAGTAAGTGATTTTTATGATGTTTTATTGTGTAAATGAATACATGCATGCGTGGTTTGAGAAGTGTAGTTTCGGTGAATAAACTTGATGAATGAGTTAGATGGAAGATTTGTGAATAGAAAGTGTGCAGAAAGTGTATAGGTTTGTAAAAATCTGAGTTTAATGAGAGTTGGTGAATTAGAAAATTACAAACAACTTATGGATGTATACACGGTATTTATGCTCTGCTTTGTTTTGGAGAAAAATGCAGAAAATGGAAACATGCGTGAGTGAGGATCGAATTTTTGATGATTATACTACATCCTGGATTTTTGATTTGTTATGTTATGTTGAACTAAAAGGAGAGTAGAAAAGATGATTTATGTGTTAGTTGAATAATATAAGAGAGTTAAAATGATAAAATAAGAAGAGAAGAAGTACTGCAAAATCTGGAAAATAATGAGTGCACGATTGTGCACCTGAAGGTTTTCTGAAATTGAACATACTTCACTCTTTTATTATAACATCTTCTCCTGACCTCCAAATGACATGAGACTTGAACCAATAGATTCCTAACACATTGTTCTTCCTCTCCACGAAAATTTATGAACATTGGAATTCATTCAAAAAAGATTGACTGATAAATTTATGATGAACTAGTGAATGTGTTGGAATATTGATAACTGGAATAATTTCACTGATCATATTTTGGTATTTTGGCTATATTTTAATATGTAGACTTCAAAATGAGTTGATTATTGATTCAAATTAAACTACAGACATATGGCTACATTTTTCATGAGGAATTGAATTTTAAATCTGTCTTTAAGAGTCTTAAAAGTTGGCTTGAAGTGGAGAGTTGTGTTCTATTGAGGTATAAGAAATAGTATGGAGTATTTTGCTTATAACTTGCACGATACTAAACTAAAATGTCTAAATTTTATGTCATTAGAAACTTAATACATATAGGAACTTTTGATTAGAAGAAAATGTTGCCTAAAAATGTCTAATTCTAGGTCAAAATGGCAATAAAGAAGGAAGAAAATACAGCAGGTCACGATCGTGCATCAGCATAATCGTAACTTTGCTGAAGCATGAAGGAAGTCACAATCGTGCGACAGCACAATTGTGACTCTGCTAATGAAGGAAGAAAGTAACGATCGTGCTCAAGCATGATCGTGACCCGAGAGGCTTTATAAAAGAGTGATATTTTTGGATGTTTTTCAACCTAATTCAAGTATGAATGTTACCATATGAAGCATATAGGGTTAAAAGAGCTCTTAAATGAATTTAATTGATGTTGACTGAAGGGATTAAAGTGAATAAAAAGGGATTAAGGATAAAAAGAATGTTTGGAAGGTGTTGAAATTGTTTATAAAGAGTATTAAAGAAACATACCCGAGAAATTGTCATTGAACATACATGTTACATAATACATTCATAAATGTATTTATGAATGATGATGCACACGGGTGACATATAAATGTATTTGATTGTCTATAGAGGAGCAAGTAGAGTGACCACTTCCCGATATTGCTGGAACTTCAAAGAATTAAGCAAAAAGAGAGCAATTGTGAGTAACCTAAATGGTCTCACTCAATTAATTGTTTGTTTTGATTATGCTTGAATTATCTTATGAACGTGTGATTGCTTATACTGATTCCGGACATGAAGGTCTGAAGATTTTGATTTGATAAACGTGATATTGAAGTGCTCCTTGTATGTGAATTAGTTGAAATAAATGTATTTAACAATTTTGTCGAATGTCGAACTTAGGTCTGATGATAAATATGATTTGAATGTGAATGTTCAATCGTGGGATTGACTGAGAATGTGAGAATGTGAAGCATCCATTACATGAATGCATGAAAAATAAAGGTAGTTATGGCCGGAGTTACCAGTATAAAGAGCTTAAAGCTCGGATTATGATTAGAGCCTCGGGCTCAGTTGTGAATGTATCCGGTATCCACTAAGGGATATAGGACAATATTTGATATAGCTTGATATCCACGAAGGGATATGAGCTAGTAAAAAGGGCACTCAGTCCCAACGATAATAATAATGAATGTGAGTCTCACAAGCATTGCATATCCATTGCAATACGTGTGTGTGATTGAGTACAGTGTATTGGTATCTTGCATTTGAATGAGAATTTGATATGTGATATGTGATGCTACTTGCAAAATGCAAAGGTGTGAATTACATGTTACGTGTAGTGATGTGTTGTATGAATTAAGTGAACCATCGATGATGGTTACCTTGTTGAGTTCGTAAAACTCAATCAAAATTGCATGTTGATATTTCAGGGCTGAGAGAGGATATTAACTACTGAGAGACTCTACAAGAAGCATAATTTTTGTACTTTTGTGAAGAAGAAATAGCTCAAAGGTCAGTCAGCTGAGACTGAAGGTGTAATTAGTAGTTTTGTTCAATTCCTCTTTCAAGTAGTATGTTATATATAGGGTTTTGACATTGTGTATGTTCGGATGGTTTTGTAAAGCTATAATGTAAGTTTGGTTTTTATACAATAAAAAGAGGATTACAATTCATTTTTTATATATTTGGTGACTTTTATGTATACTCGTTGATGTGATGACTAGGTTGGATAAGTTGCTATGTTATAAAGTGAAGGTGAGATAGTTAACACGCTATTATTATAGATTATATACTAGAATATCCACAGGGTATTTCGGTATGTAATTTATGGTAGTGGAGTGTTACAACTCTTAGAATCATTATCATGTTTCTCACAGCCTAATCTCTTAGATAACATGATTGATTGCCTTTGTATTCACTTATTAAAGCATTGGTACAAATTATGTTAAGATAATATTTAGTTGTTTGATGTAGAATCAGTGATTGTGAGCTATACTTTTTCTGGCCAACATTTATAGGTCATCTTACAAGGAAACGGTCATTTCCTTAGGTGTTCAGAATTCTACTTAAGTTTATTGTATAGAATTCAAACTTAGATCATATTGTAAATAACTATTTTTGATAGTTTTGTTAGTATGTAACTATATAAATTTTAAAAAACTAAAATAATTTTAAATTTTAGGTCTAGCCTGATCTTATCGAACTTTAGGCATGAGTAAACATGATTGAGCTCAAAATTAGACTGCATTCTTAAATCCTAAACCATTAATAAAATTTTTGGATTGTGGTTGGCCTATACGCAACTTGAACCTAGTCCAATCTGTTGTCAATCATAGTTTAAAGGTAGGGTATAGGATGCGCCAACTTTATGTTGTTGTAGAGTCATAATATGTCACCAGCAATCAAAAGGTTCCTTCCTAGTAAATACGAACTTGTTTCTATAATTATATAAACATCTCTATGTTAGGGGTGACTAGTGAAAGCTTCTTCTGATGACATTTATGGGGCCGTATAATTACTTCTACTTTGTTTTTTATTATTCTCATTGTTGTGTATACAGGTACAATTTTTCATTCACTATTCCCACATATAGCACCAACTGACGAATCTCTCTTTTATAGAATTGAGTTTTTTCTTGAGTTTGATCCTTCACTTATTGTTATGTGGGGATGCTACTTTTATGTAAAGATTAGGAAAAATTTTGACAAGAGGTTTCCTTCATCGTAATAATTATGATGTTTAAGTTAATTGTAGGCCTAAAAACATTACTTGATGTGTCTAGAAAATGCTTACCTCTTTTTACAAGTTTGATTTTTCATATAATTTAAATGGTAGTTATAAAAAGTAACGTGATGCTTCCAAAAATTCTTAAACCACAATTATCCAAGTAGTTCCTAAAACATGTTGTTAATCATCAAATTCCTCATTAGTCCAAAAAAGTTGATTGTTTGTCAAACACAAAAATATTCTATACAACACAACTACCAAACTGTTACATTCAAAAATATATAAAATCAAATAACTTTACTTAATTAATCTACTAGCCCTAAATAAACTCCATTTTATCAGCCCGTACATTGCGGTTATTGGTAATCACTCGATCTCCTAAAAAATAATGGCAAGAGGTGAGCTACCTACTCAGTAAGGGTAACCAATCGTACCCTTAAGAGCAAATATCTTAATAAATAATTATAAAACTTAGTTAAGAGATTAAAACATACATATAATACGAATATACACAACATTACTCAGTCTAATCTAAGCAATTAACAAATATCTCAAACTTTTACTAGACAATGATTAACACAAATGTTAATATATAACAGTCGTTTATGATTTATCCCATAATTAACTGAATTGACTAACCCTGCTTAACCTATTTATTAGGCTTACATTCAATGATCTGCCAAGTCATCTCATCATATCTCATCATAATCTCTCATCAAGTGGAAATATAATTAAATGTACAAATATCGGCACAGGGTACTTTAATTTCTCACTCTCTTATGGTACCTCGATACTACTTCAATACCTAGCCATTAGTACAGGGTATTCCCAAGATTCAGGATATCCTGGTACTACTTCGATACCTAGCCATCGACATAGGACATCCTTAAGATTCAGGATGCTTTAGTATCCGCTTTACGAACAGATACCTAGCTACCCTCGCTCATCTCTAAACAACCTATCAATTTATGACCATCGAATGAAGTCTATCCTAGGCAAGCCACCGATTCTCATCTTCACTAATTATTCACAACATATTATCAACCAATCTTTATTTAATAAGACACTTTCGCCGAATTAACAACCAATACACCTTAATATACATAACAAAATATAATCACGAAACACCTTATACTTTGTTAATTATTTGTGAAATAAAATAAACACAATTCATATATGTAATTATTAATCATTTATTTAATTAATGACTAATTCAAATTATCATTCACTATAAAAATAATTTATTAATAACAAAATGGTATACTATTTGAAGAGTAAAGTCTAAGGTTATCCTTACTGCAATATAGGACTCAACTAATTTATAGCCCAATTTACTCCTTAATTAGACCATCAGACCTAGAATTTACAAAATTCTATTAGACTAATTTTAAAAAAATTGAACTCAAACACACTTAATAATCCAACATTATTCCCTTTTCTACTTTATTCTTAATTATAAAAATAATATCCTTACTAACCTAACCACTATAATTACTAAAATACTCTTAACTAATTAAAAGTCCTATTTTACCCCATCCATTTAATTAATACCAAAAATGCCCTTCTTGGAATTAAATTCCATATTTACCCCTTCACTCATTTCATTTCCTATTCTACCTCTTAATGTAACTTAAATTTTCAAAAGATTTCATCTTCTTCACCCTCTCCTCTTCTTTTATCATTTTCTAGCTACATTTTTTTCATTTTTATCCCTTCATCCAACTTCAATTATTATCCCAAACAACCACAACATGCAATCCAACTATAAACTAGTGTAAGATAATCAAAAATCACAAAAAAAGTCATAACATAATAGCTGAAAATTTACCTAAGTGTTAGGGGATTTTAGGGTTGTTAATTTCCACAACTTCCTCCTAATTTTCTGCAAAACAAAAATAAGGAGGGAGCCTATGAAGGAAGTGTCACATGCAAATGAAAGATGGTGCATTAAGACATATACCAGCTAGAAAAGTTAAGAGAAAATGAAGATGATGAAACTGTCTCATTGGTGCTCTTTTAATTTCCAGGTGTTGTCTTTTATACAGCTTAATAATTATGGGCTGGGCTATTTTATAACTTGTGGGCTTTACAAGTAATATGAGTAATGAGTTTGCATTAAAAAAAAAAGAAAGAGATCCATATGTATGATTTGACCTTATAATATGTGGAAAAAGGTGAATTATTTTATCTGTTCAAGTTGATCTTTAAATAATTTTTTTTCTTCATACACTTACTCTATTTAAGGTTTATTGAACATCAGCCAGGTTATACAAACGAAAATCATCCTCATCTTGGATGTTAAATTTAGACCTCCCCATCCATATGGCAGGATGGGTTAACCTGAAAATTTAAAGAGTTTAAGTTTTAAGAATCATTATATGGAATGAGTTTGAGCTTAATTTTTAAGCTAAAAAATTTATGGTTCAAGTTTAGGTGATAAAAAGGGAAATTTAGCTCAAGCCTATATTTATTTATATCCTAAATTTAGGTCCGTTGATAATAGTCGTCGAATAATTCCTCGTTCATATAATTATTAAGAAAGAAAATAAAGATAAAAAACTATTTAGGTAAGTGTTTATATTTTTTTAATTATTTATTTTATCTTAATTATTTATTAGAATAAAATGATGATTCTTCTTTGAACAATAATGATATTGAAGACTCTAGCTTAATTAATGTGCAAATAAATATTTTATTATTTAAATTTTATCATAATTATATATTTTATATTTATTTACATGATGTAATTTTTGATATATATTTTTAATGAAATTATATTTTTATTTTACAACAAATTTATGATTATTTTTATTTAAAAATAATTAAAGTTTTAATCAAATTCAATGTGGTTGCATATACTAAGACATAAATTAATATTAATATGTCATAATTATATTTTATATAATTATTAAAATTTTATAAAATATGAACTTATGAGTTGGATTCAAATTTAAAAATTTTATAATGAATCATATTTAAGCTTTAAAATTAGGCTTATTTTATATATCAATTTAAAATTTTTAATTCTTTTGAATTAAACTTTAGTTAACCCATCCCATATGCAAGTATAAATGGATGTAAATGCCTAAAGGGGGGAAAATGAGGAAACCTTTATTTTCCTTGTAATGTATTCTAGTGGCTATTGGGTCAAAGGCTTATTTGAATACTTTTAAGCATAGCAGCGTTTTGGATTAAATACAACCATGCATAGGATATGAAAACGTGATATTTAGTACCCATAATATCAATCGTAAATGTAGGTTTGACAAATAAAAATAATAATAAGATGGATCAACTTGTGTTAATAATATATTTGTTATTAAAGTTTAGACAGTAAAGAAGACTTCAAAGTAAAATTCTAAATCTTATTATATAAAAATAATACTAATTTAATTTTGACAGAGTGTGACACGGGGTGAATGGTTTACCAGGCTCTGTTGTTTTGTGGACTTTACCCTATCAGAAAATACAGGTAAAGCTGTCTGGCTCAGTTTTAGTTGGGTTTTTTTATGCTAAATTGAATTATCATTAGGGGGAGGATAGTAATTTGAATACCATATTGTCACCACCGTAGTATCGAATAAAAAAGTATCGTACCAAATTTTAGTACTGATCGGTATCCAACTTTTTTAGTTGCTATCGATAACTATAATACCAGTCAAATACTAGTTAAAATTTTAATTTTATAAAAATTTTAGAATTAATTGAAAAACTTAAAATTTCTACTATATAAAAATAATTATTATCTATACAAAAACATAAATATGATAAAATTATCTACAATTTGTTTAATAAATAGTAAAGGTACAAATAAGAATATATTAAAGACTTACATAAAGTGATTATATTATTAGACCTTTTTTCATTTTAATTTATAATTTAAATATGTGAAAATAATATTAATAAAAATAAAAATAAAAATATTTGCAAATCAAACTTATATTACTATGATTTTTTGAGATATGATCGAAATAAAGTAAAAATCATATAACACAATATATTGAATGAGTATTTTGTAATTTTATAAAATTTAAAAACTATTTTATAATTTTAAAAAGTTATCCAAAATGATACCTGATATTTAACGGTATTGATACCATACTATATTAAATCAAGTTCAATACTAAAAATTATCCAAAACAATACTTGAGATTTAATGATATTGATACCATACTATATCATGATCAAGTTCAATATTAATTTTGGTATGACATTTATAACATTAAGGAGGAAGTGATTTTGTTAGTTAGACAATTATTAATTATGAGGTTTTATAAAATTAAGAAAATCAAATTTGATTTGGATTAAAGATAATAAAGAAGTCTAATAAAGGATATGATTAAATGGCCTAAAGTCCATAGAGGACAATAAGCCTTAATTAGTTTAGATCCAATAAGATTATTATAAATAACTGCTAAGGTTTTCTATTACCTGCTTAAGTAAGTTCGTGGATGTTTAGTTTCTCTAACCTGTTAAGAGGCCCACGTATTAAGAAAGGCACAATCCATTATTAAAGTTCGTGTTATAACTAACATGTGATATCAGAGTGGTTCTATGATCATATGAATTTGAATGTAGATTTTCAAAATTCTCCATAAGGAAATCGAAGAAATTAATATGTTAATTAATATGTTCTTGCTTATATAAATTGTATATTTGATGTTTGAATTGATGTTGAACAATTATATATATATGGGGTGATCTTTTGGTAAAAGATCGCTTCACTAGAAAAGTTACCAAAATTGCCTTTTTCCGACAACTGGATGAACAGTGTTGAAGAAGCAGCCTTTGCTTTTGAGAGGCGCTAAGCATCTGGTCCATGTGCGCCACACGCATAGACAGCTCACACATGTGAAACACGCACTAAAAGCGATTGGATGTGGTGTGTGTCTGTGCATATGTTAAGCATCCGCCTAATACTCAAAAATGGTGAGTCAGGACTGGTGTGTATAATACATGGGCTTATAGCCCATGCTCAGTGTTGACGTTAACTGCTGACGTCAACACATTATAGGACAAAAAAAACTCAAAATTTTCAAAATTCACAAAATGGTCTTTCAAGTTATTTTCGGTTAGTTCTTAGGTCCTGTGAATTTATAAAATGAGTTTTTTATTTTTCTGGATTTATTACATTAATAATAACTAAAGTTTAACTTTAGAAAAATGAAAAAAAAGTTATTGAAGCCATCATTGAGTGAATTTTCATGCATTTGCCTCGAAATAAAAAAGATTCATGTAGTTTTGGTATCTAATATGATGTATTTATTGCTTAGTATCACATGATTATCACTCTGATTGAGATTTTTCTTTGTGATAAATTTTCAAATAAAGTTTATTAATAATGTATTTGGCACTAATTTGTGATAATGAGTGTGAGCATAATGATTTTTCTTTTATGAATGGTAAATTGTCACATATTATATGCTCGTATAAAAGAATGTAAGGATAGTATAGATGTGTGTCTCTTATGCTTGTGGATCTATTTGAGTACTAATGTGAATGTAGTCACCACAATGGCCTTTCAAGTTAGTATTTGAATTATTCTACTTGCATGTTTGGGGATGTTTCTGGTCTTGCATTTGGTTATTCTGTCCATGGGTGTTGGCCTTATATGAGACTTTGGGATGTGTATAAAGGCTTATGATGGAGCAAAACCATTGCTTGAGTGATCTATTGACCCATAGGTGGTAGAATCATAAAAGTTAATAGTATGTAATCTAATCACTTTTATGTAGAGGTCTTATTTACATGTATTACATATTTAATCCAAAGGTTTTTCATGACATGTGTGATAAGATACTCAGTACAAATACTATTTTATGGATTTGAGTATTACTATTATCCTACATTTGTGTTAATTATTTACATATCAATTATGTAGTCACTTTCCCTGTCAATAATAATAATGTCAAAATTGAAACCCTCACTGGTTTTTAATTTTAAGAAATGGAAGCAAGATGTAGAGTTAGCATTGGAGATGCATATATTAACATGGCCATGATCAAGAATAATCCATCTACACCTACATCTATTAGCTCAGAGGCTAAGAGAGCATCATATGCAGCTTGGGAAAGGGCAAATAGGATATGTTACTTGACAATAAAGAGATCCATTCTAAACCATTTGTTAAATGGACACTTCTAAAAACAAACATAGCGTGAAATAGGTACTTTATTAAAGAAGTTGTATTTTATGAGATATACAGGAGTAGGGGGAGTAAAGGACATCATTAGGATAGTCCACCTTCAGATTAAATCGAGATCATTAAATATTTATATTCTTGAAGCTTGCATAGTTCACCAAGCTTTAAATACACTTCTATTAGAGGCTGGTATTCTAGTTACTTGATATGTGTTTAATTGTTGATATATTTAATCATTTTCACTTAGGGATTAATGATACAAAAATGCTTAAGATACTCACTTTAATTTATCTATGATTTTAGGTACAATTTGGAAGCAAAGAAATTAAAGTGAGTCGAAAGCACTACATTTTGGTCATTTTCTAAAGAATTACACTCACTTGTCTTCATAGATAAAGAGAATTTAACGGAGTTAATTTAATAGAAAGCATCTTGGAATGATGGTGAAATAAAAATGGAAGCCAACAGATGGGACATCCCCATGCAACATCAATTTTTAATGGGAAATAATGGAGCAAAACGACAGCCCAAAGGTACAGTAAAGGAAGTCAAAATACACACCACCGTTCAGCCCAAAACTTAGACGTTTGGTAGGAAGGCTTGGTATATGTGTGGGTTAAAAGAAAATAAACAGATGGCATCATTTTAAGGAGGACAACACCAAGGAACGTCAAAATGCAGCACGTTGGACATTTAGACGGCAAAAACGCATAGCCAAAGGAAGAAAACGCAGAGAAGGACTGCGTTGAACACACATAAAAGAAGGTTTTTGCGTGAACAATGTGGGTGGCCAAAGAGTTTATTCATCAAATCATGGAGCAGTGAAAAGAGAAGAGAACATAAGGGAGTTTGCGGCAAAAAAATGAGTGACTAATGGAGGTGGATATTGGTGTTTATTTGTCAAATAGGTGAATACTAAGTACAGAACAGTAGCTAGGAGAGAAAATAGAAGGGTAGAGGCGCAAAGTGTAACACCCCATTACCCTAGGGTACGAACCGGAACACCTGTAGGTCATTCCGATACATATCCTATGATAAGGGAGCGCTACGAGCGATCACTACAGTACTCCACATGGCATCATATAAATTTGAATAATTAAAGCAGTAATTGTAAATCACAAGATTTTTTAAAACCAAAGTCTTCCTCTTTTCATTACTCAAAATCAACAGTTATACATCATCATACTGTACAATCTGTACATATAAAAACCCTAATACAGATACTATGAAAGAGGAAGAAATACATCAACTATCTAG
>JAOTAY010000191.1:11590283-11610249 GCA_025629805.1 Erythroxylum baracoense
AAAGTAAAAGAAAAGAGAAAAGAGAAAAACACAAGAAAAGAGAAGAAAAGAAAATGAAAAAAAAGAATGAATGAAAAATTTTGCTTAAATAAATTTATCAAGGAGGAAGTGCATATGATTTTGCAAAGTTATTCATGATTTATGCATCTTCCTAAAGTTATAATGAATGTATTATTTGTGTATGTTGAATATCAGGTAGATGTTGACTTGGAAGGTTCACTCTTGTGATTTCAATGTATTGTTGGCATAAATTGTATAAGTGATACCTTTAGATTGGTATATGCTTCGCGTGATTTGTGTGTGAATTTGTGAAATATAAATGTTGCATTATTCATAGCTGACGATACCCAGTTTTTAATGAGTGTTGCTTTGTTTCACTAGCTTTGATGGCCTTCATGCTACTTGACCTAAATACATCTCACCTTACCTTTGCCCACATTACAACCTTGAAAAGTCCTTTGATTTATGATTTTGCATGTGAATTATAGTGGTGCAAAAATGAAATGATATGCAAAGTTATGGATTGTCATGATCATAAGTGTACCTATAGATATATTTTACTTAAACACGTTTTCCGAGTCTACCATTAGATTGCTCGATTTCTAAAGATGATGCTTGTCGATTGATCATGAGTAGAAGCATTGAATGTTGAATTCTTGCTATAATTTTTGAAAATCATTGATCTTTGGTTATAATTATATAATCTTGGAAAATATGATAATTAAGTAAATATTTCAGGTCTTTGAGCTTAATTTGGATGTTTTGCCTGAGGACGGCCAAAAGCTAAGTGTGGGGGAAATTGACATGTGTTTAATTGTTCATATATTGAATCATTTTCACTTAGCGATTAATGGTACGAAAATACTTAAGATACTCACTTTAATTCATATATGATTTTAGGTACCATTTGGAAACAAAAAAAATTAAAGTTAGTCGAAAGTACTACATTTAGGTCGTTTTCTAAGGAATTACACTCATTTTTCTTCATAGATAACATGAATTTAATGGAGTGAATTTAATATAAAGCATCTTGGAATGATGGTGAAATAAAAATGGAAGCCAATAGATGGGACAACCCCATGTAACGTCAATTTTTAATAGGAAATAATGGAGCAAAACGACAATCTAAAGGTGCAGTAAAGGAAGTCAAAATGTACACCACCGTTCAGCCCAAAATGTAGACATTTGGCAGGAAGGTTTGGTATATGCGTAGGTTAAATGAAAATAAACAGGTGGCGTCGTTTAAGGAGGACAGCATCAAGGAGTGTCAAAACGCAGCATGTTGGACATTTAGAGGACAAAAATGCACAGCCAAAGGAAGAAAACGCAGAGAAGGATTATGTTGAATGCATATAAAAGAGGGTTTTTGCATGAATAGTATAGGTTGCCAAAGAGTTTGTTCATCAAATCATGGAACAGTGAAAAGAGAAGAGAACATAAGGGAGTTTGTGGCAAAAGAAATGAGTGAATAATGGAGGTGGACATTGGTGTTTATTTGTCAAATTGGTGAATAATGAGTACAGAACAGTAGCTAGGAGAGAAAATAGAAGGGTGGACGCGCAAAGGGTTCGTGGGTGGGGAAATTTTGTGGGGGCTGACACTTTTTCTTAGGAGACTCATGGAAGGCTAAGTTCTTGAAGCCGGTTCAGAGGCGATATTGATGCTGACAACTCGGGTTAATCATTTTTTATTATTATTTTGTTTCTTTCTCTCATTAGAAATTGATTATGTTATCTTGTATGGATTGATTGGGTATTTGAATGATGGTTATTTTAATGCCCTATTAAATCGTTTTTCATGAAAACTCATTGCTAGAATCGAATGCAATATGTAATCATTGTATTCCCGATTCATGTGTAACAACTAATAGTTCTGAATCATTAGAGATAACATAACATAGGTTAAATAACCTGAGCTTGTGTGATTATTACCTAGATTGGTTTATTTTTCTGATTCGTAAGGCTATTGTTCAGTAAACTTAGAGAGCTTATTCTAGGTTTCCCGATAACTATGGTTAATTAATGAGCGCTTCATGATTAAATAGGATCTAAGGGAAAATCGGGATTAACAGAGCTTGTTATTAATCTTCGATCAATAATTGCTAAGAGAGATAAAAGAACAACAAATCAATGAATTATGCCTAATTAGGGTGTGGGCTGAGATTGAACCAAAGAACCAGATCCTTACCAAATTCCCTAATTTTATCATTTTTTGCATGTTTTTTTAATTTTTTTTATTAGTTGGTTTCATTTTATTTTCTTATTCCATCATCCAAACCCCCCTTTTTCCTAAACAGTGATTAATTTCATTTTAATAACTTTTCACACACTCTCTGTGGGATCGACCTAGACTCACCACTACTATAGTAGTAGTCTAGTTATTGTATTTTGACTAGCGTTATGACGTGCCTGTCATTACCATATACAATTCTCAGGATGGAGCTTGGGACATAAATACAGTGATCACCTGTTGTGTTGCTGAAAAAGAGAAGCTGAAGAATACAACTCATACAACTTTAATAGCAACTAAGGGGAAGGCAAAGGTAAAGCCCTATAAATTTAAAGGTAAGAAATATAAATTTCATCCATATGTTAATGTTGGTCAATCTAAGGTTGCCAAAGGTCTTGAGGATGCTGTAAAGAGTATGAGGTGTTTCTTCTATAAGAAGAAGGGACATAAGAAACTAGACTGTTAGAAGTATAAAACTTGGAAAGAAAGGTAAGAGCTATCAAGTAGCTTTGTGGCTTATATGATCCATGAGTATAATCTTGCTACAGCCACATCAATTTCTTGGTGGTTAGATAGTGGAGCCTCTAATCATGTTGCCTCCACAATGCATGAATTCATACAAAAGAGAAAGTCGAATAAGGAGGAAGAAAAACTGACAGTGGGCAATAACAAAGACGTTGATGTAATCACTAAAGGAATGTTTACTTAAACCTTAATATAGGGTTCAATCTTATATTAAATGAAACGTTTTATAAACCATCTTTTAGACGAAATTTGATCTCTGTATCTATTTTGGATAAAAAAAGTTATAATTTTTTCACTTAAACTTTTGTTGTAAAGTTATCTTTTAATGTAAAACATATTGGTAATGCCTTCTTATCATATGGCTTATATAGAATGTGTCTTACCTCTAATGAGATGTATGCTTCTTCAAATATTACTCAATAGATTACTAGAGAGAGAACCCTAATAAAAGAGAAATCATACATATTGTGGCATAAAAGGTTGGGTGACATTTTCAGAGATAAAGTTGAGAGATTGGTTAAGTTAAGGATCACATTCTCCCAACCCTAGATTATGATGATCTAGATACATGTGACAACTATTATGAGGGCAAGTTGACCAGAATAAAGAAAAAATGGTCAATTCGTGCTTTTGGCTTATTAGAACTCATACAAACAGATATATGTAGACCTTATAAAATTATATTGTATAATTCAAGATATTTTCTGACATTTATTGATGAATATTCCAATTATGGATATGTTTCTTGCTTAAAGACAAGTCTGAAGTTCTTAAGAAATTCAAGATCTATAAGGCTAAGGTTGAGAACCAATTGGGAAGGTCCATTAAGATTGTCAGATCTGACCATAAAGGTGAATATTATGACAAACATGGGGCTTTAAGATAAGAAAAAAGTTTACTTGCCAAATATGTAGAATCTTATGAAATAATGGTTCAGTTCACTATACCAGGTAGACCTGAACAAAACAGTAGGGTTGAAAGATGGAATTGCACCTTAAAAGACATGATGAGATCAATGTAAAGCAAGAGTAGTTTACCTTATTGCTTTTAGAGTGAAGCCATAAAGACTGTCATATTACTTAATAGAGTCCTAAGCTCAGTTTCAAAGATGCCTTTTGAAATCTTGAAGAGATGAAGGTCTAACCTCACTCATCTTCGTGTATAAAGTTGTCCTACTAAGGTATGTTCATATAATCTTTATGAAGATAAGTTGCATTCTCATTCCACTCACTGTTATTTTATTGGATATCTAAACCACTCTAAAGGTTACATATTTTACTATAGATATGGAGATCTAGAATAATATAATCACAAATAGGAGATCTAAAATAATATAATCACAAATAACTAAGTTTCTGGAACATAATGTCTGTGATGAGGTGGTCCATCTCATCTTGATGAGGGAAGTCATTCTCATCTATTAGAAGTTGATTTTGGACCTCATGCAAATTTATGGTAGGATGAGATGAGGGATGAGATGCAATCAATGAAGTATAATAAGATATGAAAGCTTGTGGATTTACCTCGTAGTTATAACACAATCAGCTATAAATGGATTTACAAGAACAAAAAGGGCTATTAGGATAAAATTGAGTGGTTCAAAGCCTTTTTGGTTGTCAGAGTGTTCACTCAAAAAGAGGGGATTGACTTTAATGTTACTTTTCTCCTGTATCCTCTAAGGATACATTTAGAGTGATTATGACAATAGAGGCTCATTATGATATGGAGCTAGATCATATGGATGTCAAAACTGCTTTCTTAAATGGAAACCTTTGTTAAAAGTCAATATGGAACATCATAAAGGGTTTTAGAATCAAGACAAAGTTAACACAGTTTGTAACCTGAAAAAATCTGTATATGGTTTGAAACAAGCCTCCAGAAATTGGTACTTAAAGTTTGATGAGGTTGTTACCTCATTTGGCTTTGTGGAAAATAAATTTGAAAGATTCTTATCCAACAAGGCTAGGGAGAGCAAGATTATCTTTTACTTTTATGTATGGACGATATCTTGCTCGCATTAAATAACTTAACTATACAACATAAGGTTAAGTAGCTTTTGGCCAACCATTTTGATATTAAGGACCTTGGAAAGGAATCTTTTGTCCTAGGTTTTCAAATTCACTAGAACAGGTCTCAATACTTATTAAGTCTCTTGTAGAGTGCATACATTGAATGAGTGCTACAAAGGTTTAATATAGTTGATTATGAACCTATTATAGGACCAATCTTTCATTGTGAGATATTATCTTTGACATAATGTCCAAAGAATGCCATAAGGAGAGAGGTTATGAAGACTGTTCCTTATTTTAGTGCAATTATTAGCCTAATGATTCCCAAGCGTGCATTAGACAAGACATACATTTGTTTTAAGACTATTGGGTACGTTTCTAGCTAACCCATGATTAGACCACTGGAATGTAGTCAAATGAGTGTTAGATATGTAAAAGGAACTAGGGATTATATGTTACATTCAGGAAAGTCAATAGTTTAGACCTGATAAGCTATACAAATTCAAATTTTGCTATGTGCCTAAATGATAGGAAGTCCACATCAGAATACATTTTTATGTTAGCAGATGATTTAATATCGTGTAAGAATGTTAGTAACTTCCTTAACTATATATGTAGAGTTTGTGGCATGCTATGGGATTGCTTCATAGGTAGTTTGGCTTAGGAACTTAATCTCTGAGTTATCTGTGGTTGATTAAGTGATTAGACCCTTTTAGTTTTATTGTAATAATCTTTCTGTGGTATTATTTAGTAACAGCAATAAGAATATCACAAGTCTAAGCATTTGGAGGTCAAATATTTGATAATAAAGGAATCAATACAAAAAGGTGTCATTGAGGTGGAGCATTTGACGACTGAGTCCATGCTTGCTGATTCCCTGACTAAAGGACTTCGCCCAACTATTTTTAAGCAATATGTGTATAGTATAGGTTTACCAAGTCCTTAGACACTGGTAGTTAGAGATCGTTGTACTTTCTCTTGATACATTTGTACAGATTTCATGTATTATAGCAATATATTTTTGTATATATTGATAATCATCATTTTTTTCTCATTCTTACTTCTTGTTGTACATTGTCATAATATAGGTACAACATTTTAAAAGGTTGTTCAGTGCACACACACACACACATATATATACACATTGATCTTGAGCTTATATCTTCAGTACACATACTGATAATTATATAAATCCAAGGATTTGATAAGACGTAGGAGGATATAAATTTTTAATCCCATAATGGTTTTCTCTAATGTGGTTTTGCATTTAGTGAGAGAAAACAAATTTCTCTTATGTGGTTTAGCATACAGTTCGGAGAAATTGAGACCAATAAACGAAAAGATGATACATTTTAGATTATACAGGTACCATCGTAGTTTGTCACACTCCATTTTCTAATTTATGTTAGTGACATATTAAATGTATGATTGTATTGGATTTATGTTGCATATAACATATGCATATAATATTTTTCAGTATCGAAAGTCTTACGTGACCAAATGATGGAGTTTTATTATATTTGGATCAAATGTTTTTAATTAGTTGACCTATACATTGATTTTGCTTAACCACTTTTACTGTTTTTCTTCGTGTTACAACTACTATAGTTAATATTTTTCCTAAGGGGAGAATGATAGTGATTTTATTAATTGGACAATTATTAATTACGAGGTTTTATAAACTTTAGGTTAAGAAAATCAATTTTAATTCAGATTAAAGATAATAAAAAAGTCTAATAAAGGATATAGTTAAATGAGTTGAAATAGAATGAAAAAAATGGGTCATAATCAGTGTGTGTCGGTTATATATTGGATCTGTAATAAAGAGGTCCGAATAAAGTTATTATAAATAGCTGCTAAGGTCTCTCATTGTCTACTTAAGTAAGTTCGTAGATATTCAGTTTCTTTAACCCATTAAGAAGCATATGTATTAAAAAAGACCCAAAAGACATTAACCATGTAAAAATATACAACTTTCATAAAAGTTAATCTAAAGTTTCGTGAGATTTTTCATACGATGAGGAGTAGCTTATTTTATTATTTAATATTTTCAAGTTATATAATAAACATTATTATTTAATATTTATCAGGGCAGTGGAGACTGGACCAGAGAATTATTTCATGTTTCAAGTAAAATAGTAAGTCGAACTCGAAATTAGAAATTTCATTTATGTAAACAAAAGTAGAATTAAATGCTGTTGACCACATGACATTCCTTGTTCCAACAAAGCCCAACTTGACATGACTAAATAAAGAAACGATTATAAATTTGGAGTAAGATAAAAGCCGAAAGAGGCGGTAACTGTAAGGCATAATAATGAATCAATTCATTCTTCTACAGTTCCTTCTGATCTCTCCCCTTGATCCCGTGAGCGGGCTTATGTCTCCCATCTTAATCATAGCAGTAACAAAGTCATTTCTGAATGTGATCTCACTGTTGCTGTAAGTACGCACTATAGAATCAGTGGAGCCACCATTGAACAATTGTTGATCAGAGTGAAGGAGTCCTCTCCTATTAATCAAGTTCTTGAAGTAATTGTTCTCAAAAGAAGTAGGAGTCTGTAAGTCAAGTGGTGCCAAGTTGTTGTCCCCTGAACCACTGCTGCTTGGGCAGTTTGATCTTCTTGTTCTAGCAAATGAAGTGTCTATGTTGGTCTCATTGTAGACCCTTGGCCTGAAGGAAGTGCACCGTGCTTGTCCGATTGTGTGTGACCCTAATTAATATGTCAGTAGCACCATAAATACATATAAACACAATCTTCATAAACATCGATCAAGCATCCGTTGATTGAAGGAAACGAATTACCAGATAAAGCAACAAGGTCTCTGGTGGAAAGGCCAAGAGCGTTGAATCTAGAGACTAGTTGGTTCAAGTTAGAAGTAGGAGGTGGAATGCTATTATTAGCAGCAGCTTGGCTTGCAGTTCTAGCATCTCTTCTTCCCAATTTAACATCCCAGTGAGGGCCCCCAAGCTACATATGTGGGCAACCAACATTCCATTAGTCAACTGATTATTAAGTAATTAAATAATATTATGATCATAGATTAATGTTAAAACAAACTTACGATGTGGGTGGAGTCTCTAGCAGTAATTGCCAATATATCAGCGCATGAGACGACACCAGGGCACACTTTCTCCACAGCAGACTTGATGCTGTCGATCACCTCGAATCCTCGGGCAGAGTTGCTGTTAGGAGCTGCGTTCTTTTCTCCGGTGAAGGAAGATGTGTCATCCAATAGAACTGAGCCATCACATCCCTATCATAGAGACACTCAAAGTCCATTTTTAGAAAAAAAAAACAAAAGCTTACTTCAGACAATATGTCTTAAACCATTTGAATATAATTAACAAGGAGGTTAATACTAATATGTCAACCCATTTAGATTCTAGACGTAATTAAGTTTGGTCAGTGGATTAACTTCTCCTTTGACCTTTCATGCAAGCATCATTTTTGTTATTCGTAAACTAGGCATGATTTTTGTTTGTTTTGTGCTAAACATATTGCATGCATGCCCAAAACTGAAATTAAAGGATTAAGTTTCAAATGAAAAACTTTGCACGAAAGGAATTACATTGACGAAGCAGTCGTGGAAGAATAAGCGAAGAAGAGAAGCACCCATTCGCGCTTCCCTGTTAATGGCGGATTGAACAACGGGTCTTACGGCTGAAAGAAGAGTTGGGCAGGAACTTGAGTAGAAGTTGGTTGTGAGTTGAGCATGACCAGTCCCTGTGAACAGAGTAAGTAGTACTATAGCGAAATTAACGGCCTCGAAGAATGAAAATGCGGCCATTGATAGAATTGTAGAGAGAATTTTTTTTATAATTAAGTGCCTGCTGAGTAATGTGGTTGCATGGAAGATGGCAAGAATATATAGGGGAAGCATTCTCAAGGCGTCAAATGTCGGGCGGCAGGTTACCTAACACGTAGACTAAACACTGAGTGCATGGCACTCTCTATGTTAAAGTCTACAGACACAGTACAGTAAACAGGATGGTGATGTTTTAATATTTGATTAGTAAAGTGAATATACGTGAAGGGTTAGGACTTGTTATGTCTAGAAAGTGGGAACGCCTCTTTTAGACCGCTAGAATTGCATTCCAAGAAGACTTGTAATATGGAACATGGTGGATTAGTCAAAAGATTCCAGTGCTTTTGGTAACGAATTTTCAACAATTGGGGTGTTATTCGAACACCTTCATGTATCTCATTTGGTGAAGACGAAATAGACCATGAAAAGGAAAGGCAACGATAGATTTCTTCACCATCCTGAAGTAGATGCAAAGATAGTTTGACCGGTAATCAAAATTATAAACTTCAACATCATGTCGGGAGCCTTTTAGTGCACGCGGATTTACCCTGTCTTGTACATAACTAAAACTCCCAAAACGCATAGAAGTTGATTGCATCTAAGTAGTTTGAATGAGTGATTAAGGAGGGATCGTTAACATATTGCTTGTAAAATTAGTTAAACTAGATTTGATGCGATTAAATTAATATTATTAGAAAAAAAACTACTGGCTGGAAACACTCTTATATTGCTAAATTTCAGCATCAAATTCGCCAATGTTCTCTAGTGAACTGTTTGGAAGCTTCGGTGTACATGTATACATAATTTGCACTTGGAAGACTTTCGTTTAGTTCATTTATAAAGTATACCTTAACATTTTACATTTTCCATTATAATAGAAAAATAAAACTAATATACTTGAGGAATCATCCAATTGAAAAGCACTAAATCTTCAAGTCCTCATAAATCTGCATTTGGTGAACCGATGAGCATGATGTGTCAATTTTTCCGTGACATGTTAAATGAGGACTTACAACATTGAGCCTTTAGACTCATTACCAAATTATAAGCTTAAGTCACCAATTGATTCAATTGATCAATCAAGCGAATGATACATTTCTTAATGTATTACTCTAATCTATTACCATTCTATAAGCCTCTTTGGACGTCACTTTCTTATCGTTAATCAAGTTTCTATTGTTACTAATGTTCCCCAATAAAAGTCAACGTGATAGCAAGTACATGAATATATAAAACCGAATCTTCTAAAGTACTTACTTCACCGAATATGACTAATCCCTCCTCCCTCACGCCCTTTCCATCTTATGGAATTATAACTCTCAAATTCATAATTACTTGTTGACTAAAACATCCCATTCTACTTTAATTTTTTGTCTTTGATGGACTTTCCATCCACATGTAATATAATATGATAATAGCTCTTAATTACCATTGAGCAACGGCTCTTCCACATGATTCCATTTGATCAACTCAGCGATTATATATTTATATATGTGACGGGCTGACTCAAGTTTGCTTCCTGTGATATAAACTTACTTAAATGCTCAGATAATTAAAATTCCCAAAATTATTTGCTAACATGATCATAATAGACATCATAAACCTAAGCACTAGCAATTTTATGGATAACATACCAATATTTGTACCATATTTGATTATGATACAGTGTTATGTTATGGTCAATATTGCGTACCGTTTTGAATAATTTTTTAAATTTATAAAATAGTCCCTGAATTTTTTTAAAATTAAAAAATAGTCCCTTAATATATTGTATTGTATAATTTATAATTTTATATTAATCTTGTCTCTAAAAGTTATAATAATAAAAATTGAAATAATAACAATGTATTAATTTATATTAATATTACCTTTCTCATGTGGAAAAATATTAATAGTAAAAAAAATCATACAAATATAAAATAAAGAAAAATAAAAAGTACTTAAAATATTATACAATTTCATCATATAATAAATAACATTACATCAACACATCAAATAAAAAGAATAATAAATATTCATAACTAGGAAACATCCAACTATAAGTGAAATTTGAAACAAAAACATTTACATTTATTTTTATATCACATATATAGAATTTAACATATATATCAAATATAAGTAAAATTAAAAGAAGAGGAGAAATGAAATCATGAAACTTTATTCTAATTCTAAAGAGAATATGATTCTATTATTTTAACTCATTAATTTTTATAGAACTAACAATTACAATTTTAAAGCTCTTACAAGTTATAGACAATTAGTATATCACTAATACTTAGGGAATTTTAATTATTATTAGTAAATGTTTAATTATTATTAGTAATTGTTACCTATAATTTTATTACATAACTATATTTAAACCTTTGTTTTGTACAAATTTGATATAAATTAAAGAAATAGATATTTTTCTTTAATTTTGCAATGAATGAATACAAGTATCTTGATACAAAAATAAAGATACACGAGTTCATCCTCTAAGCACATTATTTACAATTTAAATTTTATTATAAATTTGTCCTAATTAGAATATTTTAGGACAACTTAAACGTTAGCAATCTCATATAAATATATCTTATAGTAATCAGCAAAATATGAAATTTTAATTCACTCGCACACACAAATATTCATTTGTTCATATTAATATTCAAATTAATAAAAATAAGAAATTATTTTTCCTGATATAATATGTATAATTGTAGATATAATTATGTTATTAGAATTTTATTAAATATGATATTATTTTATATTATTTTTATCAGGAAATCTCAAGTACAAAAAATTTTATATTAATATGATTGGGAGTATGAGAAAAGTACTAATTTATATTAATATGATTGGGAGTATGAGAAAAGTACTAATTTCTTATTCTTTTTTTAGTGTTCCTAAAAGAATTTAAATATAAATGTGATATTTGAAGAGAAAGTCAAAAAGTTCATAATGTTCAAAGCACAAGCGTACGCAAACCAAAAATATTTTTTTTTCCTTTATTACTATAAAAAAATTGCATTTTGACAAAATTTTTAAAGATAAATTAATATTAATAATTAAAGGAGTATAAAGGGTGTAAGGAAAGAATAAAGAAAAGAAGGGAAGATATGTGCCGCAAGAGCCTAGAAGTGTCTTTAGCTTTAGGTTTTTCTTTTTTTTTTAATTTAATATATAAACTTTTTAAATTTACAATTCAATCCGATACTTTAAAGTATTGATCGGTACAATAATTATATTTTAGGTACCATTTGACTAGCGGATACCGGTAGGTACGTAACTGTACCCATAACCATGAGCACTAGCTGCATTGACAAATAAAGGGCTAGAGTAAGATGTTGCTATTGTGCCAACTAACTGGAATAGGCTTTGTACATCCTTGATAATTTTCTTTATGCTGTTACTTTCAAATCACCAGTTGTATTTGTGAGGACGAGTTTGAATGGTAAAGCAGATGTGTGTAATGTGTTTGAAGATTAAAAATGGAAAATATATCGTGACATGGTCAATGGTATTTGTGAATCGTCCGTCGTCCAAGTAAACGGCTCGATACTGTAGTAGATATGTCGACTGCAAAACGGATTCGAGACCCTATCGCTTCTAGTCGTCGGAGAGGCTGTATAATTCTATTGATGCTTAATAAACATCCAAAGCTAGTTCTTCTCATCTAATTCTTTTACATAAAAAATGTAAAATTATATAACTTAACTTATTTACAAATTATGATATATGTGTGTGTGAATGTGTTGTTTGATGAACCATGTTGTCGTTTCTTGCATAATAAATAATTCCAACAGGTTTCACTTTAAAACTAGCTTTTCTTCTTCTTCTTCTTTCAATCCACCTTACTTGTAAAAGACGGGATATGCATTGATTGAGGATTGTGCGATACATAAATAATCAAGACATTAAATGCTTAGATGAGAAATTTTAACGTGCTATTTATGAGGTTTGATTTTGTATCAATTGGTTGGTAAGCTACTAGAGAAATTTCAACTTATTGTTTTGAAATTTCAACAAGTCCGTTCAATAGTGACAAAAGAATAGCCAATCGTCATTTAATCAGCGTCTCATTGTTATGTCAGAATATAAACGTGTCACAGTTCCGGCTTCCCCTCTTAAGAATTAAACTCAACAAGAAGCCTGGAATTGATATCTTGAAACTAACAGAAACTGACGAAATAAATAATGATGTTGGACTTGGGCCTCCCTAACAGTGTACCAGTCTAACATAAGGGCTAGCTGTTTGACTGAAGGCCGATTTTCTATTAAGAACACCCCCGTTATGACTTCATTGCGCCCTTGTGTTTTGGTGGATCCATAAACCTTATGGTAGGCAACTCGTAGATGAAATAAGTAGCATTTTATTGAACATTTAGGTTACACTGAAGTAAACCAAGGTACCAGTAGCACACACCAATACAAACTTCCAATCCTATTCTTGTTTCAATTTCTGTTTGTACAATTGGATTGGAATTATACTAATTTAAAGGAATGAAGATGCCAAATTATGCTGATTTTCTTAGCAACGTCACTGAAAAATTACTATCAACTTAAAATCTATGACACCTTAACGAGAATATCAATCTGCTTCGATCCTTACACCTGAGGGAGTGTGTCCAACGTTTTGGCCTCCGTGCGGATACAGCCATCATTCATTTTCGTGGTTTCATTTTTGTAAATGAATCTACCAGATGCCCATAAAAAAGGTACCAAGTTGAATGTCGATAAAACCAGGAGGAATCCGTAGTAGTAATCTAGGTGACTGTCGTTCAAGTTGTCACCAATCCAACTCTTGCCTCCAGGTTGCCTTGTGAGTTTGTCAACCATTGTTACTAGAAAACTGTTCAGGAAGTTTCCAACTCCGATCCCACTGGTGAAGAACGTAGTTCCTAGGCTTTGCATTTCTTCAGGAGATTGATCGTAGAAGAATTCTAGCATTCCAATAGCGTTAAACACATCTGCTATCCCCAGTAGAACATACTGAGGCAAAAGCCAGAGTATACTCATGGGAACAATTTCCTTTGGTCCGATAATGCCTTTCCCTTTTATAACATGCATTCTTCGAAGTTCAACTGCATAAGCAATTGCTATGGCTATTATTTGGATTACAAATCCAATCCCAAGCCTCTGTAGCAGTGTGATTCCTCTTGGGTTTCCTGTTCTTTTTCGCATGAATGGTACAAACCAACGATCATACATTGGCACGGAGAGAAGCATAGAGAGTGTCACAAAGCTCCCCAGCGAAGCCGCTGGAATCTGAAAGGTAGGACCTAGGCTGCGGTCCAAGGTGGTGCCTTGTTTGACAAACAAAGTGTTGATCTGTGCCCATAATATACTTGGGATTAAGGTCACTAGCCAGATCAAGGACATCCCAAGTACAAGCTTGGATTCCTCTACTTGAGTCACCGTGCATGGTAAGCTAACGTTGCCATTCTTTATTGCGGCTTTGTCCAAGCACCTGTCAACAGATCAAAATTTCGTTCACAGCCATATGTTAGCGATTTTACAAAGAAAGAGTTTTATCACAGAGATTGCTCTGCAACGGTGACCACTTTTGCCCAGGTACAATTAAGATAATTGCAACAACTCACCTAAAGATTGGGGTGTGATGGACCTGACGTCTTCGGCTACCATTATAGTATTGCAACTCAAATTCATGAAGTTCAGTGGGATTGTTAGGGAGTTGTAGCCTCCTATTCTTGAAAGCGATAAGGGGGACTCGAATTAGGTTGGCTGTTGGGCTCTTGTTAGTTCTAACTTTGTGCCTGTACAGAGGAGTCCCTAAGTAGAATATGGACAATGATAACGCAAGGCCTACTGTTGGAATACCATAGCCCATGGCCCATCCCATATTTTCCTGAATGTAAACGAGGCCTATAGTGGCACATAAGGCTCCTGTAAAAGCGCTGAACATCCACCAGTTAAAGAAGGAGACCTTTAACCTCTTCTCATTTGGGTTATAATCGTCGAACTGGTCTGCACCAAAGGTTGATATGTTAGGCTTTGTCCCTCCAGCCCCTATGGCTATGATGTAGAGAGATGAGTAGAAGAATGCAATTTGTGATTGAGACGCCTTGCTGCATACTCCATTTTCACATGTTGGCTTCATGAATTTTAGTGAAACTGCCATAGTTAGCAGTATCATTCCCTGCATGCCCAGATGGATCAATTTCTCACTTGATCACGACATTCTACTGCTACCTAGAATGAATGAATGTATATAATGTCTTAACTCCAAACAAATGAGTTGTCTGCTTGGGAGCTGGTGAATATGACCTTTTTAATGCAGCTTACTAGACAACCGTTGAAACTAATGATGTGTTCATGGATGATATCATGATTGAAGAAATCAAATTTACCGTGACATAGATAAGAGAGGAGACCGTGAACGTCCAATATCGACCTAAGTAAGTATCAGCTACATAGGCACCAAGAATTGGAGTGATCCACACTGATCCTGACCAGTTATTCACATTCCTAACTGACGACACTGTGTCTTCATGAAGCTGGGTCGTCAAGTAATTCACCAAATTTGAAGCTATTCCATAGAAGGCCATCCTCTCGAACGCTTCATACCCTGTTTAATTGATTGGGCTCAAGACTATATGTAACCAACATAAACACTGAACGAACTAATTCAAGATTGTCCAAGTACTAACTCTTCTGAAGGTTTCGTTGGTCCTTTCCAAAAAGGACGGAAGTAAAGTTTCAATTTCTTAGTTTCCAAAAAGTTTGATTATGATCTTGTAGCAGAGTAAACAATGAATGATGAGCTTCAAAGAAAAGACACAAAAGTTTTGAGTGTTTTGAAAAGAAAGTGTTGTTTAATCCTCCCTCCGATAGCTATTAACATGCAAAATATATGCGCTTACCAACTAGAAAAGCGCAAGCTTTCCACTTTCCGGTATCAGATGCAAGGACAGGACGCCCACGAAGATCGACGGTTCCATCTTCGGTATAACCTTTGTTTTCCATTGCAGATGTAGAGTTTTAGTTTTAGCAGAGAAACTGAATCAGCAATGAAAAAGAAGACAAACATAGGACGTCTATACCTATATCTATATATTGCAGGTGGTGACCTTGCCTATATATAGGCATTTTGCTTGTGTAATAAAGTCTCCCACTTCTCTTCACCTTTGTTATTTGTTGTAAAGATACAGTTAAAACCTAATAACCTTAACATTTGATCATAACTTATAGCCCAAGCACACTTGACCTGAATAGGGAATGTCTGTATAACGCTGTCATCAAAATGTACGGGAAATAAGAAAACGAAGGCATTCGATACATAAATTGTTATAAATGGCTAGATCTCCAAGCATATATAATGAAATTCCACGTTCCTTCATTGCGCCATGAGTCTCTTTAAGGGTGAAATATGCCTTGTTAAACATACGTGCTTTTATATGAAGTGAACACCCAAATTGTTGATTGTCGCAATACAAAAGGAAAAACAACAAAGAAGAACTGATTTGGCTACACTCCAGTATTGTAATTAGTAAAGACTAGCATCCACTCACTCTCTCGGTTGTAACAAATTAAATTTTAATTATTTATTTAAATTCGATAATTGTAACTTTATTATTAATTAAATGTTAAAAGTTGACTTATCTAAAAATTTACAACATTTATATAATTACTATAATAAAATAACAAAAAATAAAAATCATTTTATTATAAAATCTGATTTGTAATTAATTTAATTTTAAGATCAAAATTACTAAATTCAAAACATAAATAAGCTATGATTATTTAATTACTGTTGTGTATTGTCATGAATATGGAATGTTTGGGAAAATTAAAGTACCACAATGATATCTTTGCTGATTAAACTTTTCATTTGAATGATAAAATTGCATACAATTGGGATTTGCTAATTGGTTCAAATCTAAACTAAAAGTTTAACCATTTGATCACTACATATTAATACAAAGGAAAGATCCAGTTAGGTAGCCACGAGTTCTTATCTTGACATAATGGATAATATTTATTTTTTAGCAATAAAGCAGTTTGAACACCCTTTTATTATTTTTTAGTGGGTGACGAACCGCACCACCCAAAACCACAAAGCTTTAATGGTACCAGAATAGATCAACATGTGCACCTTAACATCAAGCATTGGTTCGTTGTCAATAACCATAAGTTTAACATCACTGGATGCCTTTGGAAGTGGGAAAGTTCACCACCAGGGAATCTTCCGTATATATGGGGTAGATTCAGGACCATTCATATATGGGGTAGATTCAGGACCATACAATCCCTACAAGAAAACAAGGCAATTTGCAACGTCTTTAAAATGTCACAGAATGCCAAAAAACGTCACAGAATACAATTTGCGATGTTTTAAAAAACGTCGCGAAATATGGTGTAGGCAAAGAATTTCTGTGACGTTTTATATAAAACGTTACAGAAAATACTGACATTCCTCGACGTTTTTAAAAATGTCACTAAAAGATTGGACTTTCTAGAAACATCGCAGAAAGTCACAAATTCCGTGACGTTTCCTAACAACATTGTGGAAACATCGCGGAAAGTCACATTCTGCAACGTTTCTACAAACGTCGCAGAATGTTTTAGAAAAATGTCGCAAATACACTTATTTTCTTTTAATTATTTTTTATTTTTCTGAAAATAATTTTAATTTAATAACAAAATTTTCAATTTTATTATTTATTTTTTAAATAACAAATTATTTTAAATCATATTTATTTGATAACTATTAAATTTTATTTATGAATTTATTTATTTAATAATTCTTCAATTTTTTTAGTATATCATTATCACAAGAATTTTATACCTGCAGACAATATATTATTTAATTGCAATTTGCAAACATGTCATAATACATTAATTAATATCAAAAGTAAGAGTTGAAACATTTGAGATTCTGGAAAAAATAGAGGGAGGGAGATACAATTAAAGCTTCTTTAATATCGGCATCTGCAATGCACTGGCAATAGATGCACTATTGCCAAAAACCATCATATGGTAACGTTTATCATATCTCCTACAGAGACCAAATTAAGGCAGCCCAAATATCGAGTCATTGATCAAGATACTAATATAAGAACATAAATATTCTTGTATCTATTAAGTCCACTAGATAATCGGAGTCTACGGACATTCTATTAAGTCTTGTCATGCTCTGCTCAAGAGCTCAGCGGAGTTTTGAATTGTCTTCCTCTAGCTTATTTACTCTATTTCTTGAATCTGCAAGCGTCCTTTCAGTTTGTGTAAGCTTGGCTAAAATATCTTCCTTTTCCCTCTTTGATGCCACTGTTATTTTGTCATCTGTATCGCCACTGATATAGGGTACAAAGAGAACAAAACAAGAACCATTTAGATATAAATCTCATATCAGGTTTAATTAATACCTAGAAGAAACTTTACCCAAAAGATGAAAGAATACTGCAATACCAAAGTTATTCATCAAGAAAGCTAGATAGTAAAATGGTTGCACACTACTTTAGGCAGAGAGGGGATGTTGAATCAGGATGAAAAGGACCTAGACAACAAGAGAGACATCGCATGTTTCATTGGCATTGATTTTTCTAAATCTCCATATTGAAACAACAACGAAGTTCTGCAAATTTCCTGGACAAAACTAATTTGGAAAGCTATAATAACCCAAATAATCATAAGAAATGATAAAATTTGTCTAGCATGAAGCAACATTTTCTACATAAAAAGGCCTTCTATAAGAAAGAAGAGCATGATACAATTTTCATAAATGAGCACGTTAAGAAATAACCATCCATAATGAGGTGTTATTCCAAGCTGTCAATAAAAGGGATAAGTTATAAACAAAAAAAGATTGCAAAAGCCTCTACCAGTTAAAATATGATGCTAGGCATTGCAGGAGCATCTAGAATCATATGAAACCCATGTGTAGGTGTGCAGGTGTGAGGGTGTTAGGTAGCAAAAAATATAGGCCACTCTTTGTAATCAATTTTAATCAAGTACATCATTTAAATAAAGGTAAGTCAACTGAATAAAAAGGAAGAGCCCAAAATTAGTTATTACTCTGTTCCCTTAGTATCATTCAATATCCAAAGTTATAAGCCCACTGGAACAAAACTCTACCATATCAAATGAAGTAAATATTTATAAATTTGTTAAGGATATCAAATGAAGTAAATATTTGTAAAATTGTTAAGGAACTCAAATAGATCAAACCAATAAATATGCTGCGTCAATGGAACTTGTGAAAGCTACGAAGGTTCACCTTCTACTATAAATCTGATGAAGGGCATAAATCAACCAGTTGCGATCCTTTTGTTGGTCTTTTGATTCAGAAGATTCCGTTCCATCCATGGAATTGATATCAGTGGTATCAACTATAAAATTAATTCTCCTACTTGTCACCCAAAAGACATAAAAGTCGATAAAATATCCAAACTAGATCCAATTACAATCATAATCTTAAGAAAAATAGCATCAGTTTCTAGTTTTCTTCATACATAACAGGAAACAATAAAGTGAGTTTACATCCTACTTCTGGTGACAAAAATCTTTTTCTGCCCTCTATTTTCTGAAAAGCGGGAGACAATCAAATGAATGTGCTGCACTTTTACGCATAACTATTGAAACAAGATCCTCATACCACAATATGTAGGATATCTAAGCCAAATTCCCAGTACACAGTCTACTTTAAACCATTCAGCACTGCAATCAGTGGACAAGCATCTTACTTTCTAACTCATCTACCACAAACTGAACTCAGATGTCAAAAAATACTAATTGTATCAGTCACTGCTATGTGCTTCATAACACTTATTACCAATAGTTCTTACAGACAAGTTTTAAAGTTTGACAGTATTTAGTGACAACATCAAATATTTTAAACAATCCTTCATAGATGATTGTCTTTTCTAGAAAAATTTAACAAGAAAAGCCATTCCAAACCTCCAATAATCTAGAACCAAAAAGGAAAAGAAAAAAAACTTGTTGTTTCCGAAGTCAACGACAACCAGCCTAATGGAGAGAACCTGGAAATAGAGAGAGCATTTACTAGTAAGTACCTTGTAGCGAGCATCATAGTAGAGGTAATGACAAACTTGACACCAGCGAGATTATTGGCTAATCCAATGAGACTAACAATAACACCAATCAAGAAACAGAGCAACCATTTCATGAACACGTACTGAAATATCTAGATCCTTCCTTGACTCCTCCAGTCCTGCTTGAAGAAATCGTTCTCTGCAATCCTAAAATAATCAATGAAACCAAGCAAATCTCAGAGTTTGTTCACCAATCTCAAACACACAGTGCGTTCTAGTAATCATACTCATAGTCTAGGCTTTCGATGGGACAGAAATTGGCGCCAACGATGGCCACCTGAGACGTGGAGTTCGTGACGAAGCGTAGTGATGGCTATGATGCTAGGAGTGGTTGCGTGAGGGACT
>JAOTAY010000191.1:11610349-11626578 GCA_025629805.1 Erythroxylum baracoense
ACAAAACATCGTCGTTCAAGTATAGCTTCAATATGCATAACACGACGTCGTTGCTTTTACCCTTTTTCTATTACTACATTGCTTTGTTCTTTCGTTGCTTCATGCACGTCATGCACGTCTGAATTGCAAATGGAGTCGAAGGCATATGTGAGTTTTGAGAAGAAACAGAGCAACCACTTCATGAACACGTACTGGAATATCTGGATCCTTCCTCGACTCCTTCAGTCCTGTTTGAAGAAATCGTTCTCCGCAATCCTAAAACAATCAATCAAACCAAGCAAATCTCAGAGCTTGTTCACCAATCTCAAACACACAGTGCGTTCTAGTAATCATACTCGTAGTCCAGGCTTTCGATGGGACAGAAATTGGCATCGACGATGGCCACCTGAGACGTAGAGTTCTTGACAGAGCATAGCGATGGCGATGACATGAGGAGTGGTCGCGTGGGGGAGTCGAGTTCTGGAAACCAGCTAATTGAATTCGACAACATCGTTACGGAGTTCTCAGCTCTATCGAATGAGAGAGGGAGAGAGAGAGAGAGAAAGAGAGCATGAAAAACAAAGTTGCTTGCTTCACCTACTTTAGTGGATTTTGCGTAAACTAAGAGAAGAATCGGGGAAAAACAAAAAAGGCTAGGTAGTTTTGGAGATGATGGGTTGGGTTATTATTTAGGGTTAGGGTATAATTTTTGCCAACAGCAACGTTTTATTCAACAAAACGTCGCGGTTTCTATTTCGTGACGTTTTATTGATAAAACATCACAAAAGTGTTACAAATCTGCGACGTTTTTATAAAACGTCGTGAAAAGTTCAAACTTTTCGTGACGTTTTATAAACTTCACAAAAAGTCTTCACAATCCTATAAATAAATTTTCCTACTTGTAACCTAAAAGACATAAAAGATGATAAAATATCAAAACTAGATCCAATTACAATCACAGTTTTAAGAAAAATAGCATCAGTTTCTGGTTTTCTTCATACATAAACAAGCAACAGTAAAGTGAGTTTACATCCTACTTCTAGTGAGAAAAATCTTTTTTCTCGCTCTATTTTCTGAAAAGCGGGAGACAATCAAATGAATGTGCTGCACTTTTATGTATAACTATTGGAAGAAGATCCTCATACCACAATATATAGGATATCTAAGCCAAATTCCCAGTACACAATCTACTTTAACCCATTCAGCACTGCAGTCAATGGATAAGCATCTTACTTTCTAACTCATCCACCACAGGCTGAACTCAAATGTCAACAAATACTAACCGTATCAGTCACTGCTATATGCTTCACAACACTTATTACCAACAGTTCCTATAGACAAGTTTTAAAGTCTGACAGTATTTAGTGACAGCATCAAATCTTTTATAAACAATCCTTCATGGATGGTTGTCTTTTCTGGACAAATTTAACAAGAAAAGCCATTCCAAACCTGCAATAATCCAGAACCAAAAGGAAAAGAAAAAAACTTGCTATTACCGAAGTTAACGACAACCAGCCTAATGGAAAAAACTTGGAAATAGAGAAGAGTATTTACTAGTAAGTACCTTGTACCAAGCATCATATTGGAAGTAATGACAAACTTGATGCCAGCGAGATTTTCAACAGCGAGATTATTGGCTAATCCTATGAGACTAACAATAATGCCGATTAAGAAACAGAGTAACCACTTCATGAACACGTATTAGGATATTTGGATCCTTCCTTGACTCCTCCAGTCCTGCTTGAAGATACCAATCTCAAACACACAGTGCATTCTAGTAATCATACTTGTAGTCCAAGCTTTCGATGGGACAGAAATCAGCACAGACGATGGCCACCTGAGATGTGGAGTTCGTGACAGAGCGTAGCGATGGCGATGACGCGAGGAGTGGTTGCGTGAGGGACTCGAGCTTTGAAAACCCGCTAATCTAATTTGATGACATCGCTACGGAGTTCTCAGCTCAGTAGAGCGAGAGAGAGAGAGAGAGAGTAGGAAAAACAAAGTTGCCTGCTTCACCTTCTATAGATGTGGTTTTAGGGATTTTGCGTAAACGAAGAGAAGAATCGGGAAAAAAAAAGCTAGGTAGTTTAAGAGATGATGGGTTGGGTTATTGTTTAGGGTTAGGGTATAATTTTGGCCAATAGTGACGTTTTATTTAACAAAATGTCACGATTTCTATTTCTTGATATTTTATTGATAAAACGTCGCAAAACGTGTTACAAATCTGCAACGTTTTTATAAAACATTCATGAAAAATTCAAACTTTTGTGACATTTTATAAACGTCACGAAAAGTCTTGATAAAACGTTGCAGATTGTGTTATTTTTTTGTAGTGAATATGCAGAAAGTGGTTTGTTTAAATTATTTGAGACACAAAATCATTTCTTACACAGCAGCAACTAGACTGAGCAGTAAATTTTATTATCAAAATTTAGTATAAATTAACTTTGCCCCTAACAAACGTCGAATTTCAAGAATTAATTCGGTATCTTCTAAGAATTAGCCAAGGTGGAGTTTTTACAAAATGGAGGTGGAGTTTTTACAAAATGGAGCAAAGTTGAATTAACTTAATGGATCTCTTACAACAGAAACAACACACTTATTAGTAAAAGTCATATAATCTAAAAAAAAGTGTTGTAATCTTTGGAGTCTTGTCAAATCTACTGATCCCAGGGAAAGAAACGACCAATCCCACGTTATGCCTCCAATCATTGCGTGGGAGAAAAAATGGACACGCATGTGATAGTTGCCACACACTCATATTAGTAATTACTTGACATAGGAAGAAGATAAGCACACAATTCTGGTCTGATAGTTGCCACATACTCATATTAGTAATTACTTGATATAGGAAGAAGATAAGCACATAATTTTGATCCATTTTATTCTCCCATGCAATGATTGGAGCCATAATGTGGCGAGTCCATGAGTAATTAATTTAAAATTATTTTTTTGAAGCATCCAATAGATTAACCATCACAGTAAACCTTTTTCGTGTTGTCAATAACCAGATGCATAGTACTAGAAAGGATTCTTAAGTCGCTTTTGATTTTATTGCTTTCATTCTAAACCCATAAGCGTTTCACACGTGGTAGCGGAACGAAGTCTTTATTAGGCACTGCTTGCCTTTGATTCATATACAAGATGCGTAGTGCATGTCTGTACAATTCTGCAACATATTGGTTGTCCAACCAAATGTTATATGGATGGTTGCCTTTTTTCTCTCTAAATATAATTTGTTAATTCGCTATATTGCTTCCAAGTTCCAACAACACTTGGTGCACTTCTTTGTAATTTTCACTACTATTAAAAGATTCTATAATAGTGCCAATGAGCTCTACGTTGTTATCGCAAATGCTTGAAGGTTGAAGCAAAAACCTTGGCGAGTGTTTGAATTATGATATAAATAGAAACAGGATAAGAGATAATTACGGTAAGTATTTACCACCATAATCGTAAGTTTTCATATTGCAATAGTCATTTTCCCACATAATCAACTTTTTAGAGGAAACATTTATTAGAGTGGTACAAAAATCTTGAGTTGGTTCCATGTAATTTATTCATTTAATGCCTCGTGGAAAGAAGTATAATGCTAGAATTGCTTGGTATAGTAGAACTGTCATAAATGGGAGGCAAATAACCAATGACACAAAGTGGTCTCCCTAAATTTAGAGCCATAGGAACTGGGAACATTTTATCTTCGTACGGTTTTGGTTGACCTATAGCTATGAGCTACTTCACGTTGCCACCTTATATTTAAGGAATCATTCCTTTTGAGGCTGATGAACGTTTGAATTAGTGATGCAACCTATGATGTTCAACTATGCCATCTGTGATGAATGACATATTGAAGCATTTAATTTGATGAAAATGGTATTCCTCAACTATATAAGTTGTGGATTTGATCTTACCTTTCATATAGTATGTAAAATGAAAAGGAAAAAGAAAACAAGTGGACCACAATGTATTGACCTCCAATGACGAAGCCCAGACAACCCTTAGAGAAATTGACCAATCATAGTCATTTTGAAGGTAGGATGTTGATATACATCGGATCTACTATAAAGAATCTTTTTAGAGATGCAATACCAAGTAAGGATGGAAATGGGCTGGGTCAAGCCTCGACTAACTGGCCTGTGGCTCAACGGGCCATGAGTTGCCTGGCCAGTGGCCCTGCTCAACCATGGGCTACTCGGTTCCCAGCCCGATGGGCTATGAGGAGGTCGGCCCTACCTGACCTGATTTATTAATATTTTAAAATAAAATTCAAAAAACGAAGTCCTTTTATTGCTCTCGGTTGAGACTGACCTGGCTTAGTCAACCTTGGCCAAAGCTCTATCCGTAGCCCGATTAGGCTAAGAAATCCTGGCCCGTTGACTATAAGCCTAATCGGGTTGGGCAAGGCAAAATAGACTAGGCCTATGCTAGATTGCCATCCTTAATACCAAGTTGAAGATAAAGATACAATCGATTTTAGTTTGTTACACAAAAGATTTCTTAAGATAATATGATAATCGATACAAATATATATTATTAGTATTTTATTTTACTTTAATACTTAAATTATCTTAGTTTATTCAATTTCTTTTAGGGTTAATTACTTCATATCTTTTGTAGTTTGTACCTTTTTCACTTTAATTTTTAATTTTTAAAAATTATTATATACTCTCCTCATGTTTAGTGTTTTACTTGTTTTACAAAACTAATTCATTTATTGATTCAATTGCCTATACTTGTAGTAGATTTAAATTTTCATATAAGAGGGACCAACTAAGTATGATCCTACTAGGACAAAAAGAATATGACCATTCAGTATTTACATAGGATAATTGTCTATAATATTTATAAGAGGAAGGAGACTACAAATGTGGCTAGACTTAATGATTTATTCTACCTTTGGTGTATAGTAGAGCATAGACTATGTAATCTAAGTTATTTTTTATAGTTTATTTGGAGTAAATAAGTAATACGAAGAGAGAGGTCATTGATGAAGGGTCATACGTGACCAAACTAACAAAGAACTTAGGTGTATTCTCCATACTCCCGGGTTTGAAATTGGGATATGTTATAGCTATCATAAACCTAGATATAATGAGATATATGAGGTTAGTTAGGAAGGTTGGTAGAGCATATGTTTTGGTTGGGAGAGAAAGAGTTTATATAAAAGACGATGTCCTTATAAAGGAAGCAGGAGAGATGTCCAAGAGAGTAGAGTCACCATCTGCAACGAGTACATCACAAGAGAGAGGACCTTAGACAGAGAGTGGTGAAGGAGATCGAGAATATCAAAGTAACACCTCGCTAACTTACGTAGGAAATAATCGACAAGATGGTTTGTTGACTATAGAAGTAGCAAGTATTCTTATGTAGGGCACAAAGAGAGTTTTCCCTACAACTAGATAAGATAGAAGAGATCATGCTTGAATATTTTCAACATTTCATATTATCACACCATCCAGGCCATTTCTACCACATTTTCCATTACGTAAGCCATCAACAATACCCATTATTGAGAGTGATGGTGATGAAGTGACCATAAACTAATATGTGTTTTGTCTTTCTCATCCTATGTATTTTCATTGTTTGTTTCTCCTTTTTCCATTCTAAGCTACATTTTTTAATTTCAATCTTGTTATTTTATCTTTTATTCAAATTATATTTAGTTTCATTTTATTTTCTATAGTTTTATTATTTATATTTTTATTTTTATTAGTATTTATGCAAGATATTGAGAAATTATAGATATTTATCACATTAGTAGTGATAGCATGCAATGAAAGACTCAAACATTTTCTTTCATTTTTACCTTTTATTCCTCTATATTTATTATTATACCTTATATTTTGCAATATTTTTATCATTAGTCTATTGAGGATAATATACAATTTATCTATAGGTGGAGATTGATTTTATTTAAGCCTATTTCCTAAGGAAATTGATCTAATTGCAATTATCTTAAAAGGAGAAAATTTTAAGAAATTAAACAATGAAAGAAAGGTAATTAAAAGGAATCGATAAAAGCTAAATTTCATTATGAGTCAACTAGGTTAAATCAGCAGATACAAGTATTGATGAGTAGTTTAGTTTTAGTTTAATTTAACAATCTTATGATTGATGCTTGATTTGAATAGTGAAACCTTTTAAATGATTTTAATATAAAGTTAGGCTAGAGTTAAGCTTATCAAGTAGCTTAGTATTCCATTTCATTAACTAATAAAATGTCTAAATGAAGTAATTGTAAATAAATAAGTTTGCTAACTTTAACATAAGTAAAAAGATCAAAGTTAAAAGTGGTGTTAATGGCCATTTAAATGGTGACTTAACTGATTAAATGGTGACTTAACTGAGTAACTGAGGGTATTTATAAAAAGGTGCTTACCTTTATGTCAAAAGGTTAGGATGACCTTTTAAACAAACTTCTAATGCTTCATAAAAACATTTTAAAAAGTGTTTTAATTTTTTATGTCGGTTATTAAGTGCTTAAGAGTGAAGGCTTGTTACTCATTTATGTTAATTTCATATATAAGGTTAAATTCTTTGAAATTAGTTAATTTTTTAAGGATTGTTGATTTGGATGAATTAAATTCCAATTTAGTTCAAGTATTTAAAGATACAAATAGTTGATGAATAATTTAGTTAGCTGGATGATGAAGACTTTTGATTTCTTTAATTAATTTATTGAACTTCCTCAAATTTGTAACTTAATTAAGTTGTGAGTGATTAAGATTTGATTTGCTTGAAAACAAGTAAATGTTAAATGTAAGGATATTTTATATACAAAAACTATACATATATTTTATTAGTATTTTGATTTATTTTTTTACTTAATTTATCTTAGTTTGATAAATTTATTATATTTTTTAGTAATCAAAAAGATGTTGACTTAGGATAAGATTTGTCAAGAATTAGAGAGAATTACAAACAAAACATAGAGCAATCACAAATTTTAGCTAAACGTGGCCTTGCACATAACCATATGCCATCTTATATCCCTTTAGGTCCATATAGAGATAAAGACATGATATAAAACATAGACAAAAGATAGATTATGTGGTGAAAAAATATTCAAAGAACAACATGACCTGAAATGTGCTCGTATCTTAGCCAGTGTTATCTTAAAGAGAAGGTACAGAGAATTCATGTTTGCTTCTAGAAAGTTATAGAAAAAGATACAGTTTGAAATATAGTTGTATCCTAGTTCATTTTCAAGGTAGAAAAATTATATTTAAGTATATGAAAACCATAATTTAGGGATCTTTTGTCATTTTTTTCCTATTTTAAATCTAAGGTTAGCCATCAAGAGGTACCAAAACCATCAAAAGATCAATTTTGAAGTTTCTTTCAATAGAGAAAAGGGTTGGAGATCATCCTAATATATCAAAGCTGATTGGAATATTACAAAGATTTATCTAGAATTCTTTCTACCTTAATGTCTTCTATTTTATAACTTATGATTATTGGTGAAAAATGATATATGGCTAGCTATTTTATAATTTTAGATAAGGAAAATCCTAGTTATGGTCATTATTATGGATTGATTTAATACTATTTATAACATGGGAATTATTTCTATAAAATATCTTTGAATATTTTTAATGCTAATTAAATTTTGCTAGCAATTAGATATGGCATTAACTCACATTTGGATGTTTTGAGAGAAATTGCATATGAGTGGACCATGACTTAAATATTAGGAGTTATATATGGCACTAAAGATAGGCATACAAAGACGATGCTAGGGAAATTACTTATCTAAGCATTATTCATATATAAATTTTGAATTGATTAATTAATTAATTTTAATCCTTTTTAATTCCTTTTGTTTAGATTTTATTTTGTTTTATCAATTATTCATCAATCTAGGTATCTATTTTTAATTCTTTGATTAGATAGTAGTAGTTCAGTTTTCTAAACTATTTAGCTTCCTTCGAGGATTAACAATATTCATTACTATATTACTTACCAAGAGATACATGCATTTTCTTTAGGTTATAAGTAAACAATTTGTAATTAGAGAAAAATTTAGTAATAGAAAAAAACATAACAATAATCTAGGTTAGGATTTAAATAAAAAAATTAATATGTTTTTACTACAAATTCAAGTAAACTGACAAGTTCCTTTTCATTTGCAACTTTTTATATGACTGTTTAGATAAACTTATATTAGAGTTTGCATTTTGAAAATACAATTCCCCTATCTTAGACTAACCCTAAAATTTATCTAAGGTTTAGAAATACATTAAATCTTATCAACAAGATTGGCAAGTATGAATGTTTAGATTTTAAGATTCTTCAAGTATAGGTTTAGGCATAAAGATCTGATACTCAAGTTATCATTTGTTCTTCAAATATTCGTCTTAAATAACTTTAAGACCAAGTATCCACATATTTTTTAACTTTTAGCCTTCAGTGATTAAGTTAATGAAAGCTAAAGAAAGGAAAAGTAATATCTTAGAGACACAAAAAGAAAAAATAATAAATGACCTCACTTTTATAAATAATCATGAATTTTATAGTAATTTATTGGTATGTGAGATTGTGACACTTATCTCCTTATTATGCAATACATAAAGATCCTTGGCTTATTGGGCTTTCCTGGGCTTTTTCTTTTAATTATATTTTCATATATATCATTTTTCCTAAGTATTAACCATATATATGTCCTAAGTCAGAACTGTGGACATAAACCTAGGCATACTCGTTTTCAAATTATGGAGGTTTGCTATCACACAGAATGCATGTATGTTTCAAAATTTAACTTATCTTTGGTGAAAAGTTGTTATCATACAAAAGTTGTTTTAAATTTGAAACTAAATCTAGGGTTTGGATGTGATGACATATGTTTATCTTCATGTCACAAAGATCTAATATAGGATGTTAGATTTCATAAAAATAATTGAAGTTTCAATTTTTAATATTGGCATACAATATTATGTGTGAAAGATCCATATTTATTTTGAAGTTGAAGCTTTTGGATATTGGCAAAGATGTATTGATGTATGGAAGGTCTATTCACCTTGAATGTTGAAGCTTCTAGTCCTTGGCAAAGATTTGATTTCATACAACTAATTAACTAATGTCACATTATACTTAGGAAAAAACATATAAACTTTACTTTTGATGATATAATTATGCCTTTTAAATTCATATATATGTTAGTGCTTTAATGAAGTTTGTAAATTCCTTTAATTTATGTTTGTGGTAAACAACATTGGTACATCACATAGTGAGACTACCTCATAATTTTTAGAAACATCTTGCTATGTGCTCATGTTGCTTATAAAAAAACAAATCTTTTACATCTATGCACTTATCTTATTCTTTAATTTGACACAAATATATGATCTTAAGCAATCTAGATAATTCAATCACCATTTATTGTGGATTTATCATCTTTTTGTGGTAAGGTATAGTTCTTACCTTTTAATGTCTACATATAGTGGTTCATTAAGCAAAGGGGGCTTTGGCAATAGGTATAGGGGTGAATCTGACACTTAATCAAGTTTAATTAGGCACAATCATATAAATAGGGATGATGAGGAGCCTAGAACCAATGGTGAGTGACCCTTGCTCTTGATTCTATATTTAGCCTTATGAAAGACCTTGAGGCTAAAAATTATGAATTGAGATTTAATGTAGACCCAAATGAGATAAGTTGGAGTTTAAAATTCCTTTATCTATAAGGATTAGAAAACCATAAGCCCAAGAGAGAGCATGTTTTTATATGCTTTATAGGTGAGCGCTTACCATAATAACTTTTGGTGTGACTTGAGGTTACTACTTAATGACTTTTTTATCGAGTTATACAGTTAAATAGTTTTAAGTTTATTTCAACTTCATTCTCATTTGTAATGTTAAATATCAAGTTTCCTTGTAGTTTATTGTTTGAGGAATATAGATTCATCTATCAAACTATTTAGGATTATGCACTAATTGAGTTACATTAGGAGGTTCTTTAGTTGGTACAGCCTAAATGCAAAATGGGTGTCAAATTAGAGAAACCACCTAAGGGAACTCATGATTGGAAGAGGAATTTTATATTCCTTTTTTCAAAAGATAGTGGTGAGTGAGGTTTGAAGCGTACTTAAAGAGATCCCAACCTCATATTCAATAAGACAGATAAACTAGTAGCATATTATTTGCTCAAGCTTAGGACTTAGTTAAGTGTGGTAAATCTCTCTCTTAAGGAGATGAATAAACATGTTAGTCTTGTTAACCTTCAAACAGTTTTAAGACTTTGATATTCATGAACTGACTAAGCTTCCTTATAGACATTTCTTTAGATCATAAAATCAAGAGGGAGGAGAGGCTAGCTAAAGGCATGTATAGTGAATTGAATAAGAAAAGGAAGCATAACACGCATGAAGATAACTATGACAAAGAAAGAGAAGATAACAATTATTTTAGGCTCTAAACCTATTGTGGTATTGAATTTGGTCAACAATAAGCCTAAATTCATGTACTTGTAACCTATAGATATAACCCTTATTGCATCAAAGGCAAAGAACTTTTAGTAGATAAGGTATATTATCCTTATTAGTCTATAAAATTTTGGAACTCTATTTTTAAGTCTAATCATATGGGGCTTAGGTATTGAATAGGATTATACTCTTAAATGATGAGAAGCATTTAAATAACTTTAAGTGGGATAGAATTCGTCACACTATAAAAGTACTATATGACACAGGTTTGGCATATACACTAAATTGATTTATTGTTGTCTTTATTTAGATTTAACATTTTCTTTTATATTTCATAAGTTTCATGGTTATCTATAACAAGCATTTATAACTAAAATTTCAATATATGAATCGCTCTATGGATGAAGCCCAAAAGGTTACTGATGACATTGCTACTAAAATTATTGATTGGTAAGATAGGGATAAACAATAAGCTAAAGATATCAAAGCTCTACCGAAAGTGCTTGATAATTGCTAAACTCATATCAAGGTTAGGAGGAAGACATTGATTGATTGAACAAGGCTTTTCATAATTAGGGTGCTTATTTTACAAGAAAGAGCTTTAAGTTAGTTATTATTATGCTTTTCTCAAGAGCAAATATTTTTAGCCTGAGAATTATGATAATTTTCATATTTCTTAATTGGGGGGTTTTAAGTCCATAAAGATTCATTCAAAAGTAAACATTCAAACTTATCAATTAATTCACTTTTTATTTCATATATTCCAAATGTTATGATTATTGAACCCGAACTTAAAACGTAGTCACATGATTTTATAGAATAGTTATAAGATAACCAATCATCTTCAAGAAATGGTGTGAGTGTAGATTATAATGATGAAGATGTCTTCAAGCTTGTAGAATGAAAATTTTGATGACTTTTAAGAATATCATAATGGAATCCTTCCTTTTTGTTTTTTTTAAATCTATATGTTGTTAAAAAGTGTATAAATGGATGTATTTTCTCTAAATATGACGTGTGAATTTATCTTCCTCCCTTGGTTTTTTCATATGTATTTTTAATGTGATATAATCTTGCCACTAATTTCCACACATTTTCTACTTGAGTTACTTCGATTTGAGTCTTAGGGATTTCTTGTAGTGTTTTCTAAATGTTTTCATTTGCAAGACTTGACGTGTGATGTTAACGAGTCTTTAGGTATGATTTTTTGTGAGACCATGAATATGAGTTTTATGAAATATTTCTTATCATTTTGTGAGACCATAACTTTGATGCTTTGCCAAATCCTGAGTTTGACATTTTGTGAGCTGATTAGTCTTATGTTTTTCCAAATAACAAGTTTTACATTTTATGAGACCATAAGTCTAGCACTTTGCCAAATCTTAAGTTTGACATTCTACAAGACCATTAAGGTATAATTTTTCTCCAGACTATGAGTCTATTATTTTGTAAAATCTTAAGTATAATGTTTTGTGAGACTATTAAGGTTTGGCATTTTGTAAGAGTAGGGATCTGAAATTTTATCAAATCTTAAGTCTAATATTTTATGAAACATTAAGGTCTAAGCAAGATTATAATTCTATTTTTTTAAGCATCATTATATGATACGAATTTTTATGAGACCATTAAGGTATGACATTTTCGAGATTAATTTTGTGAATTTTTTACTGTTGTTTGCAATATCAAGTTTTTCATAACCATTCGAGTATAATATTTTGTGAGAATATATTTTGCACAATATACATATGGTAGACCTAAAGGCTTTATAAAATAAAATATCAACAAAACTATCATTACCCACTACTTTAAAGTTTACAATGGTTGCTTTAATGACATCACATATTTATAAGGACTACATTAGCTCAACATATTTTTTTATCAAATACATTTTTCTTCTTATCTAATGATAGTTGTAAGTTGCATGATATTTTAGTAGGCATTTTAGTATGTTTTTAGTTGTTAACTAACTAATTTATGCATGTTGAGGTTTAGAATTGTGTTAGTTGCTTAGATATTTGTGTTTTGAGTGTTCTGTGGGTTAAAGCATACTATTGAGCTTCAATTTTATGTATTTAAGGTTCTTTGGTGAGTTTGTTAATGTTTGAGATCAAATATCAAAGAATAGAGAAGATTTGAAGGAAGCCCAGCGTAAGACCCAGGGACAGGTTATTTCAGATTTTTGGGTCTGGGTAAAACCTAATTTTTACCCTAATTAGTAAAGGACTACAAAAGAGCAGAGAAATGACCTAGAAAGGGAGAGCCTCCATCTACCATTTTGGGAAAAAGGCAAAGGAAGAGCAAGAAGGAAGAGAGAGAATAAGAGAAAGAAGAAGGTGGTGCTTCAGCTGCTACTTCAACCTCTAGTCCTCCAAGTTATCTTTTCTTCTTGTTATCTTTTATTTCGTTCATTTGATGCATGAGATGGAATTGATGATGATGAACCTTGTGTTAAGGATGTTCTAACTTCTTTTAGGGATTTATACTTGATTTATTGTTAATTTAATTGCTTTTGTTGTTAATGATGTTGGGTGTTGTGATTATTTGTTGTAATTGTATGCTTTAATAATAAATCAAGAGAGTGAACCAAATGTAAAATGATTAGGTTAGTTAATGAGAGTCAAACGATCTAATAAACCACAAAAATAATCAAATCGGTAATTATACGGAGAGAGATCTCGTGTAAGGACTCGATTGTTTATTGGAATGCTTAAGAACTAATCAGGTTATGGGATGTTTTGTTAATTAGATTACGTGTTTGGTAACTCAATTTAATTAGGGTTTATGGTTTAGAGCTTAGTGATTACAACTTGAAAGAGACTAATCCACCCTTCAAAAGTTTAGGATCGACACCATATTAACACAAAATTAACTAAGTTAGCATTGATGATAGGATAAATCCCCTTTCTCATAATTTGTTAATCTTGCTTATTTGAATTTCAATTGTCAATTGGTGGTGCTCAAATTTGATTTCTTGCATTAATTTAGAATTCTTATTTCAATCACTCTATATTTAATTGTTTACTTTTCTATTTAGTTTTCATTTTCATTTTAACTACACTTTTAGGCCTTAGACAAATTAGGATTTGATTAGTTCACTAATACCTTATAGGTTCGACACTTGATATACTACGCTATAACTCGTACACTTGCAAAATATTAAGGGATTTATAAGTTTAAAACTTGCTCAACATCTAATGACTATTGAATTCCACATTGAATATGACATTCATCTAGTTTTACCAAATATACATCTTTAGTCGAGATATGGTGCAATTATTGTCTTCTATAAATGATATTAATGACTTTAGTGGGTCTTCCTTCTCTTTGCTTTAGTTTAGAGTCCTTGACTTGTACTTAAGAATTGTTTAGTCTCAACCTTATGATCAAAATATCTTTAAATTTTCATTCTTTTTGAGAAATTTCTCTAAGCGTCCCACTATAAAAGTTTACTAATGATTCATCTAAAGTTGTTGCATTCTCCAGCGTCATAGTCATAATCCTAGTGTGATTTGTAGCATTTTTTGTTGATTACTTCCCTAGTTGTATAAGTCAAGAGAGTTTATCAAATCTCATTTATAGATAAAATTTTCAAAATGTAATTTATGGATTCATTTAACATTGGGATTTTTATTTTCACTCTTACTTCCAACTTACGCTCTATTTTTAAGTATTGAGTGGTCCTGTTTCAAACTAGGTAGGTTGCTCCTCTTTAGCTCATCTCATCGTTCTTTAAGTTGATATACCTTCTAGGCTTTTATTAAATCTCTTTGAAGATATATGCCATATGTACTAGCAAAGGTTTCTATAAAGGTTTATGCCTCTTCAATCATTTTTCAAAGGTAACAAAGGTAATGGAGGTGTTAAGATTGGGTACAGAGGAACTTTAATGATGAACTATCTTATGTAATCTTAAAGGTTCGTCTATCTTTCACATTATATTCAACAAGGTTACCGGTAAATTTTTGTTTAAAAAAATTGTTCTTAAGCTAGTTTTATAATTATCTAAATTTTGCTAATGAGCTTACGGGGAGTGTTTGACAATATTTCCTTATCAAACATGTCATTATAGATGAGAAAATGTGGCATTTCATTACATACATTGCATTAGCATGAAAAGAAAAGGCTTAAAGGAATAATTACTTATTCCTAATCGACCAGTTAAAAGATCTAAGAACGAGAAGGTCAAAGAGACTTTAAAGGGTTTATTCAAGGTATATATGTCAATCAAGCTTCAAATGGCATTTTGAAAACTATTTTAGGAGACTTGTTGAACCCAAAGGAAGGCCATCCATTAATCAATTTGATTCAAGCTAAGGTTGTCAAAAAGATGGAGCTTAAGGATCATCTTTATCTGAACACAGTCTCAAACATGACTTGGCATGTGGGTGTATCTTTGCACATATATAACTCTCAAATATATGATTTGAGGTTATAGTATAAAATATGACCTAACACATGGTTATGTTATTCCATGTAACTTTTAGTAACTAAGTTGTAAATACATGGAAACGAATATGATAAGGATAGAGCATGTGCTACTCAAGGCTGAAGTTTCTATAAAGAACATGGTCTAAAACACGATTGTGTCCTAGACCATCTCTTCTAACATTGCAGGTTTGTAAAAAAATATGAATGTGTTCTAATCCTTATCTGCTACCAAAACCCAAATTTTTATCTAGTATTTAAGGAATGCTCCTACATAGTTTTAATTTATTTTTTTATGCTCCTACATAGTTTTAATTTATTTTTTTATATCTTTGTTTATTAAAAGTGTTTCTTTTCATTATTCTTTATCAAACTTTAAACTTATGAAACAAATCTTTCTTTATATTGTTTTAAATACTTAATGAACTTAGTCCTTGATTTTTTATAATCAACAAGTTGATTCTTTTTATATCTGATTTAGCCTTCTTACTATAGTTCAAACTTGTTAGTGGGTTCTCTAAGGATTTATTCCTAGGTGAGTTCATATCAACATGACACCCCATGCAAGTCCATCATTTATCTAAAATGTAAAGTGTGATTGCATAAGTATGTCATTGAGAAATGATTAATTGAATATATTGATATACTTATATTTAGAGTTTTTTGCTTGTTATTTAATGGTTTTGTAGTATTTTTGGTACTTATTTCACTTCAAGTTTGTTTGTAAGTGATAATTACCTTCATAGACCAAAAGGAGATGTATTCGAGTGAAATTATAGCATGGAATGGAAGAATTGGAGCATGTTTGTAAACATGTGGAGCTTTAACAACACAATTCCTACCTGTGTGGAGTTATATGCTTGTGTATCTTAATATACAAGGCTATGTATATTGTCCGTGTAATTCTCAATGACAGTGTAAAGTCACAATTTAAGGTATTTTTATACATACATGGTCACCTACATAGTTGTATAAGTGATCATGTATATCCCCAAAATCCTAGTTTTTACTATAAAAGGATATTATTAAAGGGTACAGAAAAAGGAGGCAGACTGGAAGTGTTTTTGAGTTGTAAAAAACATAAAGAAGAGACAGTTCTGAACAGAGGAGGAGAAAAACATGAAGATTAAGTGTAACATCCCATTACCTTTGAGAGGTTAGAATAGTAAAAATGAGTGATTCATGAGATCTTATAAATGCATTTTTCATGCTTATGCATAAAATGGTATACACATACACTTGAATAGTGAATTTTTCTGCACATGAAAATAATTGTACATGCGTTCATGAATAATTTCGGGTATAATTGGACTGAATTGTGAATCTGTGAGAATTTTGAATATTTCTGCATTGAAAATATTATTGGTTAGTAGAATTGTGAGATTTATGAATTTTGGTGAACTT
>JAOTAY010000191.1:11632920-11650973 GCA_025629805.1 Erythroxylum baracoense
ATGATTATAAAGTGTTAAATGTACAATGTGACATGATTGATTAAGTGTATGTGATCCAATGTGATTATATGTTATGTAAAATAATGTGATGCATGAATTGAGTGAACCATCGATGATAGTTATCTCTTTGAGTTCGCAAAACTCACCCAAAATTTGCAACTATTTTTCAGGATCGGAAGAATATCCCGTTAGGCCAATAGGAATATGCCTATAGCATACAAGTGAAGGATAGAGGTCGGGATCAGTTCACGTTTGCACTGTATTTGCTTAATTGTATTAACTTGATTATTCCGAAACTTTTTGTATAAAAAATTGTTTTTCAAAGCGACTAAGGTGTTTTATAAATGTGAAGGACCCAAATGGCTATTGTAGATATTGGTGACGGTATTGTGTTGATTGAAAATGGTTATGAAATAAAGTGGGCCCGATTTGGCTATCGATTTCTGCATTTTATGTTTCTAGTTTTCAAAACTAAAAAGAAGATTCATACTGAAATATGAGTGATTGACTACTCTAGCATGCCACCCTCGTGGGGCACGAGCTCGGACATCACCCATTGATGTCGGGTTCGGGTCTTACGGGAGTGGGATGCTACATTAAGTCATAAGATCTTATAGAGAGCATCCTTCAATCCAAATTCCAATCAGATTTTATTCGAGACAAAAAGGAGATATAGGTTATGAATTTTTTTATTTCTATTTGTTCTTCTGAATATTTGTTATTGGATTTATTTTCTATATGTAGGAATTAAATTATTAGTGCCTAGGTGTGATGAACCCTAAGTTGTGATGATAATATGATATAATCTTTTATTCAATGTAGTTTTATTGATTGATTAAATTTGGATGGACCAGTGTGCTACTGGCTTAGATGACTTATCATCAACGGATAGAGATGAGGAGATCTTGGATGATGTGATAGATAAGATCACAGTGGAGGAACATCAGCTCTAAGAGATAAAGATCACGTGGAAAGATCATCTGAAGGTAGAGGAGATCTTCTTAGATATGCATAAATCATTGCTAATAGATGTAATCTTTCATCTTTTTATTGTGATGTAGCCTAATCCTATTGGATAGAGTCCTAATTGGATGTGGATGTCATCTATTGGTTAGTATGATGTAATCTGATAAAGATAAGATATGATAAGATTCTGATCTTAACTAATAGAGTTCTATTAGGATTCTAACTTAGTCATCTAAAGGTGCCTTATAAATAGCTCATTTAAGCCTTGCTCTTCTCAGAAAGAGTGTGAAAGTCAGAGACACTCAAAGATGATGAGTGTGGGAGACACTTAGAGATTAAGAGAGTATTCATTTGTATACTTTGAGGGAAGTAATGAAGGTTAGCTTTTTAGCTGTATCTCTATCTCGTGTTCTTTTGTTGCGATGAATATTTAATTCTTTCTTAGTTTTATTATAAAGGTGTGAGAGTGAAAGACTGCGAGGGTCGTAAGGTATTCAAGAACAAGTAGGTTGATCGACGATCACAAGATAAGGTTGAATCTTGCTTTAACAGAGCTAGGTGAGATTGTTGAGCAAAGGGGTTGGCGTATCTTGTGGGACAAGTTTGTGCTTAAAGGAAAACCTTTGCAACAACCGATATCAGAGTCATAGTTCAAGATGGCTGGAGGCAAAAATTTGACGAAACTTGTCAACCGAGTGGAGGCACTCATCCGGACGATTCCTCAAAGGGAGGAGAAGGTCACTTCTTATAACACTCAATTCGAGATGTTGGAGGCATGAATCAACAATTGCAACATCAAATAGCAGAGTTGATGAAGGCACAAGAGGAGTCTAGGTTTAAGGTGGCAATCCTAAGGCATGCTATTGCAACATAGGATGTTAGACGAGCAGAAAGCACTTTAGTGAAGGTACGAGAGCCACAAGTTTTCGACGGTAAGTAGAGTGCCAAGGAGCTCGAAAATTTCTTGTGGGAAATAAAGTAGTACTTTGTAATGGCAAAGGTGGCTGGCTCGAAGAAGGTGTCGATAATAGCGATGTACCTAGTGGAGGATGTAAAGTTGTTGTGGAGAACGAAAACCTCCAATGACATCAATGTGCGTAGACCTCCTATCGACACATGAGAGAAGATGAAACAGGAGTTAACGAATCAGTTCCTCCCCAACAACACTTCATAGCTCAAAAGGAAAGCTTTGAAGAGGTTGAAGCAAGATGACTTGGTGTGGGAGTATGTGAGAAAATTAATATCTTTGATGTTAGACATGCAGAACATGTCGAAGGAGGACAAGTTGTTCAACTTCATAAACGACTTGCAAAGTTGAGCACAAATGGAGCTTCGAGGGCAGAACGTGAAGTACCTTACAAGCATGATAGCAGCTGCAGATGCCTTGGTGGATCTCCGAATGCCACCACCAATTCAAACTAGCTACGAGGGCAAGAAGAATGGTGGGATGCGAAGTGTCCTGGAGAAAGGCAAAGATAAGGTAGGTGAATCTTCTCAAGGTAAGAAACAATCAAAATTGGATATTGCTTGTTTCATTTGTTAAGGGCCACATTTTACTTGAGAATGCCCAAGACGGAAGACGGGTAAGGAGCAAGTAAATTCCATGGTCGTGAAGGATCAAAGAGAGGGAGAGGATGACTCGACGGAAGAATTCTACCTCAATAGTTTTGCTATGTTAGACGCAATGGGCCTTGTGAAGGAGCGTTCAAACAAAAGCAAGGAGAAACTTGATGGAGAGGGCATATGGTACATGGGAGATGTGCCAATGGCTAAGGAATCTTCGAGGAAACCATATTTGGAGGAGTATCCATAGATTATTTAAAGGAGGGCGTTGATTTCTTTTGGTGGGGGTAGTTTGTTAGACCCCTAAGTCGTAATAGCAAAATCGTGTGGGCATTGGTGAGTTTTGACCAATGTTCAACACGCAAAAACAACGGAACAAGGCAAAGACATGCGAGGAGTTAAAGATGAAAAGGGCAATGTCAAGCGTTTGCATGTATTGGTACACATTGACATAAATCTTTGATGAGATGCAAGATTCAGATGTGAGACCAAAAGAAGGCTTGAGATGGACATCGAGTTGAAGGTTAGCTATATCACATGCATGAAGGGAATATGCAAGAGTTTTAAAGTGACTTAACTAGTAGATCAAGCATGGTGTAAGTTTTGGTAGTGCTTTGAACCTTGTACGAACTGACTTAGCTAAGGCTAAGTTCTTGATAGACTAAGGACTTAGTATGAGCTCAAGTGGACGGACGATGGATAATAAAGTTAGCATCGATAAGCATTAGACGGACCAGTATGTTATTGGCTTGGATGACTCATCATCAATGGATAGAGATGAGAAGATATTGGATGATGTAGCAGATAAGATCACAGTAGATGAACATCAGCTCTAAAAGATAAAGATCATGTGGAAGGATCATCTGAAGATAGAGGAGATCTTTGTGGATATGGATAGATCATTCCTAGTAGATGGATCATTCCTAGTAGATGGATCATTCCTAGTAGATGTAGTCATTCATCTTGTTATTGTGATGTAGCTTAATCCTATTAGATAGAGTCTTAATTATACGAGGATTTCATCTGTTGGTTAATATGATGCAATCTAATAAGGATAAGATAGGCTAAGATTGTGATCTTAGCTAGTAGAGTTCTATTAAGATTCTACCTTAGTCATCTAGAGGTGTCTATAAATAGCTCATTTGGGTCTTGCTCCTCTCAGAGAGAGTGTGAGAGTCAGAGACACACAAAGATGATGAGTGTAGGAGACACTTAGAGATTGAGAGAGTATTCATTTGTATACTTTGAGGAAAGTAATGAAAATTGGTTTTTAGCTGTATCTCTTTCTCATGTTCTTTTGTTGCCATGAATATTTATTTCTTTTGTAATTTTCTTGCAACAGTGTGACACTGAAACACTGTGAGGGTTGTTAGGTGTTCGAGAATAAGTAGGTTGGTCAACGATCACGGGACAATGCTGAATCTTGCTTTGATGAAGCTAAGTGAGATTGTCGTGCAAATGATGATTAAGGAAAAAGAAGACAAGGGAACCCTCGTCCAAGAAGAGGAAGTAGAAGAGTGGCAAAAGATGATTGTGGAAGAAGAAAAGGATAAAGCCTTTGTCCTAGAAGAGAAAGTAGAAGAGTGGAAAAACTTGATTGAGGAAGAAGAAAGGGAGGAGCCAAATAAGGAAACTATTGATGAATTATTGGTAGTCACCTTGACTACAGATGGTTCCCACTTCCCAGAAAACAAATTATTTGAGTCAGTCAAAGATTTATGGAGTTAACAGTTTGTTATCAAAAAGGCCATTCATAAAGTTAATTGATTTCTTAATTTGATAAATTATGTCCTTATTATTATTTTACAACATATGGTTTATTCACATGCTACTAAACTACTATGTGGAGAAACTGGTGAAAGTGAGCCACTTATTATAAACCTAATTTAATAGTAAATGTGAAGTGTATATCAAGCTAATGACTTTAAACAAGCGTCAAATAAGAGGCAACATATGAATTAGGATAGATTTCATGTTTATTACATTTTGTTTCCATTTTTTATGTTACCATATAAGCTTGGCAGTTTTAGGCTGACCCGACCAGGCCTAGGTTGAACGGGCCTTAGCTTATGACACCTTTGATCGGGCTTGAACCTGGGTTACCAAGGCCAAGCCCAACCCAAGGCCCTACAAGTAATGGAAAACGACGCCATTTTGAAATTTTTTTAAAATAATAAATCAGCTCAGGCTGCCCTGGCTCGATCTAGCTTAGGCTTGGGTCGAACCACTCTTGGCCTTGTCGAGCCTAAGTTAGCCATCTGATATGACTTTGTTTCATGTTATTTTATTTCCATGTTCTTTATTATCATCATCATCATCATTTTCTTTTCTCTTTTTGTCCCTTATTGTTTATATTTTTGCAGGGATGGATGTATCTAATATCAAAATGGACCCTTTATCAAATTCAAAAATCTGTAATTCTTTTTATTGAGGATAGTATCAATTACAAACCTTTCTTACCTTTTGTGTTTTATTGTTATTTTATTTTGATGTGCTTCAATTGTGTGCATAGAGGACAGTGTATAATTTTATGTGTGGGGAAGGGATTTCTTAATTTTCATAATCTTTTTTATTAAATCTTATCAACTAATACCCCAATTTAGCTAAAAATTTGTCCAAAATACTTTAGATCATTATTGATTATTGAATTGAATTAATATGCAAAAGGATGAAACTTAGAAAATATTTGCTTTTAAATTTTATTTTTTAATAATCATTTAGCTAATTAATTTGAATAAAACTTGCATATTATTTACACAAGACCATTTTTATGAGCTTTTGAGCCTAAGAGCAAATACATCATTAGTTTAAGTTTTTTATTCTTTCATATGTGTTATCCTGCATAATTGAATAATTCTAGAACTTACTTTTATTATTTATATTGAGACCACATTTTTTAATTAGAAACATTGAAATGATAAAGGCATTTACATTCAATCTTTTGCTTATTCTATTTTCTTGATAATAATCCCACCAAATTTTATCCTTTAGGTGTAACTAGTTTTGAAACTTAGTCTTTTATTTGATTATAACCACACTATTAACCTTTACCTTACTTTTCTTGAAGCCTTTTTATAATTTTTAAACCCTGAAGGTTATTTACATTTACTTAATTGCTAGAAACTTAAAATTTCTTTAATTGTTGGTACATGTTAAATGTTTGAAATAAAATATGTTGTGAGCATAATAAGTGAAATAAATAAATAAAAACATTAAAGTTGTGGTACCAATGGAATTATGGTATGAAGGACCTATATTATGAAAAACTAAGTTGCATGTAATTTTTTTATGTAAATTCCCTTCAATGTTGTCACCCTTTTTATTATCCCTATTGTACCCTAACCCAAGCCTCATTAAAACCTTGTATTAAGATCTTTTGATTTTTGTTTATGGTTTACCCATAAGTGGTGGAGATATTATTTTACTGCAAACTTATGGTTAAGAATCCTTCTACGCATTGGTTTGAGATTTCTTACACTTTTCGCTTAAATACTTTAAGTGCATTGAGTGAATTCTTGATAAGGGTATAAAAATTTGTGCTTTCGATTTCAAAAAGAGTATCTATGTGATTGCTTATAATATTGACTTATGAAGGTTAGTCCTATAATGACTTAAATCTAATTGTATGTTAATTTGATTTATATGACGATGATTTAGGGTGTGAATAGAGAGGTTGGGGTTAACAAGAAATGAATGTTTATAAGTTTAATAATTTAGATTATGATTTGCTTGAGGATAAGCAAAAACTTATATGTGGATATATTTTGATAAATGATTAATTGACTATATTTATATACTCATATTTAGTGTGTTTTGTTTGTTATTTAATGATTTTATAGTATTTTTGGTAGTTGTTGCACTTCAAGTGTCTTTGTAGATAATAATTTCCTTCATAGACCAAGAGGAGATGTATTTATGTAAAATCATGGCATGGAATGGAAGAATTGGAGCAATTATGGACTTGCACAATTGTATATAATGACCGTGGAAGTCACTATAAATATGTGGAACTTTAACAACACAATTCCTACCTGTGTGGAGTTATAAGGCCATGTATGTTGACATACAAACACTACCTGTAGGCCATATAAGTCTCTGTGACCATGTAAAGTCACGCTTTGTGGTTTTTTGGAGATACACGATCGCATAAGTAATCATGTATATCTCAGAAACCCTAGTTTTTACTATAAAAGGATATTATTAAAGGTTACATGAAAAGGAGGTGGATTGGAAGCGTTTTTTAGTCATAAGAAATACAGGAAAGAGGCAGTTATGAATAAAGGACGAGAAAAACATGAAGATTATGTCACAATATCCGATAGAGAGCATCCTTTAATCCAAATTGCAAGAAGATTTCATTAGAGATAAAAGGGAGATATAGATTATGAATTTTTTATTTTATTTGGTCTTCTAAATATTTGTTACTAGATTTTTTTTTATGTGTAGGAACTAAATTGTTTACTACCTAAGTATGATGAACCCTAAGTTGTGGCTATAATATGACATAAACTTTTATTGAATGCAGTTTTATTGATTGATTTATTGCGATTTAATTATGTGTTATTTTCTTAAACTAATATCTCTAAAATATTAGTTCAATATTCGATTTTATATGATTGAGATTAAGAAATTCTTTTGTGTGAATCGATCTAATATAATTAAAAGGAGTTACATCCAAATTTAGAAATTGATTGATATAATTCATCAGGATTAGAGTCAAACATAATAATAAAATTCACCAATCAATAATGCAATATTAGGGGTTTAAACTAGAAAGAGATTTTAGTTAATCAACAGCGGGTTTATTGTTAATAATCTTGAGAAAGATATTATTATAAGATAGGAATTTCCATGATTCAATAATAAATAGTTTAATTGCATGTATCATAGGGTTAGTGTTTAAGATATCTTAAGGCGATTCATCATCTAAGTACTATTTATTTGATATTGACTAACCGTTATACTTTTTTTCTCTGATTTCATTATTGTGTCAACTTTAGTTTTATTTTTTCTTTTAATTTTCAATTAAATTTATGATTTGATTTGACGGTTAAATAATAGAAAAATGTTAATACTAATATTTACAGTCCTTGTATGATTAACCTATACTTGTCCGTGCTAGTTATTGTTATATCATGCACTTGCAGTTAAAACTTATAAATATTTATAAATAAAATAATTCAAACAGTGATGGTATTATAAGGCTCCAATAACGGTAGTTTGAATTTTAAAAGTAGAGATTCGAGCAGTAACATCTTGGTGAAAGGATTCTTGATTTTGGTGTTGCGACATATAAGATGAAACAGATTTACGATAATGTTTTGTGGCTGGGAATGTGATATTTTTTTAATTTACAAACCTACTTGAGGGTCTACGTACTATAATATGTCTCGTCTAATGTGAATTCGGTTGCTCCAAAACTGAACTCGTATCGTATGTGTTTACATGTCTGGATTGGAGAGGGCAGTATAACTAATAGTTTTGTTTTATGTTCTCGATTGTTGTTGGCAAAATTACATACACGAATGAAACGTAAAGGTATTTGTTATGGGGGAGGTGCGAAGATAGTTCCGAAGGAGGAGCAGATGAGTTATCAAGGTGGTTGTGAAAGAGGAATAAGTCAGTCTGAAAACGAAATTCAAAGAAGAGAAGGTGAATTTATTGATTCTTCGTTGAATTATCTTATATGATTCAAAGAGTTTTTAAGGACTTGCAAAGTCAAAAGTTGAACATTTAGTTTTAGATGATCAAATCGTGAAACTAAAGAGATAGAATCATAAATAAAAAGTAATTTCATTACTAATAATGGAATCGCTTTTATATCAACAATCATGTTATCAAAACTTATGTAGACTATTTTGGGATGTAGCTGGTTTCATCATGTCTTAATGCAACAAAGGATGTGTTATTAAAATTATAAAGGAGTTTTTGTCTGGCTGGCCATGACTCATGAATCGAGCTCGTCATGATAATAACAAAATACAAATGCGGTCCGTTCCTTATTACTGGGCATCAATCTTGTGTCGATTATTTTTATTTAACTAAAAGAGTACCTGTCACTTATTATTGTACGAATAATGATGGTTCGCTGGGACAAATTCGAGGATGGCAATGATACATCACATTCACGCTTCTCATCGAAATGACTTCAAACAAACCAAGAACAGTGACTTAGGTCAGTGTGAATTTGGTCTGTTGCATGGTGCAGAAGGTATCATCAATGGAGTGAAATCTTCTGCCCCTTTATTCAAGACCAATCCTATGCCATTCATGCATAGCCATAAATTTCTGTAGGTCCTAGTAAAATTTGTGGCTATGCATATGTGGAACAAATTTGGTCTTGGATAAAAGGAACAGAAGAATTGGTTCCATCGTCAATGAGACTCAGCCGTTGGTAGGTGCAGTCAATACTCTTAGCGTCAGTACTGATATTATCTTTAGTGGCACACCCACCCACGGGGATTCTACCACGTTGTCCAACATGTACAAATTATTTAGAGTGAACCAATCAGTAATCAGTCTCTCCGCCAATTTTTACTGCAAAATTCCAAATGGGTATCAAATAGAATTGAGAATTCAAATCGAGACGTTTTGAGTATCGATAGCTTGGAAGTCGCTTAGCCCATCAAGAAAGCATTATTAGTACTTGGTGTGTCGAATGGTGACCTCGGAAAGTGCTGACCTTAAAACTTAGCCTTTGATAGTGCTGTATGGCTTAAAAGATGCAAGATTTTATTAAATATCTAGTTCATTTAAATAACAAAGCACGTCATACAGTATGTCAAGTTCATGAAGCTACCTTCATTAGTCATTACAGTCCGCCAATTGGTAGCAGATCGTACCAGTGTGTTGAATTCATTACAATAATCCACCGTCCAAATTTGCATGTCTCGGACTAGAAAGTGAGGAAAATATATAGCTGGGGCCCGCCCTAGGGTAGATGAGAGGTCGGAGACTCGGAGTGCGATAATAAGTGATAATGAGTTCTCAGTTGGGACACCCTGCAAGTTGGGAAAACAGGCTAGGTGTCCATGTTCTTTTGGTCTCTTCCATTTTGGGGGATAGGGAAGAGAGCAGGCTTCCAACGTTGAGTAGACGTGTCGAAAGCTATACCATTGGCAAATAAGTAACCATATGTATTTACTGATGATAGTGAAGCATTTGGCATTTGTCGTAAACACCCTCTCTATTACATAAAAATAGTGTATCATCGAACCTCTTCATACTAAAGTGAAGCATTTGGCTCCTACGTACAGCAGCGTTATTCGAGTTGAAGAGTAAAGATGTTTGTTTCTTTTTGACCCTTCCTGGTATCAACTTAAGCTACTTGGCTAAGATGAACACGTTAGTGAATGATTAATATGTAAAAGTCCATCCTAAAGAGCAGGAATCTCAATTTAAGTTATGGCTCAGCCAAATGTTGAAAGCTTACAGCGGGCAAAAGATGAGTTGAAACGGAGAAGAGAAAGCCATATTGGGCCAATACACCATTTAGAAGCCTAAATCGGACCCATGAAGCCCAATTCATAACTGCATACAGTATACTTGGGCCTATTCTATAACTATTTTAAACACACAACTTGGGTCCATCTGATTTCCTCACTAGCTATCAAAAACCCAATTGTTTGATGAAGTGGCCCGCTTCTGGCTCCCTTCTGGCTACATCAATTTAATGATTTTCATGAATATTATGATTAATAATGATTAAATTATTCGTGTACTTTAATAAACAATATTTAGATTATAAGAAAGTATAACGATCATCACCAAATTTATAACTACCTATCTATTTTCTTCTTATATATCTCAACTCCTCAGTTCCAACATCAACTCTATCTTTGAAGTATCCCTACCCATAAAAACCATAAACTTATTAGGTTTAGTTAGAGTTTGATTTGGATGAACTGTATTTAATATGTTAATATTTATCTAATAATTGCATTTCTTTATAAAAAGATAAATAATTTTAGTAAGTAGTATTTTAAGAAAAAAACTTGTAGTTGACCCACTATCAATAATAGAAATATTATTTTTATTAAATAATGATAACCACTAATGGCTTGTTTGGTTCAAGGAATAGAATGGTTATTATGAAGAATAGAAGAGATGAGGAATATAATAGAATGAGTATTATTTTGTTTGGTTTACTGTTAAAAAATTTCTATGTCAATGTTTGGTTTGAAAATATAACTTAGAATGACAAAGGAATAATCAACAAAAAGACGAAATTATTATTATTATTATTATTATTATTATTATTATTATTATTATTATTATTATTATTATTATTATTATTAAATTCTTTAGTATTATTAATCTTCTTCTTCTTCTTCTTCTTCTTCTTCTTCTTAATATTAATAATAATATTATTATTATTTGGTTAATAATAATAATAACCAAACATAAGAATACATAAATGCTAGGAATACAGTAGGAATAGAATTTGTATTCTATTGAACCAAACATACCTTAATAGTTACTAAACAATAACAATCAGCATTCTTGCACCATATAAATTTTTCACACTCACGTTTCCTATGTAATCTTTTAATTACTCTTATTTATTATGCAATTTTTACTATTTATAAGCAAAAACTTATTAATCACAAGCAATTTGTTGGCAGTTTAAGACATATAACGGCCACTAATTATATAACTCCCGTAACAATTTTTTGTCCTAATATAAAATGAAAAATCACATTAGTTGCAAATATAAGAAATATATTCCTCTCTTCTTCCTTACATTGAGCAAACCATCAAGACTTAGAGTTTGGGGCATAAATTAACGGTGACTCTAGTAGCCAACCGTAAAACGTAGACTAGCAAACAACAAATCGAGGTCGAGTGCTTCCACAAAAGGTTAGTCCTTTATATTAGTCTACATTGGTATCAGAGCCGAATTGCATGTTTCTAGTCTCGTTTTTATACGCATGATTAGTATGTAAACTTAATCTGTTTTATTGAAGTTTTTCTCGCTGCATATATGTTATGCTTGCAATTTTTCTTTTCTCTGTCTGTTTTTGTTTTCTCAATGATCGGTTACTGCCTAAAATCTCAAACGAATTACGGCTTGGTTTATGAACCAAAAAGAATCCTCGAATTTTTTGTTTGCCTAAATGGCGACAGCAATGACAAAAATCAACAAAGGAAGTTTCAAAACTAACCCATCAGACTCGCCTCAGAGGGGTGGCGCGTGAATGTCACGCGTCGTCGACAAAGACCAGCTTTGCTACGTTGTTTCTTCCTCTTCCTTCCCTCGTCGCCGATCTAAGTGATTCCGGTTTAAAAACCACAGCACCACTGTTGAGAAGGTGAGTTGAAAGCAAAGATAAAGATGATCGATTTGTTGAAAGCCGCTCTACACCTTGGTAGTGTTGGTTTTGGGTAGGAACCGTCCTTTAAAAGTGGCGAAGGGTAGCGATTCTCATATTTTTCTTTCTTTTTCGTTGTTTTTGGGCAATTGAAGGACAAGAAAATTTTAGGTGGCAACATTTAAAGAGATGCGCAGAGACAGAAATAAAATAAAGTTTTGTTTAAATAAAAGCGGCGCAGAGGAGAAAAACAACGTTTTAAAGAAAAGAAATGGTAGGGTTATAGGTGGGCATAAAATGTTATTTTGTTTTTTAGTAATTTTTTGTTTTGCTAAAGTTGCACCTTCCCTCATCTTGAATGACCCGCTTCTTTATAGCTTCATTCATTGAAGTCAAAAAGTCTCTTCAACTTTTCCATTTCCAACGTGCTGGAGAATAAAATTTTCTCTATTTTCAATTCATTAATGACATGTAAATGGGTTTTTAAAAAAATGAGTTATAAAGAGTTTAGTAAATTGTTTTTGCTAAATTAATTTGATGTGAAATAATTTTAAATGGTCTGTCCATTGATTTATTTTTTTGTAAATAAGTTTTACATTTATTTAATTCATTAATGATATGTGAATGTGTTTTATATAGAATAAAGTATTATGAGTTATAAAATAAATATCATGCTAATATTTTTTCATAAGAATATGTTGCGTTCATTTGTTTAACGTATGATAATTTTTTTTGGAATATATTTCATATGTATAATAATTAAATTGTTATACATTCATGAATGTGCTTTCATATAATATAATTCAAAATACTCCATAAATGTATTTTATGGGTAATTTTGTATTATATTTAAAATAATTTTATATCAATGAGTTTTATATAATTTTGTACGTAAATTTTGTTTTACATGTATTAAGTTTTAGTTGTAAATTAGTTTTACATATTGTTTATTTTTGGCATCTTTGTGACATGTCAAATTAAAACAATTTAATTAAATTATAGAAATCCTTAGTTCATTTTTTTGTATGAGATGATTATGAACTTAGCGAAATTTTCGATCATACGATGTGAATTATGGATTTTTTGATAATTTAATTAAAATAAATGTGCCTCACGTCATTTTTATATATACTTGTAGATATGATAACTAAAATAATGATCGGTGATTTATCCACCACTAAAAAATTGGATAGGTCTAATTATGATATGTGGCAAAGGAAGATTCAGTATCTTTTAAATGAACGAGAATTGCTCGAACATTTGCCCACTATAATGACTGCATCTTCAGTCAAAGACAAAGATGGAAAAGATATTAATACTGTTAGTAAGCAATATCAAGCATCCTTAAAGGCTTATGAAGATTGGTCTAAAAAGGATCGTAAAGCAAGTTATACTATGTTGTATTTCATGCATGACGATCTAATTAGAGAGTTTGAGGATTGTACCCTGCTAAGGACATGTGGAACAAACTTAAGATCACTTTTGGTCAAACATCCGCTATAAGGTTTCGTGCTTTGCACCTCAAGTGGATGAACTACGAGATTAATACGACTGATACTATGGCTGAGCATTTACGAACCATGAGTGCTATGGTTCATGATCTTAAGGCAGCTGGTCGGGCTATCTCTGAAGAGGAACAAGTCCTAAATGTGATTTGGGCTCTTCCAAATCACACTAAGCATTGGAAGAATGTGAAACTTGTTTTGACACATAATGAGAATGTCAAAACCCTTTCAAAAACCACTAGGCACCCCGAAATGGAGGAGTATCGCTTAAAAGCATCTGATTCCTCCAATGTGGCTCTTGTTGCCAAAAGGAAAGGACCCAAAGGCAATAATGCCAATCAAGGTAAAAGAAAAGGTTATCGGCCTCCTCAAAGGAATGGACCAAAAGGTCATATTGCCAAGAAGTAAAAGGCTAAGGGCAAAGGAGAGAAAAACATGGCACGTGTGAGGTGTTATAATTGTGAAAAGAAAGGTCATTTTGCTTGAGATTGTCCTGAACTTAATAAGGTACCTTTCTTATCCATTACTCCTAAGTTATATGTTTGTTCTCATGCATTAGTTGCTAATTCTCTCTCTAATTGGATTGTAGATACGGGAGCAAGCAAGCATATAGTTCGGGATCAAGCTGGCTATGTGGACTTTTATCGGTATCTGATGGGTTCACAAAATTTCGTGTTAGGAAATGGCAATGACGAAGATGGCCTAAGAATAGGAACATATCAGCTTAAGTTACGTGGAGGAAATACTTTGTTTCTTCATGATGCTCTCTATGCACCAGGGGTGCGATGTTGCCTTGTGTCTCTTGTAACTTTAATGAAATTAGGATTCGCTTTTAGTTCTAGTCATTATAGATTATATATTATGTATAATGGCAATATTTTTAGCTATGCTATATTGAAAAACGATTTTCTAATTCTTGATTTGGATGCATGTTATGATAATTCATCTTCTGTTTATATTTCATATTTTGATCCTAATTCTGAATCTGTTAAATGGCATGCTAGACTTGGTCACATTGGCCAATATAGATTGAGTAGCCTAGCTAAAGAAGGTCTTTTAGACCGACTCACTAAGGTTAAGTTACTTAGAAGTGAGTCATGTTTAGCTGGTAAGGCAACCGCGAAACCTTTTGGTAAGGCTTCAACGTGTCTAAACCTCTAGAGCTTATTCACTCTGATATTTATAGACCCATGAATGTTAAGGCACATCATGGGGCTATATATTTTCTCACTTTAATAGATAAATATCCTCGCTATTGGTATGTGTATCTTTTAGCTCATCGTTATGAAGCGCTTGATGTATTCAAACATTTTGTGACTGAAGTTGAGACACAATTGGAAAGAAGAGTTAAAACTCTTCGGACCGATTGTGGTCGAGAATACTTATTTGATATGTTCAAAGAATTTTGTAAGAAAAAGGGTATAATAAGACAACTAACGATTCCTTAAACTCTACAACAAAACGCTCATCTTCCAATTAGTTTTTGGGGAGATGCGTTGCTCAGGGAAACTTATATTCTTAACCGTGTGCCAGTAAAAGTGTACCCGCCACTTCATATGAGTTATGGAATGGAAGAAAGCCCTATTCAAATCATTTATTCCCATGGGGTTTGGCTAATTATGTACACAACTCTACTCATAAACATGAGAAACTTGGTCCAAGAGCTACCAAAATGGTGTTTATAAGATACCCCGAATATTCTAAAAGTTATGTTATATTTGGTGAGCACCCAAATGGTGGTCTGACGGAAGTTACTTCCCACAATGTGGAGTTTCTTGAGGATGAGTTCCCAAGTATAGGTGAAATCAAAAAGGACCTAAAGTTGTATGAGTTACAACAAGATAATCTCGGTGAGGGGGAGAATTTAGTTGCTCACCAAGTCACCGGGACTTTTCCTGCCAAGAGAACCAACTCGAGAATGAGGTTCGTCTTCACTCTCTAAATCAAGAACTTGTGGATAGTCTACATGTTCAAAATCTCACATCTCAAGGGGATAGTGGGAGTGGTTCTCAACATGATCAAGACCCCATACCTAAGAGATATAGGGAGAGATTCTAAATCAGTGTAACCAAATGTAGGTCCTAGCCTCCGAAGAAGTGAGCGTGGAAGAATTTCTCGACAGTATTTTCAAATCGAAGAGGAAATATTCCTTTGTACTCCTTTGGAAATAGAAGAACCAACATCTTTTTAAGAGACTGTTGATTCACCTTACCACACGGAGTAGATGGATGCCATGAGGGATGAAATGGACTCAATGGCAAGAAATAAAGTTTGGGAACTAGTTTATTTTCCCCCTCAACGAAAGTCAATTGGAAACAAGTGAATTTTCAAAATAAAACGTAGGGCAGATGGAACAATCGACAAGTTCAACGCCCGTTTGGTAGCGAAAGGACCCAAATAGAGGGTATAGACTATGAAGAGACATTTTCTCCTGTGGTAAGATTTGTCTCTATTCGCTTACTTCTGGCTCTGGTTGCCTATTTGGACCTGGAGTTGTTTTAAATGGATGTAAAGACTGCTTTCCTCAATGGTAGCCTTGAGGAAGAGATTTATATGAATCAACCTATTGGTTTCGTATCAAAAGATAAAGAAGACAAAGTGTGTCGTCTTAAAAGATCCATATATGGTCTCAAACAGTCTTCCAGATCGTGGTATTTTAGATTCCATGAAGTCATTACTTCTTTTGGCTTAGTCATGATTTCAATGGCTTCTTTTGGCTTAGTCATGGTTTCAAAAGACCATTGTGTATATGTCAAAATAACAACAAGTAGAATTATGTTTCTTACTTTGTATGTTGATGACATATTACTAGACGACAATAATATGGAGATGCTCAAAACCATTAAACAATGGTTTACCTCTATCTTTGATATGAAGGACATGGGTGAAGTTAGGTATGTCCTACTTGTGAAAATAACTAGAAATCGTCCCAAGAAGCTTCTTGGTTTAAGTGAAGAAGTGTATATAAATAAAATCTTGGAACATTTTCGAATGCATTATTCCAAACTCGTTGATACTCCAATTGAAAAGGGTCTTACCTTGAGTCTTGATCAATGCCCTAAAACAGATAAGGAAAAAGAACAAATGAGTAATGTTCTCTATGCTAGTGCCGTAAGAAGCTTAATGAATGCTATGTTATATACACGGCCTAACATTTGCTTTGCGGTTAGTTTGGTAAGTCGTTACCAAAGTAACCCAGGACCTACTCATTGGGAAACAATCAAAAGGATTTTTCGCTACCTTTTTGATACTTCAGACCTGGTTCTTTGCTATCAAGGAGGCGATTTAAGGTTAAGGGGATATCCGGATGCCGATTGGGGTGGTGACTCGGATGAGTCTAAATCAACCTCAGGATATGTCTTCGCCTTGGGAGGCGGAGCTATATCTTAGTGCAGCAAAACTGCATAGCATTATCAACAATGAAAGCAGAATACGTTACTTGTTGTCTTGCTGCTCAGGAGGCAATATAGTTGAGAAGTTTTCTTCAGGATCTTAATCTTACTCCTAGAGTTAATGATCCTGTTGAAATGTTATGTGACAACACTGCTACCATACAGTTTGCTAAAGATCCGAAGTTTCATAGAAAATCTAAGCATATCAAAAGACGTTATCATTTTGTAAAAGACATCATAAAAAATAAAGAGGTTGCCATAACGTATATACCTACTAACAAGATGGTAGCTGATTCCTTAACTAAACCTATTCCTCGAGATTCGTTCAAGGCTCATGTGATGAGTTTAGGTTTACGTAGGTTTTAGTTTTGCATTGAATTGTATCTTGTTGTATATTGGACGTGTTTTAATTGAAATGAGCATTTGTTTAATAAAAGTTTTTCTCCAATGTTTATTGGTATGCAATTACATGATACGGCACATTGTAATGTCACAAGGCTTCTGATTGACCTTGTCACATAGGTAATCACCCTAACGCTTGAGTAGCGTGTAGGATGAGACTTCATGATATTAATATTGAGTGTATGTAATATTGTGTTATCTTCATACTTGTGTAGTATGAATGATAAATTTTTTTTATTTGAATAGTCATCTTACTAAGTCTAAGATGAGACTCAGATGAGTCGGATGTACAAACTTCAGATTTCACATTAAAGCCTTAAAAGTCATATCTCGAGTGTCAAGATTAGCATTAGATATGTTAATCTAGTGGCTCGGATTAGTTTTTCAGTAAAGCTAGATTCATGATTTGTATGGCATAGAAGAATGACATTCCCAGCTTAGTGGGAGCTATGCTATGACATACATTTCATACTGTGTGTGCTATATAATGACCTACTTGTGGAGTAACAGTTAAATCCCTTTCTTGTCACTGTGTGATCCGATAGACTTTAGTGTCTAATCAAATGAAACCCTTCGACTTAGAACTATGATATGAAGTCAAATTTTGGTATTGCTACTTTAGTGTGTTTTTCCAAGGGCTAAGATGTATACAGTCTAGCGGAGCACATTAAGAAAGCAATTAAGCTAAAATGGATTATTATGAGTGTCTAAGAAATAATCTTTTCTTTCATCACAATATCAGCCTGGGCAATTATACTTGGTGTATAATCATATGATATATCTATGAGTATAAAGGGACAGTGTATGCATCAGTGATGTTGTGGATGATTTGGGGTATCATGAATATGTGAAAGTGTTATTTTAGTTAGATGGTGACTTAATATAACACTATTGGTTCTTTAATGGTCGCACGC
>JAOTAY010000191.1:11656478-11670122 GCA_025629805.1 Erythroxylum baracoense
AGTTGTCATCTCCCGAGTTCTCTGTTCTTCAATGTCTTCTTGTGTAGAGTTAACTTCAACATCTTGAAATACATCTGAAGATATAAATTAAGGATCTTGATCGATTATGCTGAAAGTCGGGTCACCAATTGTACTTCTTCTAATATAGTTATGCAACACAAAAGCTACACAAATTATTCTATTTTGATCCATTAATGAATACTTAGGCATTTTCTCTAATATCTTCCATCAAGCCTTAAGAATACCAAAAGCCCTCTCAATACAACTTCTCAATGATGAATGAGCTCAATTAAAAACGTCTCGAGATCCTTTTGAATTTGCACCACGAAACTTTGAATGATGATACCTTGTCTTCGGGTAAGGTGTCAAATATCCTTCTCTTTCCGGATAGCCTTTGTCAACCAAGTAATGTCTATAGAGGAAATATAATTAGTATAAATGATATCATAAAAAGTCTAAATCATGAATAGTAAATCCTACAAATTTAAAAATACATATTGCTGGTTTTAGAAATTTAAGTCTCGGATTATCGATTATATCAAGGAAATACGAGAATCGTGTGTTGATCCCTCCCAACCTGCTAAAACATACGTAAATAGTAAGTCAAAGTCACATGCCGCCAATACATTTGTAGTCGTTATTCCTTTCTGTCCTCTATATCTCATTCAATCCTCCTCTGCAACAACTATCGCCATATGTGTACCATCAATAGCTCCAATGTAATCCTAATATAAAACAATGATCATAAGATGATAAAACAACATTTTTCGATAAAAATATAGTGAAGGGGAGGAAGAACATATTCAATTACCTTAAAATGTGGCATATATCTAGCATCATTGGCAATTTGTTGTGGAATCTCCTTGAATTTGGGATCTTTTAGTGCAAATATATAACTTGAAAATCCATCCATGACACTCAAAACTTCTTTAAAAACTCTACTCACAGTTTCACTTGAATGTTGAAAGTGCTCTTAGATATCTCTACTAGGGGAACCTTTACTTAGGACATACATGAATAAACTGATTTTCTCTAAAATATACATCCTATCTGAAGGTCTCAAACCATAATTGTTTTCCTAAACCATACATAATTGAAGAAATGTCTTTTGATTCATCATAAATGTATTAAAACATCATCTTTCATAACCATTCAATAATTCATTCATCTATAGTTCTCCTGTTTGATAAGAAGTCATGCATGGTTCCTTATATATATGGTTAACCCGCAACACAAGCCACCGAATCCCAAAACTCATTCTCATTATCCAAAAATTGCTTAATTTGCAGAAGTTGCATAATTTGCATAACATTATCATCCATACCTACAAATTAACAAGTAAAATTATATTCCAAATAAACAAGACACTTATATGTGTAAGTAGAAGATAAATAATATAACATGCAATAAAATTATGGAATACCAATAAGATAATATATTATAATAAAATAAGCTAACCAAGTTCATAATGTCATAAAACATACCATGTCAATATAAGTGCGCAAATAATAAAAGCAATAAACTAAACATAGTAATGCATAGATAGAAACTATGTTTAATGTTTTTTATTTTTTTCATACTCATACATAAACTTTATGTATTCAACTCACTTTGTATCAGCTGGTAAATAAAAAAATGGCCTTTCTTTGGGGATCTTCAATTAACATGCAAGGAAAGTAAAATTGAGGATTTTCAGTCTTTAAACCAGGCAAAGTACATAAGTTTCCCAAAGCATTCATGACATTATGATGTGACACACGTGCACCAGTATCTGTAATGCACCAATATTCATCATGTTCAAAATTTTTGTAATAGAAGTATTCATCTCCATTGTTGCACTCTATCTCTCTAGAATCAAATACATCACATCGTCAAGCCTTTCACAAATTGTTGTAGATCTTCCTACCCTTTTAGTGGAATCAATTCTTGCACTCTTATTGCTTTGTAAACTATCATTCTCCAAAACCCTTTGCATCTTCTTCTCTCACTCCCTTCATCATGTGAAGCTTGAGAGGTAGCAACAGAGTAGATGCCGGGGTCGAGGTAGTTTCTCTCCAAACCTCTTCCCAATCACCATTGACATGATAATTATTTAGATCATTAATCTCATCTATATTCTCATGATCATGATAGCCTGACAATTGATGATGAGCATTATGACTATCAGGTGGAGAAGGAACATATACTTCCTTAACTTTTTGTTGTTCTTATGTAAGGTCAGCCATAAGACAAAATGTAATCTCTCCTCACGTCAAACATCCAAAAAATTTATCCTATTTACATTCAAGCTCAAGTTCAAGCCCTTCCTCTTTAAATGTTTTAAAATTGTTGTTCTCATACAAAAAAATAATTAAATTAAATTTAACTAACTATTTAGCATTAAAGCAAAGGAAAATAACTTAAAATGGGTTATCCTTAATCTTCAAAGTCCACCACTCCTTATTAACAGCAATTGTTCCTTTGTCATAGTCTCATCCTGATCCTATTTCTTTCCCTTTCAACTGTTTCTAAAGACTCCATCTAGTTCTCATCCAATCAAACTTATTTTCAAGCTTGGTTTTATCCCATTGTAAGTTAGTCGCTTTGTAAAACTCTTCCTCCACCTTCTTCTATGGTATCCTTTGACAAATAACTCTACCACGTTTTCCCTTATTCCTTTGAATATATTAGTTACAAATGTCAGAAAAGATAAGAAATGTTTCTTTTGGCCAACGATACCTATATCATTCCCCCTTGACTTTCTCCTTTATTTCTTTTTTGGGATGATGTCATCTAATCATACAAGATGAGAGAAGATTATATACTAGTTAATCAATTTGCAGTTGATTTCACTAGTTAGTTACTTAAATTAGTTGCAATTACACTATTCTAACAAAATAAATATATAATTATTTTTTCTGATCGATATATTTTATTAATTACTTAATTTAAAATTATTTGATCTCTTAATTTAAAATGAGTAATTGAATTAACTTGTGAATATTATTCAAAAATTATATAAAATTTTATTATAATATATTTTTATTAAAAATATTATATTATAAAATAATTTCTATTAAATTACTGTTTGTTTATATATAATAATTTAAGAAAAATACTACTTCATTTTGGAAACAAAAGAACTATTAAATAATTAAATAATATTACAAAAACTATTAAATCAAGTTTTAATGCATGATTACGAAACCATATTAAAAAGATTCGGAGAAGAATAAAAAAACTAGAGAAAACCATCTTAAACATGAAAATAAAAAAGAGAGAAAAGAGAGAGCTAGGGATAAAATAAAATAGTTGCAAGTTAGACTTCAATGGAATGACAGGAGAGAGTTCTAAATTAACAAGGTCATTATAAAAAAATAATGGTACTTTTCTATTCACAATTGACAAATTTGATTAGCAATTTCAGAAACATGAGTGTGCGTCAAATAAAAAAATATTTGTGTGAATGTATCCTTTTAGGACTGCATATTTACTGTGAATAAGAAATTTATTAAATATTTGTCTATTAAATTAATATTTGTTTATATGTAATAATTTAAGAAAATACTACTTCATTTTGGTAATAAAAGAACTATTAAATAATTAAATAATATTAGAAAAAGATAAATATAAATTCGTAAATATTAAATAATCAAGTTTTAATGCATGATTACGAAACCATATTAACAAGAATCAAAGAAGAATAAAAAATCTAGAGAAAACCATCTTAAACATGAGTGTGCATCAAATAAAAAAATATTCGTGCGAATTTGTCCTTTTAGGATTGCATGTTTACTACGAATAAGAAATTTATAAAGTTTGATACAACATTTTAGAAACATGAGTGTTTGTCAAATAAAAAAAATATTCATGCATTTTGTTTGATAGTATGAATATTTGGAAGACTAATCTCTATTTAGATAGGAATATCAAAATTATTAAAACACAATGGTTATAATTACAAACATTATAAAACTATTAAAACTCAACACATAAGCACTTTTTTCTTCTTTGCTTTTTATTTCTTCTTTCGATCTCCTGTAGCCACTATCTTAATCACAATTCACTGACTCAATCTGTTCATCTTCATTCATTCTATTTCTACAACATAACAAATAACATAAGCCACAAAACCTAATGAAAACTGTTGGTAGGGAACAACCAACAATGATGAAGGAGAACAACTAACAATGGTGACTAACAATTGTTTAAGAAGAAGAGAGAGAATCAACTTACTAAAGAAGATGTCACTGATCGGAATCTAATTGACAAACTGTTGTATCGTTCTTCACTTTACATATCAGTGAAATGTAGGGAGAGTTTTGTGTATAAGTATGTTGTAATGTAAGATTGTGTTGAGCTTTTCCATTTAAAGGTGAAAAGAGACCGTGGGGCAATTGGGAGTAATAAATGGAGTTAAATGCAATAGATACAAAAAGTAGCTACAGCTTCCACGAAATTAATGCAACTTTCTGCAACAGATAATGCCATCTACAATATACTTCGGTTGACACAGTAAAGACTGCAGCAAATCCATATTTATCTCAACTACTATCATACTTCATTTAATGAAACTAAATATGATAAACACAATAATGACTACAGCAAATCCATATTTATCTCAACTATTATCAGACTTCATTTATTGAAACTATATATGAGAAATATAGTAATGACTGCAGCAAATCCATATTTATCTCAACTGCTATTGGACTTCATTTATTGAAACTAAATCTATCTCAGAGTTAGTTTCTTTAAATCTCATATTTTCAACAAATTAAAATTACCTGTTAGGTTGAGGTAAGTGGACAGGCATTTTTACTCCCACTTTACCCAAACTTAAGTTGCAAAATAACAACATAAGATCCAACATGAGTTTCAAACAGTTGTTCAGCAGAAAAATAGTCTTCGTGTTCTAAAAAAGCAAAATCGTACCTTCAATTGAAAATGCAACATGAGTTTTAGCTATCAGACTATTTTCTAGTTTTCCATTTAGTTCACCTTCCAAAAGCGAGAACTCTAAGAAGAGAGTAGGATTTTTTAGGTACAAGTTAAAAATAGATGGTTATTAAAACTAAAGGAATTTGTAACCAAAACACTCTAAAAATTGGTCATGAAGTAAATAGTGGAGGAGTAACCTTATCAAAAGCCAAAATGGACGTGAACTTTCTGGTAGAAAAATGTATATGTGCTTACCTTGTTGATTAGCTATCTTCTGAGGAGCCAATTTCTCATGAACTCCAATATAAGCGTCGTTCAGATTCTCATGCAAGCTAAACAAATCCGTAAACAAATTTGGACAAAGCAATTCATCAAGTTAGAAAACTATCAAAAACAACTTGTGAATAAGAGCATTCCAACCTATTCAACAACAATCTAAGAAATGGTTGTTTAAGTTTAATGTCAATAACAAACTCATTTATGTAATCAAACTATCATTTTTTAATAGTTCATTTCAATTTAAGGTCACAAAAAGCATTTTCAAGTGCAATTTAAAGAGTTTTTACTTATAAGAAATGCATAAAAGACTCAATTTCCTTTCTCTCTTCTTTGTCCGTCGACTTCACAGTGAATGATTGCACAAAAAGTTCCTCAATCTGTTGAAAATAGGCATATTATATATTAATCAAAAGACTACATACTAAAACTGAAGTAATAAAACTTGTAAATTTTGAAAAACTATTTTCATTCTCCATGAAAAGGTAAACAAGAAGTTAAAAGGATCAAATATTTATACAAAATTTAGACTTCAAAGATTCACCTGGTGAGTTAGAGAAGAGACTTCATTTATTCGAAGGTTTACCTGGTTTAGGTTAGGGACCCACAATCTCATCACCGATGGACTGGATTTTAATGGAGAGCCTAACTATCAGTCTACCCCTTCTCCTCCTGCCCTTCGATCGACATTCCAAAAACCCAAAACCTTATACGTAACTCATTACTTCCACTGAACATGCATCTACCCACTTAAACTTCACAACAACCAGAGGAAGGACAAACTAGAGGAAAAGGGGTTGTTGTTGAGTATAGTGATGATGGGATTTAGGTTTAATGTACTGAATGCGTAAATGGCAATGATGGGGGTTCTGAGTGAAGTATGGTAGTGGGTTGGTGGTGTTTGGGTTAGGGATGTGGTTTGGGTTTAATGTATTGAACACATAAATGGCAGTGATGGGGGCTAGTTTTGGGTGAACTATGGTGGTAGGTTAGTGGTGTTTGGGTTAGGGATATGGTTTAGGTAATGTACTAAACACATAAATGGCAATGATAGGGGTTGGTTTTGAGTGAAGTACGGTGGTAAGTTGGTGGTGATTAGGTTAGTGATGTGGCTTATAGGGTTTCGGTTAGGTTGAGGGTCGGAGGGGAAGAGGGTGGATATATGAGAGCAGGAGATGTGATGTAACACACCATTACCGTAGAACATATGCCCGAACATTCATAGGATATTCAAGAACATACCCTATGATAATGGTATGTTAGAGCAATCACATCAACTTATTATGACATCATACAAAACATAAGTATTTCCAAAGATCAACTTTTTTTAGTTCATTCATAAAGATAACTTACACTATATAATTACACTTCATAATACATATATTTACATTACCAAAACATCTGAGAGTTTCTTGCTCTTTTGCAAAATGTTCTACATGAAATGAGAAATTAAATAAAAGTATTCTATCCAAACTTCTCAGTATCAGCTGACCAGAACTTTGAGTCATTATTGTTTCCAAAACTTAAGTACTATACTTCTACTCTATCACCTTAAAAGTTAGGTTTTTCTTGTACCTAAAAATCAGCGTTGTAATTTTGATGAGTATGCGAACTCATTGAGTGAACCATCATCGATGTGCTCATTCATATCAAACACAAGGATAATTCATAATTCAATTCACAAGTAAATCATATCATCCAATATTGAATATGACACCATATTTCATCATGCTTCAACAATTACACCTTGTGTACAATGTTTCGCATCACTATTTCAGAACAAACCAATAGTTTAATTCAATCGTCCATATGATACATATCAAGTTGTATATACAAATGCACATATGACTCCATTTATTTTTACTTTGTTATGACTGAACGCCTATTAGTATCCCATATCCATTGTAGATACTGGGCTCATTTCATTTACTATCCCATACCTATTGTAGATAACGGGCTCATTAATAACTAAACCTGTGGCTTTTTGTGCACATTTCTGAGCTTTAAGCTCTTTTCACACTGGTCACTCCGATCACAACTCCTTTATTTGATCATGCATAACAATGTGATGGAATGCATCGTTTCACATAATATTCTATCAATGGCTTTCATTCAATGTGCACAGTCATTAATCATATTCATCTAATCTGAGTCTGACATTCAACCTTTAGTTGAGTACACATATTTTCCATATTCATATACAATTAGAAAACACTCCCAATACAATCCCGAATATCAAACTACCATCAATGTCCAGAATTATCACAATCACATAACTAACGATTCAATAACTAAATTTTAAACAAAAACAAATCAATCGTGGTGAGAAAATATCTAGGTTAACTCACATTACGCTCCAAATAAGCTATTGCCTTGATAACCCGGCAATGTCTGGATGTTTTGACGTTCAATTTGTGCTTCTTTATTCGTGCAATACACACATATTTTACACATAACTAAGTTGATCAATCATATAAATATTCAATCATGCACATGTATATATGTCATGTTTAATACATGCTCAATTGACTTTCTCGGGTATGTATCCTTAAATCACATATCTTATCCTTAGTTGGTTTAATAATCACATAAAACAGAAAATTTCATTTCCAAAGCATTGAACCGAGTGTTCGCTCTCCATTCTCCTTCAATTTCTCCAGATTTTTAACACATTCATACCTAATTCTAAACATCTTATTAGTAGTTCATTTATTATACTTCAATTCCTCATCAATTTCACCTCGATTCCAGCTCAGAATCATCCATAACACATCTCATAACTCTTGTTTATGATGTACTAGAAAACAGAACATAAGTGTATTCATCATCAACATCATACAAAATCCATCATCATAATCTTTTTATTAAAGCATGCCATAAAGAACAACACTTTACTTATTTATTCAGCTCAAAAGCCTCCTCAATTATCAATTTAACCTAGCCCTCCAAGCTTACAAACATAACTTCAAGAATAAAATGGGAATAGAAATGAGTTTCAGTAAGAAGATGAAGGCAAACAAATATCGTAGTGATATAGTGCAAAAGTTTGGCAAAACTCAAAGTTGTGAGGGTTAGGTGTAAGTGTAGAAAAAAAATGAGAGAAGAAGAAGAAGATAACATGTAGCAAAATGAAATAGAAAATGGTCTTCCATGTGTGTGTGTCGTGGGATAGGTGTGTGGTAAGTGTTATGACCATTGTCATGACACTTGTCATGTAAAGAACCAAGCTATATGTCTTCAACTTATTCTACCAAATGTCACTTACATACTTAGTCCATTTGTCACTCAATCTTTAAGCCATTTGTCATTCAATCTTCAAGCCATTTGTCACCCAATTATCTAAGCCATTTGTCACTCAATCTTAATGCCATGTGTCACTTATTTCTATTGCCATGAGTCAACTTATCTTGTCACTTGACATTTTTGCTAGTCCAAATGTACATATTAATTCATTAATCTCCCAATTGTAACATTTAATTCTACTTTACTAATTGTAATCCATCAAACCAAAATTTAAGATATGAACAATACACAATAATCATTTTAAATCTTTCATACCCTGGAATATGTCAATTGAATGCATATGCTAAACTAGAAAACTATTGCCTTCCCTGTACAATCAGTTAACGAAATCTCATCTGATCGCCTTTACATTTGCATAAATTGTAATGCATATGCTATCTTTGCATTGAGTACAAAATCATAATTCATATGTATATGCTAATGATATGCATAGGAATGAAATTCATTTCATAAATTCACAAATGATAAAATTCATATGACTTAATAGTCTAAGGCTCTAACCCTTAGTAATGTTTTAGAAACCAACTATTACATGTGAGAGTAGAGAAAATTATAGAGAGAGTGGAGAAAATTCTAGAGAACCTACGAGAAATGAGACCGAACATAGTAGATTGTTATGAGGGCACAATCGTCATTAGCCAAATAGCTAATTCAGTTGTTCGATCCAAACATTCCAGTTTTGGAGCTTTTAAAAAATCAGTTGGTTAGGTTGAATTAACCAACCCAACCAACTCATAACCAAACAAAATTTTGAATTTTTAATATAGTCAAACCGCTAATTGGGGTCAATCAGCTAAAAAATAGCTTATCAACTGTTTACCAAACGAGCCCTATGTGAATTATGATCAATTCTCTTATGCACATGTTAGCTTTCTTAAAGTAATTTTAGCAAATAATGAGCCTGCTTTGTTTTCTAAAGTTACGAAACATCCTGGTTAGCACGAGGCTATGCGCTAAGAAATTGAGGCTTTAAAACGTAATGGTATTTGGACTATTGAGGATCTCCTACCTAATAAGAAAACCATTGGTAATAAATGGGTCTATAAGATGAAGTACAACTCAGATGGTACAATTGAATGCTTGAAAGCTCACCTTGTAGTGTATGGAAACAATAAGGTAGAAGGTTTGGATTATGATGAGACTTTTGTTTCAATTGCTAAAATGGTCAGTGTGCATACTTTTCTTACAGTAGGTGCCATAAAAAGTTGGGAGTTGTATCAACTTGATGTTAATAATGCATTTCTTTCTAGTGATCTCGACGAGAAAGTCATAATTGGTTCCCTAAGTTGTCATCTACGTTGTGTCAGTAAGGATTTATTCAATTTCAAGCCAATCATACTCTTTTCACTTATAAGAAATGTGACATTTTTCTTTCTGTCTTGGTTTACGTTGATGATCTCATTGTTGTTGGTAATATTCAGCCGCCTGTATTGCCTTCACGACATATCTGAGTACTTGTTTCAAAGTCAAATATTTGAGTCCATTAAAATATTTTCTTAGTATTGAAGTTGTTCACGGCCAAAAAGGTCTATTTTTATCTCAATGTAAGTATGCTTTGGATATTCTTGGTGAGGCTAGTTTAATAGATGCTAAGCCTGCACTGTTTCCTATAGAGCAACATCATAAGCTTGCTTCTTCGTAGAGTCCTTTCATTACTGATCCTAGCCGTTATTGACGATTGGTGGGTCGTCTATTATTGAATTTGCGTTCCAAAAACAACTTGCAGAAATATTTACAAAGGCATTGGGTCAATAACAGTTCGCGTATTTGTGTGGCAAGTTAGACATTCGTGATTTACATGTTCTAAATTAAGGGGAAGTATTAGACAATAATATATTTTGTAATATTTATGGTAATTATTGTATAAATATTTTAGGAAGTAGGGTTTTGTATAGGCTTGTGTATAAGGCTCCTTGCTCTCATTAAAAGTCACGACATTATCTCCTCTAAATTTTTCAGAGAAGATCGCAAAAGAAATCTAGCTAGCTGGCAAAAGGAGGAATCAAAACGAAGCCTGGACTGAGAAAGAAGCAAAGGAACGCCGAACGCAGAAACACCATGCAAGGGCTTATCAAAAATCACTAACCAACATCCATCTGTCCTCAGATTTGCGATGTTTGCTGCTTTAGCAAAGCCAGATCTTTCTCAAATTGGTTAGTCTCCACTACCGGAATACCTTAGCTGAACCTCTACTGCCGCTCACCTCCTCCCAGCTCCCTCTCATCTATCTCCATCACAAACCCCTTCTCCTTAGCCTAATCTTACCCTCCGTCTGCCTTCTCTATTCTTCTTCCTCAAAGCAAGCACCACCACCCCCCTTCTCAAATCTGTAAGCAGAGATACATACTTCACTCAAACTTCCTTCCCATACCATTTCACCCTGCAGAATCCTTTCCCTACCCATTTTCATTCCACAGCCCCCATTTTCATTTCATAGCTGCAACTCAAAACAGTTTCCCTGCAACGCACACCCTGCCTGTTCTCTCTTCTTCTCGACATTCCTTCCCTGCTTCTTGGCTGTCCTAGATCTGACCTGCAAACACAAACATGAACTTAGACTTTCCATCTTTTTTATCCACATTTCCTAACCCTAACCCTAACCCTAAATCTACCAACCCATCCCCCCTAATACTACAGCCCCCTCCCCCTCCCTTCCCCTTGCTAATCCTAAAATTTCCACAGAAGTTGATCCCAAGGGGTATGTAGCTACTGCTACTGGAACTAGGCAAGGAGGCACTAGGAGAACCTGGAAACAAGTTGTGGGAGATGCCTCAGATTCCCCACTGGTATTCAGCCCTCTTGTTGAATTTGAAGGGAAGCTGATGGTTACTCCTAGCCTAGACATTTTACAGCAAGGAGCAAAGACATGGGAAGCTACACTAGTTGGATTCTTCATGGATAAAAGGCATGCATTTCCTATCATTCAAGCATGGGCTATAAGGAATTGGAAAGGTAGAGGGCTCATTTTACCTTTTCTTCCAAATCGGAAGCCCTAAAGGTAATAGAAGAAGGGCCTTGGCATATCTCACAGCTCCCTTTATTCCTACAAAATTGGCAACCTGGAATGGAGCTCGAGAAAATTAGGAAGAAGAGTATTCCACTATGGGTGAACATCCATAATATTCCTTTGGAGTATTGGACCACTAAAACGTTAAGTATGTTGGCAAGCTACCTGGGGAAGCCTATTTGCATGGATGAGAATACAGCTTTAAAGAAAAGAGTAGGTTTTGCTAGATTATGCATTAACATGGACATTACCAAGGAAATGAAAGATTGTGTCCCTATCCTTCGGTTAGCTGATGAAAATTCTCTTAGAGAGGATAAGGTTTATGTAACCTATCAATGGAAACCATCTCTACAAGCTTAGGGCAAGGAATGGAAACCTACGGGTAGAACCTTCTTAAAAGGAGATTATTAGGAAGTAATGGGATTAGATAAGAATAAGCAAGAGCATGAGGATCACAAACAGATCGAGGAGATTGAACATGTAGCAGAAAGCCATGGTATGATCCTGCTTTCAAATGACATTACACCAACAACAGATCAAAATCTGGTGGAGACTAACATTGTATCTGTTCAGCAGAGGGAGGAACCAACTCATAAAACCGCTGAAGACTGCAGTAGCTCAACAAGTAACAGGGGTACTGATCTGGAAGTAAATGAACCTAATCTAAGTGAGGGTGCTGCCACTAGTCAACAAGAAGACCTAAGCATTCCAAGGGCAGATATGCAGAATGGCAGTAATCTAGAGGCTGAACAGGCCATGATTAGGAAAAGTGTGCGGAGTAATAGGAAAAACTCCAAAGGCAAAATAACTTGATTATGACCTTGATAGTTTGGAATATTAGAGGAATAAATAATCCATCCAAGCTCAATGCTTTAAAGGATTTTGTTTTTCAGGGAAAGCATAAGGTGTTTTGTATGTTGGAAACAAAAATTAGGGAAGCAAATTTGAATAAATTGGATTGTCTAGGAAACAATTGGCAGTTTATTACTAACCATCACTGTCATGTCTATAGTAGGATTATCATAGCTTTTGATGCAGAAGTTTTGAAAGTGGAAGTACTGGGCTCTGGGCAGCAGCATATACATACCCTGATCTACTTTAAAATGGAAAACTCTCAGATTTTAGCTACTTTTGTCTATGGTTTCAACACAGGATTCCAAAGAGCTGAATTATGGAATGATCTAAGAAGGCTTAAGGTTTCGGTGAACCTCCCTTGGGTGGTGTGTGGGGACTTTAACACAACTGCTTTTAAGTCAGAGGCTGAAAGTAACTGCAACTTACTCAACTATTCCCCTGATTTGTGCGAATGTATGCAGGAGGTGGAGCTATTAGATCTACAAATGAAAGGACATATGTTTACATGGTCCAATAAGCAAAGTTCAACATGGAACATCAGGAAAAAACTAGATAGGGCATTGGTAAATATGGAATGGCTCACTACCTTCCCAAGAAGTACTGCGCATTTTCTAGATCCTAGAATTTCTGATCATACTCTTATAAAGATTGATTTCTTAGTCACATCCTCCAGAATGCACCACCCATTCAGATTCAACAACTTCTTAACTAGTGTGGCAGGCTTTCAAGAAGAAATATTGAAGGTGCTAGAGCATGGTTGTTATGGGACTAAGTAGTACATATGTATACAGAAACTTAAGGCTATCAAGCAGGAGTTGAAGATCCTTAACAATAAGAGAGGCAAGAATCTCACAAAGGAGGTTGACAAAACAAGAGAGAATCTCCACTCCATTCAAAAATCTCTGGCTGATAATCCCTTAAATGAAAACCTAGCCACAGCAGAAAAGGAAGCACTAAAACATTACTTAGAAGTGGTGGATCATTAATGATCTTTATACAAGCAGAGAGCTAGAGTCAATTGGATGAAGGATGGGGATAGATGCACTAAGTTCTTCTTCAATTCTTTGTTAGCCCAAAGGAACATTAATAGAATCTCCTCTATCAAAACTGAAGAAGGTAGGGAAGTTCATGGACAAGATGAGCTGGCTACAGAGGCTATGGCTTTCTATTGAAAGCTACTGGTTTCCAAAGATTCTTTGTCAGTACATAATCATGATCTTGCACAATTCATCACTGCTAAGATTCCAGATAATGAAAGTGCCTGGTTATCAAGACCTATATCA
>JAOTAY010000191.1:11676868-11687022 GCA_025629805.1 Erythroxylum baracoense
TTAGGAAAGCAGTTAAGCTAAGATGGATTATTATGAGTGTCTAAGGAAGAATCTTTTCCTTCATCACCATATCAGCTCGGGCAATTATACTTGGTGTATAATCATATGATATATCTATGAGCATAAAGGGACAGTGTATGCATTCGGTGATGTTTTGGATGATTTGGGGTATCATGAATATGTGAAAGTGTTATGTTAGTTAGATGGTGACTTAATATAAAGTTATTGGTTCTTTAATGATTGCACGCCCTATTCTCAGTATGACACGTAAAATTTTAGAGGAAAGATATAACTTGTGGCTTATGTGGCCGAGTGAGAGTTGTTGGCAGTTTACGACATATAACGACTACTAATTGTATAACTCCCGAAACAATTATTTGTCCTAACATAAAATGAAGAATCACATTGGTTGCAAATATAATAAAGATATTCTTCTCTTCTTCCTCACGTTGAGCAAACCATCAAGGCTTAGAGTTTGGGGCGTGAATTAACGGTGAGTCTAGTAGCCAACTGTGAAACATAGACTAGCAAACAACAAATCGAGGCTAAGTACTTCCGCAAAAGGTTAGTCCTTTATATTAGTCTAGACAATTTATTAAGTAGATGTCTAAAATGTTGATGAACATACACAAATGGAACTCTCAGTTTTTATTTTTCTGTCATATATAACTCACTTATCCATGTACTACTTCACTTTCCAACATCTACCTCTGGTGCCGAATTTACGGATAATTTATTGATGATCCAATTCCAGAAAGGTTTACGTACCGTTAAATGTTACTCGAGTCAAGCAGGACCCAGAACAATAGTAGAAGTAGCATCCATTTACAATTAAATAGCTCAACTAAGCCACAGTTTATCGCTGTCGGTCATCAATGGCTTTACGTTTTTATCTCATCAACATGTCCCCGTTGATGATGATTTCGTTGAAGCCATATGTATAGCTGGATACGAAAAGAGGTTTCACTAGCTAACAGAATATGAAAGTTGAGTTGCTAGGCAGCTATACATGTTAATGAAGCCACAGGTAACACACGTAATGTAAGGCTCTGGAGCTGCTTAACTAAAGGAAGTGGGAAAAGTCCAAGTCTAGTGAGCTAGTCAAATCATACAAAAGAACTTTGTTTCATCCAATTAAAGGTAAACAAGCACATGGTGATTGGACTACTTGAATACCTCTTACCTTAGAGTCTCTTACGTCAACGACAAAATCAATTAGTCAGGATACTTATAAAGTAATAGCGCTTTAATTCTCTCTATAAACCTTTGCTTATTCTATCAAAGAAAAAGTTTGGTTGTCCTATATAAATGGTAAAAAGTTTTTTTTATGAAATAATTTTTAAAAATAATAATAACTTAACTTAATTACTTCTATTATATATGCACCTAATTAAGAAACTTGTAATATAAAAAAATCACCAACCAGAGTAGGCAATTATTTGGTGGATTGGCGCTTGACGGTGGATCTCACATCTAGTACTGAATGCGACGGATGAATAGGGTTACGTGTTTTGGAGCCTCCCGGAGAGGACTCATTTTCACGCACAGGAGATTGAAATTGTCCAACGTGAACTCGTCGGCTACACAGCAGGAAAGAAAGTATAATAATTAGAAGCGATGTGCCACGTGGGGCAGTCCACAGAACTTTTGCTTCTACTCTTCCATTATTGACGTAAACTTATGTACATGAGCTGACACGAATGTAGTGTTATGAAGTTTTTAGAATCGTTAACATTTTCTGTTTACAGTTTGTTACTGCGCAGGGTTTACCACAAATGTTCAAGTCAGGGTCTGTTTATTATTTAAGGAAACGTCCACCATTGGCGAGTCACTCGTACATGACAAATTCGACATGGCAACTCCAAGCCCTCTCTTGCTTTTGCTAATTGCACCTTGTCTATTTCTTGTAATCGACGCCAGTCTATCTCCTACTTACTACTCATGTACGTGCCCGAATGCTCTATCCATAATTAAGGCAGAAGTGGTAGCAGCAATAAAAAAGGAGACTCGCATAGGCGCGTCTTTACTTCGATTGCATTTTCACGACTGTTTTGTGAATGTGAGTTTTAACTTACAACGTTTTAGGTTCAACTGTGTATAGGAATTATAAAATTGATTGGATTGTTGTTATTACCAGGGTTGCGACGCGTCGGTTCTGTTGGACGACAACGCTACCTTCACGGGGGAGAAAACAGCTGCTCCGAATAATAACTCTGCCAGAGGATTTAACGTAGTGGACGATATTAAAGCTGAAGTAGAGAAAGCATGCCCGGGTATGGTGTCCTGCGCTGATATTCTTGCTCTGGCAGCTCGGGACTCCACTGTTTATGTAAGATGAACATCATAAACTTGTTGCCATTCAATCATAGTCCTAGCTGACGTTTTTGTTGTTGGAATTTTGGCAGTTGGGAGGCCCCTCATGGATAGTTGGGTTAGGAAGAAGAGACTCTCTTACAGCTAGCAGGGCAGCTGCAAACGCTTCAATTCCTCCTCCAACTTCGAATCTAAGCCGTCTTGTAACAAGCTTCGCGGCACAAGGCCTCTCTTTTAGGGACATGGTAGCTCTTTCGGGTATTAACTATGAAATTTTTCTTTTGAAAAAAAAAATAAGAAAAAGACGAAGAAGAATGATGCATGCCATCTCCACAAGCAGCTTACATTCTGAATGATTGGCAGGTTCGCATACCATAGGGTTAGCAAGGTGCACTTCATTTCGAGCCCACATCTACAATGATTCCAATGTTGATTCGCCCTTTGCCAAGTCGCTACAGCGTATTTGTCCAAGAAGTGGAAAGGACAACGTACTTGCACCACTCGATCGCCAAACACCGGCCCATTTCGATAACCTGTACTACAGAAACTTGCTGAGCAGGAAGGGCCTTCTTCATTCGGATCAGGTACTTTTCAATGGCAGCTCCGCAGACACACTCACTTTTAAGTATGCAACTAAGCCTTCACTATTTTTTAAGGACTTTGCTGTTGCCATGGTCAAAATGGGCAACATTAGTCCGCTTACTGGAAGCAAGGGAGAAGTAAGAAAAAATTGCAGGAGAGTCAATTGAGAATTAAGCTAAAATATACATAATCTAATAAACTCCGAGGCTTTCCGAAGCTTTTATTGGAAACTTCTGATATATTATTCTTACGTTTAAACCGACATGCTGATACATAAAAAAACCAGCCAGCCTGTTCAGAGGCACTTTAGAATCATTGACGCATACAACAAAACATTAAGCAGATCATCGCTTGTTATTTGTTAAGATGGGTTAATTAGCCATCAATCCCACAATAGTTTCATAGATGTAGCTTAAGGGCGCTAAAACTAAAAAGAATCTGTATGGACTGCACAACTTCACCCAGACTAGAGCCTAGGGGAATAGATTAGTTGTACCATTTTTACTGTTTCAATCATGTTCTAATGTCTCACATAAATATATAAATGAGATGGGTTGAAATAAAATTAGAACAGTAAAACCGAAATAGGTAATTTCATTTGAGAACTTAAAGCAACCATATACTCCCGTTCTAGCCTCCATCAAATCCTCTGTTCCATTTACTCTGTTCCAATCATGTTTTATTAAATCTTATCTATATATTTATATAAAATCTACGTAAATATGTGGATAAGATTTAATAAAACATGATAGAAACATCATAATCAATACAGAAGATCGGATCCCATTCTAACCTGTCCGAAGTTAGGGGAAATAAATTTATCTCAAATCAATCAGCATCCACATTGTCAGCAAACTGGGCAAGAAAGTTCAGCGCTAACTACTAAGTGAATCATCCAAAACAGCCGTTGGAAGTGGCAAATTTCGAGGCAGTGCTCGAGAAGAGTTGCCTCCAGATCCAGAGTCGAACAAAACTGAACCTCTTTTTGAGAAACATAAAGGAACTGCAATTTATCTGTTATAGCATAATACTACAGTTAAAGCAGTTACAACGGTGAAGATTATATTGGAAGTGACGACATATTGTTGATTCTGACTATACTAACTGTACAACAAGGTTCTAAGTTTGATAAACCTCCTCTATTAGTCTATTTATCTTGGATTATATACTTCAATATGACATCATTCAGTCCAAATCATCAGCTGAAGTAACCTCCTCCTCTGGTAATTCAAAAGCATCAACTTCGGCAAAATAAGCTCGCTGTTGCTCAATAAAATTTTGAGGCAGTTCCGGCTTGTTAGGGTTGTCCATGGGCCGTGCTTGGCGCTGTTTCTGCAAAAATGTTATCAAGTAAAATTGATTCTAGGATGTTGACAAGAAGGAACAATCACGGGAAAACAGCAAATGAATGGTCACACAACATAACCATCCAACAGCAAAGCAAGGTCAGAGGCCATGACATGCTGACTTTGGAGAACGATATAAATGTTAGACACTAAGCAGGACTCATTCCAATTTACCCCAGAGGTAGATACACGAGTTTCAGAAACAACTAGCAGTGGTGCAAAAGTACCAGAATATAAATCCTCATTCTCATACCCTGATCAGTCAATCAAGCGGTTCATAAGCATAAAAATCTACCTTTGATTTTATATATGCTAAAAAATATAGGAGTCAGAATTGCCCTACCCTTTTGTAAGCGACTGTCCAGGACCTGGATTGACCCATAACTCCACCCTCATTCATTTTATCCCTACAAAGAATAGAGACCAAAAGAGGGAAAGAAAACAAGAAAAGCTACACTAAGGGAACATGGCATACAATACTGAAGAATATAAGAGCAAGGCATGAATATGAGGAAGCAGTGATCCCATTTTCAGTATATCTTGCCATTTCATTCCTTGACATACAATGTTGAACACATTTGATCCATAAAACACGATTTAGTACAGTTGGCAAATGTTTTAAACAGCAAATGCAGACTTCATACAAATTGGAAATAGCCATCAAACAACTACAGTCCGATATGCCAGTGAAAATAAACATTGGACTTCAGCTACGTCAAGTCAGTGCATCACTATTTGATACTTTGTGCATCACTATCTAATACTTTTTACATACCTAGGAATAGTTTCCCTTTATTTTTTATTTTTGACAAGTCCGTCAGAATGCAAAAATACAAACAAAATTAACGTTCCAACACCCCTAGTCTGACATGGTCCATAGTTGATTCTCATTTAATTGCTTAAAAGGACTGTTGGTTAAGTTAAGAAAAGAAACTGCAAAATAAAATTTACCAACTATTTTGGGCTTTTGCTGAAGCAGCACAACAGATAGGCGCGACAATTTCTTTCCCTTTCCTCTTTGTTTTGAAAGTAGATTGTCTCCGACGGTAAACGGAACATGGCTCAAGAAACTCAATAGTAGGGCCATCTAATAATTACAGATCAAAACGGATAGTCAATTAGGGCAGCAAAACCACAGCATCAGTTTATAGCATCCATAACGCTAGTGGTGGCATAATGAACCAGTATGCCAACAAGCAGAATAACAAATCGAAGCAAGCCTGGGATACGTAACATATGAGTCCCAAACAGAGGCAATAGCCACCCATAATTTCAACCATATCAAACATAGAGATCTAAAAAGGGATAGGCTAGCCTACAAACATCGAGTCTTAATAAATTTACAAACCCATATGCAAAAATTTTGGCATCATTGAACGAGAAAACAAAAACGAAAAATGTAAGCCTGACACACGGCAGCAACAAAAATCACCAAGCAGAAACAAAGTCCGAATTCCAGACGAACGCCGTACAAAGAAAATGACAACAAAAGACAAAACCCTCCATTTTCAGATAAAATTAAAACCACAATTAACAAGGAAGTAACAAACTTAACCAGTAATAGAGGTGGAATTAGGTGAAGGAGAAGGAGTGGAAGACCCAGACACCAAACGTGACGGAGAACTCGGAACGGAGTTGTCGTTTTCACCAAGCGCGGCGGTGGATCCAGTGCTCGAATCAGCCTTGGCCCTAGTGGAGGTTTTCTTAGTATATTTTGGATTAAGGTTTAACAAATTGGCTTTATTGAGTTTGGAGAAGGAAGAGCATGAAGGATGTGGAGAATTGATGGTGTTGGTGAAATCAGAGAGTGGCTTTCTTTTTCTGGAGCTCATTCTCCTAGCTGCTCATGTTTTCCCATTTCAATTCATCATGACGAAAAAGAGAGCCTGTATATGTAGGCAGAAGGAGTAATCATATTGTGAAAGCTTGAACGTTGTGTGTGTTGTGTTGGCGGGAATCTCTGGATGCTTCCGTCGCAAACCGCTGGGATTGGGCAGGTTAGGGATTTTTAAGGCTGTTTTCTGGATCAGGTCCAATAAGTATGTGCAAGGATAGGCCCACAACTCCAAACTGATTTGTAGGCTGTAGCTTGTAATATAAGTCTAAAACGATGTCAATTAGTTGGGATAAATTTTATTTTCACATAATCTAAGTGGTCATCATCTTCATTATTATCAACACCTAGTTGAAATTTAGCTGAGGTGTGAAATTTAGAGAGCCCGATACCTAGTAAGAAAACTCTTTTCGATGGACTCATATGCAATGCATCATGATGATACTATAGAATTATAAAATGAATATGCAAACATATTCAAAAAGGTACTTAAAAATATAATAAATAATACGTAATAAATGAAAAAAATATAATAAAGAGGAACAAAAAAAGTTAGGCACTACAAAATAACACACGTACAAAATATGTCGGTAATAAATAATAAATGGTAAAATAATAGTATATACAAAGAAAAGACTTAGGCAAAATTAACTCCAACTAGACCTGTCACTTCCTTAATTATGCTGAGTAAGAAACTAACTAGGCTAAACTAATTAAGAGGTAAGTACTATGCAGTACATGCCAAAGCCAACGTTTAATACAACCTACAGGACCTCAAATGCCTTCTTTACAAGAGATCATTTATTTGTATCCTAGTACGCCAAATTTTTCGATTATGGGTCAAGTCTTCGGTAAGATCCAAGTTAGCCATATCACTCTAATCACTTCCCCCAATTCTTTTTAAGTCTTCCTTATTTCTCCTTACAATCGTGAAGTGTTATTTTCTCTCATCTTTTCACTGAAGTGTTAAGGTGTCTCCGTTTAATGTATCTAAACCACTTACTTGAGCCTTATCTCTTTCAATTTATCATTAATACCAACCACCTTTAATTTGTCTCTGACCATTAGATTTCTAACGCTATCTCTTCTAGTAAATTCACTAGAGCATACGCATCTCTATTACCAAAAACTAATTATTGTGTATTTGTTTAATGGGCCAACAATCTGCCCCTATAACATGATTAGCCTAATCACTAAACAATAGAATTTGCTCTTGATCTTAAGTGGTATCTTCTTGTCACATAAAACTCCTAATAATATATTCTAAATATGTTAATAAATATTCATTCAATATTAAAGAAATCCATAAAAATTAGACCAAAAAGTTTGTTTATAAAAATTGCTCGAAGGAGAAAATTACCTAAACATATAACTCTTCAAATGAATTTCCAATTATAGATTTTATTCACATCAAACTTATTCCTAAAAATAACAAGAGAAGGCTTGCATGGATTAATAAAGCGTTTGAAATTATTTGTAAAATCGCTTGAAGCTAAAATGCCTTGACTTTATCTCCTCGTGTGAACTTACTTATGTTTCTTCACGCATAATTATTTTCTCATTTTTAGATACTTCTAACACCACACTTCTTCTTATTAGTGCCTCTTCCTATTCATGTAATTCATCCATTGGCATTTTATAGGTAAGAAGCCCTTCCAATACTAAGATTGTCAAAGCTTTGGCTTCTTACATGTTTGTCACCTTTGCCTCTTAAACCTTGGTTAAATATCGAAGTAATTTTTTCACCAATTTAAGATTAGCATAATTATTAACAAGACCTTTAAAAGCATTAATGATATAAATGAAGTGAGCATATATGTTAGAAATATATTCATTATGGTCCATATGGAACAATTCATATTAATGTGCAAACATGCTAACTTTGCTTTATTTTACTTAAGTAACGACTTTATGCAAAATTCCAAATGTATTTCATATCTCTTAAACAACTTTATATATGCATATTTTATTGAATTTATTCTTACTTAATGCACAAACTAAAATAAGTATGGCCTTACAATTTAATGAAATGAGTCTCATGTTCTTATTATCCCACTCATTTTTATCATATGATACCTTAGTCTTCAGTGTGTCTCTCAATCAGGATTTCATTAAGACATAAGGTCCATTCTTTGCAACATCCCAAACATAAATTCCTTAACTAAAAGGAATGCTCATCCTAGTTTTCTAATAAGGGTAATTATCTCCATTAAAGAATGGGGGTCTATATGTGCTTTGACTTTTTTGTTTAAAAAGTAAATTAAATTATACCATTATGATCTTTTCTCATATTTCTCAAAACATTTATGTGCAATGAGTGAGAATCACTTTAACATCGATTGGCCTCTGGATGATATATAAGAGGGGGTTAAATTATGTATTCAATTTTTACTTATTTGTAAACTAATGAATAAATTGTCTGATCTAAAAAATAATTTTGGCAATGCACATATGATAATTAAAAAGCAATCACAATAATAAATAAGAGTAAAGAAAGAAATACAAAATTAATTTGAAGTGGTTTAGTCAAATAACCCTTCTCCTATATTCACTTTCGAAGCTCCAATTAGAAATTTACTATCTTTTTCTTCCCTTATAATAATCTTACTTTCCCATATATAAATAATAACCCTTTACAAATCTTATTCAAAGTAACGAATAACCTTTTCAAAGTGTACCATAACTATTTTCCTAACTAAAACAAATATATAAATAAAAAGTTCCTTCTCTTGCTCACATAAATGAATAATGGCTCAAATAGTATTATATAATGCACATATGCATTATCCAGCCTCTTAGAAACTTTTTAGTTTACTTAAACAATAGCCTACAATTCATAAATGGTCTACTTATACTAAAAAATACCTTTAAAACATTAGAAATAAAAATAAGTTGTTATAATAATTATTAATAGTGCTATTAGTTGACTAACTTGACATATTAGTTAATCAATATATTATATTAGTTGATTTATGTATCGAGCAATATGACATACAAACTTACGATATATAATTTTTCAATTATTTTGATACAATGGTCGACTAGATTTAGACATTAGTCGACAAATGTGTTTAAAAATATGTTTATAACATATTTTCAGGTTCTTTTTAAAGATCAAACTATATTCTTTTGGCTAAATTTTGATTTGAAAGAATTTCAAAAGTTTTTCAAATTTTATTGCAAAGATTAAGAGATTTTCTTTAATATTTAAAACAAATTTTCTCTTGATCATAAAAGGATTTATGTATTATATCCTATATGAAAAAAAATCTAGCAATGATTAAATCTTTGATTCATTGAAATGACCAACATATGATTACAAGAAGGATTACAATGATTTTGATTAAGTCTTGATATACATGATTTCTCTTTGCTTTTAGTTCTTATTTAAATTATATATATGCCCTATTTTGTTTATTTTCGTTAATCATAGATTGGTCAATTTATTCAATTGACTCCTTTCATTTTGTCCTTTTCACTACAAGAAAATAGTGAATTAGGGACGGAAAATACTGACGGAAATGACAAATATTCTGTCGGTATTTAATATTACCGACGACCAAAAATGTCGGAGATTCGGTTGTAGCTAAACTTACCGACGGAAAGTTTATTTACCGTCGATAAGCTTACCGACGGAATAAAATAACCGTCGGTAATTTCAAATTGAAAAGTTACCGACCGTCAGAAAGTTTCCGCAGCTAATTTTACCGACGGTAAATTGCTAAACTGTATGTAAATTTAGCATCGGAATTTTTTTAATACCGTCGGTAAAGTTACCGACGGTAACGTTTTGTCCGTCAGTAAATAAGCTTACTTATTACCGACGGAGCATATTGCCCGTCGGTATAGTATATAGACATTTGCCGACGGAAATTATGAATATTTCCGTCGGAAAAATTTTTTATTAAAATTTTTTAATATATATATTTCCATTATATTTAAATTATAACTGTTGAAAATTTTTATTAATAATATATATTTAATTAGATATAAATAATTAAGTAAAAATTTTGATTAATGATTAAAAATTAAAATATCTTAATTAATAATAAAAACGTTACATTGTAAATAATAATATC
>JAOTAY010000191.1:11709087-11720553 GCA_025629805.1 Erythroxylum baracoense
TAGCCAATTCTTCTTTGTTTCTACGTTTAAGCTGTCTCTCGTTTATCTCCTTTTCCCTCTCTAATTATTCTACGAACTCTAAGAGCTCTCGGAGGCTTTATAAATAGGAGATAGGCAAGAAGAAAAGTTAAAATGACCATCGAAATAAGTAGATGTATTTCAGATATAATACAAATTAAAGCCACACGCATTCTCCCATGATAGTGTCACGAGATGGTATCTATATATGAACATGTATTTATCAATAAAAGTTGATGCAAGTTTTGGATAGTTAGCTCTCGAGGACCTTGCTTCCAAGATTGTCTAGTTTGTGCAGGGACAAATCATGTACCCACCTATTCACATGTGTGCCCATTAATCATTACAACAAAACAATACCCTCCATACGCACCCTCTGCTCAAACCTTGTCTCTTGCCTTCCTCATATCACGTTGCTCTTCCTACACTTTGGTAGATTCCAGAGGTGAGCCTGTAGCTAGCATTTGCTCTGATTCCTATATGCACAAAATTCACCGTGTATATAATTAGGTTGCTTACTATTTATGCTATAGTTATCGCATAAGGACGTTCCAGTTCAGGGTAAATGGACTATTTGCTGCTTTCCCTACTTTTAAATCTTAATTACAGGTTAAATATCACATAGGACGCTATTTGTGTACATTTGTTACTGATCTGTACCCCATAGATGCATATACTCCACCTGCAGCCAGCCACTCGATCTGTGATTCTAACATGTGCATAGCTATCTAATTAAAACACTTGTGTCGTCATATATTTCGATGAAGTTTTCTTTTTAAGAAAAGATTAATTTTAGTGCATTCATAGTTGAATGAGAGATATGAACCACTTGCAAGATGAATCAGATTTCGATAAAGCCGAACTTCAACAATTTGTCAAAGTGGGTATGACTGGATGTTTAATTAAGGTAATGATCGTGCAGCGAAAATGGAGAAAACTACAATCTAACCAGATAAGCAATTATTTGTCTTGATGCTTCCAAAACCTAGCGACAAGTAGTGATTCATTTACACAATATAATTGGTACGTTCATTTCTGTTTCGTCCGTGTCGTGATCAAGGTACATTATCTGGATTTTGTTAACTTATTGTCTAGTCAATAATAGAGGTTGCAGCAGATTAGTTTAGGCATTACACTATTACTCGACCACCACGCTAAACGAAGTAATAATAATAGAGCTAATTTGATGCAAGGAAAATGAACTCCAATTTTCGTTAAATTGACATGGAAATCCTTCGTGTTATATACCTATAAGCAGATGGATGCGCAGTGATTTGTCTGCATGAATTTTCTACATGGTCGAAGTTCTTATTTTCGAAAGTTTTGTTAGGCTTGGAGAGAACTAGAATTAGAATTAGTTTTGAAAATTTTAATTTAATAAGTAAATACCAAGTTTGTGATAAAGGGGTAATACAATTGTAATTGTAATTGAAATTCTCAATTCCCATTCTAAGAATGATAATACGCAACCTAACGGGTAGAAATGGAAGCACCTACAAGAAATTAATAATAACCTACAACTGAAATATATGCACTTCTTCTTTTTTTTTTCTCTTTTGGTACTAGTAGATGAACCCTTAATTCTCACAATTAACACGTACTTTGATCATGTGAAGAAACAAATAAATACTGCACTTTTCAAGGTCGAGCCATAGGACATTCCAAGAAAGTAGGAGATGTTGAGAAATTTTGTTTAGGAATAATGCAATCCCACCCGAATCCATGCATTTGAATGATAAAATAGGGTTTACTGCATGATAAATATTCCAAATCATTAAACATTTTCAAAGGATACACATGACTAAGCAAATATAAGCTAAACATTTTTGTTTCAATTTACTATAATGCCTTGCAGTATACGTACGTATACATATACACACCGGTAATCATAGAATTGACAATTTGATGTGAGCTCTGGATCTTCTGGCAGCGCATTTCTGAGCTCTACGCGTTTTAATGTCGATATGTATCTTCATATCATGTGACAAAATAAAAACAAACGAAACCAAGTAAGGGAACAACACCTTAGGCCCCCATAATGCAAGGGAAATTTTGTAACGTATGCAGAAGTGTTGCTCGTGACTTCACAAATATTTACTTGAAAAGTAGAAACAAAACGTCTCCAAAAGATGACAATAGCCACTTAACAAATACTTTGTAATTATTTGATAAATATTCCAATGAGGGACCGGCCGGCAGCACATCATATCTTCATTACGTGGAAATATAATTAATATTTCTTTTACTTCAAATTAGTTGATTAATTAATCCAAATGTGTTCTCTCTTTACTTATTATTACCGTTGTTTTTTTTTTTTGCTCATACATAATATAATCTAATACTTTCTGCAGGCTATTGCCGTGGAATTCCTAGACTTGTGCTAGCCAAAACCTCACGTGAGCTTAACTTTGGGAAGGTACATTCACATGCACATGTGATAGTGGAAACAATGCTTATAAATGTATAAAGTGATAAGTTATTTTGCCGTGTACCCAGAGGAAGAGAGGTGACCTGGTTGGCAACCTAGAATCTTTAAAGGAGCAATATCATACATATATACTAGTGATCATTATATATTGAACTAATTTAAACATACGATGATCACTATTCAGTTATGAAACTGATTTAACTTGATTCTTGAAAACCAAATTAATAAAATGCCAAGCATACGTCATAAAGTAGAGAGCATTAAAACCATTCACTGTCAATGAGAAACATAAATAAAAACATAGTAATTATAAAGATATTGTACTATAATTAACTCGGATAGGATTAAGTTTTTGATGAGATAGAACAAGGAAAGGAAGAGTCATTTTCATTAACAAATCAAAACAAATCATAGGGTCACTTCTGTTGGTAGGGACTTTCAGATCCTAACTTATAATGTAAGATCTACAAGCTGGCCTGCTAAAGTTATATATAAGCTTGTTGCATGCTTAGAGTAGAGGGTTATACTTTTTTCTTTTTTTAGAACAGAAGAATCTACCGTTATTATCTTTTGAATGCGTATTGAATAAATTTTTAGAATGACAGAATAGTCTGCAAATCACATCAATCATTTCGTACTAGACAAGCCCTGTATCAGAGGCTTAATCAAGAGAATATAAATGGAAAGATTTAAACATAAAACCTTTTGACCTCATACCTCCAACTCGACCACCCCTAAAAGCTAGAGGGCCATACGTTTCCAAATGAAACAAAAGTAAAAGGTCTACACCTTTTCTTTTTTTTTTTGAATTTTTTGTCTTTTTATATTGGGAATGATTTAGTTCTAGCTTCTTCCAGACACTAGTATTGCTATAATTGTTCGTTGTTTTTTTTTTGGGGTGGCCCTTCAATTTTTGTACTCTCTCTCTCTATCGCTCTATATACGTACGCTAGATATATATCAACTGACATTCAATATTGATACTGACCACAAGATGACATCCGAAATCCCAACGATTTCAATTCATTAATGCGCGCAAATACGATTAGTTCGTGTTGTTATGTTATGCCCAAGTTCAACCAAGAAACGGAACTTGTAGCCAGTCCATATTTTCAAGTGACCTGTAAGACGTTAACATTTGAATGTTTGAGAATAGCATCCATGGAAAGGTTTCCTAAAGATGTTCTGGCTAGTCCGTGTTGAGTATGTAGTCTGCTGCCCCACTGATTGTGACAACGTTCTGGAGGTTTTGGTCACAGGAGGACTATTGTTAGAATCAAAATGATTTAAGGATCACAGGAAAAAAGATCGCGGGAAAAATATATGGAGCAAATGACACGATACAGACAACAGCCTTGTCCCTTCTTAATTCACATGTAAAGAAACCGGCCAGACTCACTCTGGAAACAACCAAAAGCCGCGCAAAATGGCAGAGAGAGGAAGCCTGCCGAGGACGGTTCAAGAGGGTGTTCTAAACTATTTGTGTTGCGTCTGTTTGTTGATTTTTGGATAGTACACGAAGGGCAGAGATGATTACGTTCTGGCTCCATGTCCTGCTTTGGCTTGCAACTTCGCTTATGCTGCACAAAATGGGATGGGTTTGCTGAGACTGAGTTGTATAGTTGGCGTGGTGAAAAGGGTGTTTTTTCGACGTCTATTGATAGATATAACTTCGCGGTCCAGAGAATAACACTTCTTACAACGCAAATAGCCTCTTCGATAAGTTTCAAAATATCATACCTATTAATGGAGATTGCCTACTCCCATTCTTTTCACTTTTACATTTCATGATTAGACCACACCCAAATCAGACTTAGTCGAATTTTAATGCCAATTTACTATTAGATTTAAACTTCTCAATTGACAGCAAGGAGAGTAAAAATATATAATAACTATTCAGTGAATGTAACTCCAATTTATTCAATATATATATGTTTTTTAATATAATAAATGTTTATTTTTAAAATCAAGATTAATTTACAAATATCAAAGATATATAGTTAATGTAATTAAATATAATTATTTCCGAAGTTTTACACATTAGAATCCTTTTATTTGATTTTTATGTAGTTAATATTTTATTTAATTATGTATTTATTTAAGTTTGACATTAAAATATTTTATCCAGTATTAAATATTTCTAATTGATGGGTCCAATAACATAATATTTAATGATGAAAATTGAATTAGTTTCAACTATGTTTATTTCTTTAGACTTTTAATATAATTGTAGATGCAAGGATTTAATAAATAAAAGAAAATATACTTAAAAGAAAGTCATTATACCTATTGACATATCAAAATTGAATTAAACCTCACAGAATATTAAACTATTATTATAACCATTAGAACATAATATAGAAAAATATAATAAGCATTTTTAAAAAGTGAATTCGTATAAAAATATTTCACAAATTTCAATGTCACATAAATGTATATTTATATGTATATATTAATCATAATAATTCAATTTTAAAAAATCTATAAAATTAACTCTTGTCACAAAAACATGCAAGTATAGCATTATGGTAAAAACAATTATTTTTTGATTAAAGTTAGCATGTGTCATGAAAATTAAGGGATGAAAAAAATATTTCGATATTTATTTATGAAAAAGTCATCATATCTATTAAGTATATGTACTTTATAATAAGGTTATTATGATTATTATGCACATGTATATAAAAAAAAGTGGATTTACTTTTAAACTTACAAATTATTAGAATTTTGTGATAAATAATTAAAACAACACATAAAATTAAAAAATAAACACCCATTTATAGGAAGTAAAATTAACTTCAAGCATTATCTTTATGTATTTCAACTTTTTATTTTTATGATGAATATGAAAATATTTCTATAAAAATAATATTTTGAGAAAATTTGAAACAATTGACATTATTAAATTCAAGATAAATTCATATATTGTGACCAAATTTTTTAAATAATGAATGTTAATTTATTATAAAATTCTAATCAAATATATTAAGAAAATAAAAATTTCAAACTAAAGGTTCTTAGTCTTCTACATATTTAGCAATATACAAACTTGATAAGTTGTAACTATTTTATTTCAATTTTCTTATCAAATTCTTTTGTAGCATCTCTTACTTACTTTTAAAAAATCAATACACTTCTCATATTGCATAAAATTAAAAAATATTGGAAATGTTATGTTATATAACGAAACTAAAATTTATGTTTGTCGGGCATTATACTTACCAATTTAAGATAACTTTTCTTATAATAACTGATGAAAACTATTATAAATAAATGCAAATAAAAGCACATATATTCAATGAAGTTATTATATAATTATATCAATAAATAGCAAATGCATATTATATAGTTACCTACAGTAATTTGTATGAAACAAAAATTGTTAGAATGAAATATTAAAAAAGGCGAAACCATGAATTTAATAGTATGTATTTTTATATTAAAAAATGAACTTAAATTGGTTTATCACATTTTTTGAATACATTAAATTTCATTGAATACACACTCTAATAATATATTTAATCTTAACACACACAGACCTTTATTTATCTATTTAAATTCACTGCTTATAATTGTTAGTTTATATCCTACAATATTTGTTGATTATAATTTAACGACATAATTATTTAAAGATATTCTTTACCTTATACATATTCAAATTAAATACATATAATACATTTCATGAGATAAATGTACATTGCAAATGAAATAATGATGAGATCATAAATTATGAGATTCATATTGCATTTATGCATATCTGTAAATTATTCATAATCATTGTTCTATTAAGAATAAATTTTATTAAAATATAAAAAGATTAGCACGCGTTAAGTTTTTCCTTATGAAAGAACTAGTCGATCTTATAGACTAAAGTATAGAGATACTTAATCAAATATATGGATGCTTGTTAGAAAAAAAGTTCACTGATTTAACTATATATGAGAATTTTGCTTGGAAAATGACTTGTATATCTATGAAAATTCTCATTGTAATGATTGTATAAGTGATCTTTTAACTTGGGATCTCCAAAGTATCTCGTATAGTGATCGCTATGTTTTGATACTACTAATTATGACATATTCTAGTTAAAAGTAGCTCAATTAGCAACTATTAGATGTATAGTATGAACTATATGGAGTTTGTTAAGTGACCAATATAGGATTCATTACCCTAAATTTATTACGGAGAATGTTTATTACTCTTGATTAGTATTGATTTAGAAAATCTTTGACTAAGGTAGAATGATACTTTAAAAACATTTTTCAAATTTCATTAATGGAATCACTGACTAATGGTAAAGAACTAATATGATTGGACTTAAATAGAGTAGATGTTATTTTCATGCTTTATGTCTAATCATAATAATATGATGAAAAGATTGAATTATATGAAAAATTTATGCATGAAAAGGTTAGTCAAAATTACTTTGATATTTCTAAATATTTCGGTAATCATGATGCATTGCAAGATGTCAATCTTATCTATAGATCCAAACTATCTAATTAGATAATCAAAAATAAATTAAAGAAGTTTAATTGTTATAATCCTATATATGATTTAGAACTATAATTTATATCCGTTACTAACATATTTAGGAACCTATTGAATCACACAGAAAGAACATGTTGAAGAGAGAAAAGGTGTTTTAATCAAGTTGGACTTAATGCAAAATTTAAGAAATTTTATGATTAAATATAAAATATTTAATAAATAATGATCAATATGAGATATTAGATCTTCTTTGGGTATAATTTTTATTTAATTAGAATTAATTGTAATTATAATTAAAGTTTAATTGAAATTAGAATTATTTCAATTAAATTACAAAAATGTCCAGAACCTATTATAAATAAGCTTATATTCTAAGAAAGTTAGCACTTCTTGTCTAATCCTCTCTGTAACAATTGCAAAGTTCTCTTAACTTATTATATGGATAATGTTAGAGGCTGAATATTTGTACGATTATGGTGATTGAGATGAACCAATTTTAGAAATAATTCAAGAGAAACAACAGAAAAAGAAATCTAGCTTCAAAATAAGATACAAATTATGATCCATGCTTTATTATGTTTCACATATTAGTCATGTTATAGATTTAAAGTGATCTTAGCTTTTAAGAAATCGAACAAAAATTTTTCTTATTTTGCTGCATGTTGAATCGAATGTCACCCTAATTTTTCAATAATGGTATCAAGATCAATTTTAATTCTATATCTTGATTAAATATGTTTGGTTATCATTGATATTTAATTTTGGAATTGAAAATAAAGATCCTAAACAATTAAATCTGAGAAAGTTCATAACAATTTCTTGTAAGTATTGTTAACCCTACATATTTTTTGAAAAGTTTAGATTAAAATTACAAACCCTAAATTATATAATCAAATTAGATTTGAACAATAATTTGAAAAGTTCATATTAAGGCCTTTATAAACCCAAAAACCTCAAAACCCTTAGAAACCCACGGACACCTATTGGTTTGTGAAACTCGATTAAACTCCAATAAAATATGAAAACTCGATGTTGTCAATGTTGGTTGTATATTTATGTGAATGGGACACTAAAGTGGAGGCTAGGGTTTCATCCTTTTATTGTTACGATTTTTAGAAAGTAAGAAGATCGGTGTGTTTAGACACTAGAATAGGGTTTGTCCTATTTGCTTAAAAGGATAAGATAACCTAAACCAAAAAACAAGGCTTATTTGAAAATAATAATAAGGCATTCTTTGCTTGAAACATAGCTTATTTAGTAATTAAGATAGTGTATCATAGTTCTAAAATAGGATTGTTTGGCTATTGGATTAGTATAATCTAAAGTATGAATAAAAGGAGTTTGGGTATTGGATAATGTATTCCAAACTTGAATTTGGAGGAGTTTGGGTATTGGATAATGTATTCCAAACTTGAATTTGAGCTAGTTTAGTTCTTGAATTAGGAGTAATTCAATTTGGAATAACCTATATTCACTTGATAATTTAAAACTATTTTAAAATCCTAAAATTAATTACATAGTTATTAATTATTTTTAATGTGATTAAGATTAATATTTAAATTAATTCCTATTTAAATTTTAGAAAAGTTATTTCTAGAATTAAAATTAACTATGTTTCAATTAAATTGAAATCAATTAACCGTATTCCTTTTAAATTAAGAAAAATATTTTCTTAAATAATCAAGAAAGGTGTTTATTAATTAAATTTATTTATTTCAATTTTATTGAGTTAAATTAAATTTATTGTTAGAGAGTTGTTATTTTATTTATTTAGAAAATGTTTCTTTATTTATGAATAAAAGGTTTCTTAAGTTTAGGGATGGCATTCCCGGCCCATGGCCCAATAGGCCGGGGTTGGTGAACCCTTGGCTCTAATGTTGTTTTATACCTTCCCGTTGGATCATGGGTCAGGACAGCCCCTGGTTGGGCAGAGCAGTTTCGACCTGTGGCCTAGTTAACCCGGGCTGGGCCAATTTTGCCATTCCTACTTAGTTTATTAGAAAATGGATTTTAATAAATTTAAAAAAGAATTTTATTTGTTAATTTAGAAAATGAGCTTTAAAATTTTTAAAAAATACTTTCTAATTTATTAAGGAAAGATTTTCTAATTAATTGAAAAATTAATCTCTAAACAAATAATGTAAAGGACTTTTTAATTAAATTTAAAAATATTTGTTTAATTTTGAAAGTGGTTTCTTTAATATTAGAAAGTAATTTTTAATTAAATAAAAGTTATTTCTAATTGTTCTAATTAAATTAGAATGTCTTATAAAATTTTAAAAAATGAGTTTTTAAAAAGGGTTCATTGTAAAAACATCTCAAACTTTGCTCAATTTTGCAATTATAGTATGAACTTTAAAAAGTAGTAATTAAATACTAAAAGTTTCAATTTTTTTTAATTCTAGCATGATGTTAATGTCTCTGTCCAGTTTGTTGATGAGACTTGTCATGTGTTCCAGAAACCTTAAACAATTATACACGTAAGACCTAATTAAACTACCTGATTAAACATAACTAAACTACGCCATTTTTAGGACTGAAATCCCTAAATCAAAGTTGCTGCCTTCATTCTTGCTCAGACGTCTACTACCTCTCAGTTCATTCTCGCATGAAGCTCCTCAGTTTGTTCTAGCATCACGCCAAGCTCCTTATGTCATGACCCGGAACTACATCGGGCACATGACAAGCGCCGCATATCTAGATTAAGGATACTCACGGTACCCTTAACTCGACTATGTAAGGCTAACTGAATATCTTTAAACCATTTGGACAGCACAACGACTATATTTTGAAAATCCCAAAACTAAATTAAAACACCTATAAATCAGTTTTAAACGCATTTCTATGTTCACATTAAAACTCTACCGTATCTACTAAACTTTTAAGTCCACTTAAGACCAATCTCAACGACAATACAAAAGGGTCATACATAAGGTTATTTACAAACCATAAGATAGTCGATAGTTAATTTACAAAATTATAAAGCATATTAACATAATCATGAGCTACTATACAACAAAAGTGCAAAATAGAGGCTACCCACGCACGGTAATGCCCAAAAAATGTCAAAAGACTGCACGATCTACTCAGAACTTCAGGTTCACCAAATTAACCTGCATGGTTGGGAAGCAGAGGGGGATGAGTACACTATGTACTCAGTGAGTAGGAAAAAAAACATATACGTAAATAGAACTTGGTACACATCAAGATGATCTAAATAACCTAAGGACGATTTTACGCATCTAATATGCATATAACCACCTATGAAGTGAACATACATAACATAGAAACATATAAGCTTAGTGTATGATTTATCCCATACTGGTTAGGAATCACATAGGCTTATCCTATTAATCTCTCATTCAGTGAACATAGGTTTCAGTTCCAATACACAAGAGCAGAAAAGCATCACATGTAAAATCAAATCTCGTTAGGAAGCCAAATCTCAGAATAGGCCAAAATAGTTATGTGTGTTGTCACTAGTCAGCCAAACTAGTGTGCACACCCACCGATTCCTAGTGTTGGCTCGACTTTCATCTGTGGTGAGTCCAGACTATGGTCAACAAGAGTGTCATGACCCTAGGTGATAACCTCATCGGTGACCAGACCTCTAGGTATGCAATCACCAGTAAGTCCTGTAGAAAGGTTTCAATACGAGGACTCAATTTTTATTTACTAGCATTAAGGGTATGAGGGTCGCTTAATCTGTTGTGCCCAACACATAAATGGCCAATCGTTACCTCACCATTTACAAAAAAAAATCATATACAAATGTTAAGTGCTAAAATCAAGTAAGGTATCATGCCTTTATTTATCAGTCCAACTGATAAAATGGAACTTTATCATAGCTCTAAGCCAAAAGAGAACACATACATACAGTATACATGACTCGGTTATGCATAATGTAAGTTCCAAAACATTATTTTATGCAGTAAAAGTCATCTTTTGCACTCCAAGTGCAAAGTTATTCAAAACAATGTCGTTTATTAAATATATAAGTATACCAACATCTATTTGAGATTCAATTCTACTATGCATTACCTAGGTTCAAAATTCACATACAAGTCATTATGCATGTCTTGGTTTGTCCTAGTCCCATTTGAGAGAAATGTTTTCCCCAACCTACCTCAAAAGAAGGTGTATACTCTTTTGACTTTAACAATCCTCTGTACGAGCTCCTTGATCCACAGTTCTCGAGCCTTTATACACACAAAAGTAATGTTTTTACTACTCAAACATATAGTTCATATTTGTACACCATCACATAAGTGTATAAAATACAATATCACTTTTTTTAAGTTATAGGATTCGGCCATTAAGCGTCTCACAAGGTTACTTCTCTTATTATTCACATAAGTTTTCTTTTGCATTTTCCAAGGCATTTAATGCCTTGATCCAATACTTACACTTTTCAAAGTATAATTAAGCACATTTTTATCCAAGCATATTAGGCCTGTAACAGCCCAGACCACCCGCTTACAGATATTGTCCGCTTTGAGCCTCGGCCTCTCGGGCCTCGCGCTCTCACG
>JAOTAY010000191.1:11723682-11741425 GCA_025629805.1 Erythroxylum baracoense
AAAAATTACAGTATACAAGACCACTGTCTTGAATCAAAGCTGGCTAACTCAACTAGCCAGTTGGGAAACACAGAATCCCACACAAAATCCTTAACTTGATGCATAGCAAATTTAGCTAAAGCACCAGCAACCCTATTAAAGGACAAAGAAAAACAGCACATAGCAAACTGAATACTCATCAATTGGATATCAGCGAGGATGGTTCCAATGAACAAATTATTGCATTCCTTTGATTAGAAAAGGTGCAGCAGACTCTCATTACAAATCTGCACTTCAATACAATTCCAATTCACGGATTTTGCTTTTATCAACGCCTGCCGAACACATTCAGCTTCTTGCATCAGCTTAGTCTTATGTGATTGATCAATTAGGCCCCAAATTGATTGCAACTGTCCTTGGAAATCCCTAGCAACAATGCTCCAACCCCTCTGCCCTTTCCACTCGAACTCTCCACGCAAGTATGAGAAGTCCCAAATTAGAACAATTGTCAAATCAGACATATGCCAATTTTCCATTCCCAATTGTGCAAGAGATATCTTCCCTATTTTGTTCCTCAACTTTAGAACTTGGTTGAGAAAATGAGTGTATGAGGCAGATTTTGAATACTTCGTAGACTTCTTTCTTTGAGAAAAGAAGGGTGGAGCCATTTCCTCCTAAATGAGTTTTTATCCGTGAGGATTCACTATAGTCTCTTGATTTTGATTGGAGTTATATTTAATACTCCTTCATCTTTGTGGAAACAGATAGCAGCCCACTTCACTTTAGCTGACACTTTCCAGGCCTGCACTGATATCAATATCGTCTTAGCCCAAAGTTGTTCGAGGACAGGCGCCTCGAACCTACCTGTCTATTCATGTTCATAGATCCTTCTAACTGGTCGTCGATCACGGTAGCGGCAAGCCGTTGAGCGGCCGTGGACCACATAGGAGACGGAGTGCGGAAGACGTTCATATTTCTCCACCCTCAAGTTATTTAACGGAGATGATGCGCAAGTTAGCAGCTCAGTTCGACACAGTAATTGTGCCCTAATTTTCCTTCTTTCACATATCATCCAATTCCAATGTGTAAAAGGGGGGTTTTACTACTATATAATCGTAGATTTTATTTTTCAGTATTTGTGCCGCAGCAAACCTCACCATGTGCAATCTCGCAATCTGTCATCTTCCATGTCCAATGGTAGAGGTTTGTCTTTTTGTGTTTTCATTCTAAATTTCAAGATGTTGCCCAGAAAAAAAAAAGGATGAGACTTTATGATTTTGATCCATGTTGATAATCATAGAATATGATATTTATTGTCGGGCAGTTGAGCTTTGGGTAGTAATAAGCCATTGGCCTGTGTAATTGAATTGAATGGCAGATGAACTGTCCATCGAAGAGGACGCTGAGAGGAAAATAGGATGGTTATTAAAATTCTTCTTTGCTGGGACTGCTACTTTTATCGGTTACCAAGTTTTTCCCTACATGGGTAAGTTTGCTTTACTTCTGTTTGCAAATATGAGTGGCTTTGTATTTTTGTCTATTGGGTTTAAACAACATATAATTCGTTTATGCGTACAGGAGATAACTTAGTGCAACAGTCTGTTGCACTTTTACGTGTGGAGGATCCTTTCTTCAAAAGAATGGGAGCTTCTAGATTAGCTCGATTTGCAATAGACGGTGAGGCTTCTTTTTTGGTTGAAGTAACATTTTCCAGGTATAAAGATGTTTTTTGAGGATAGTTTTATTGTCGTAATCTCAGTTACTAATCATGGTTCCTTGATTACTAGATGAAAGAAGAATGAAAATAGTAGATATGGGTGGAGCTCAAAGGTTGATAAATATGCTGGAGGCTGCTAAAGATGACCGTACTCGGAAAGCAGCCCTCAAGGCTCTTGCTGCCCTTTCACAGTCAGGTAAAAACATTTATTTCTTTCAATCATCATTTGTTACTTTGCAGTTTATTCTGTTCGATCAAAATTTTGTGGTTCAGTATTTATTCATCTGGCATCGATTTTTGTTGAACGAACACAAGGATGATTTACTCTTATATCACTCTTAATAGCTTGGTAGCTGCTGATATGTACCAGGGTTGTGCAACCACATACTATATGTTAAGATGTATGAATCTTTAGGCTCATCGTCATATTTTCATTTGCACATTCATCTCAAGAGCTTCTGCCCTTAAAAAATAATTAAATGAAAGCGGACTTTATCATAATTCATATGCTCAGCTTGATTATTTAGTGAACATGATGAATCTGCAGATGAAGCTGTCGGTGCTTTACATCTTGTTGGGGCAATCTCTGTTATTAAATCTACCCCAGATTCCTTGGAGGAAGCAGAAATTGATACATACAAGTCAACTTTGCTAAAAAGATTTCAAGATCTAAGATATGAAGCTTCATCTTGAGATATGGTGAGGTGTGCCTTTCCAACTTTGGGGCTTGCTGCCAGAAACAGTGTTTACGTTTCAAAAGAATCTCTATGTACGAGGATGATCAAGGTCTTTTTGTCCGATGGAGTAGAAAGAACTATCTTAATTTCCTCTCGTGATGACTTTGTTTCTTACAAGCAAATTTCTTTACTTTCATTCGAACGTGCAAGATGCACTGTATTCTGCCAGTAATAAATCAGAGAAGTCGTTGAACTACATTGAATATTAAGCTTCTTTGGTTCGTTTTGGAACATGAGAACTTGATGTAAAAAAGGCTAGAGCTCTACTTGGCAAAGGGTATTAATGATGATAATTGATTGTCAACTTCTTGATTGCTGCAATTTAAACTTGTGCGTACTGAAAGTCTATAAAGGTGATTTTTGCTGTTACAGCTGTAAGTTCCATTTCTCTGAAGAAGATAAGCCTCTCACAGAACCATGAAAAACAAGGATATAAGAAATGAAAGTACCAATATTCTGTTTTTATTGTGCTCCAAAGTATTTTTTTAAACATCTGAATACCGCTTGTAAGAAATAACCTAACAAAAAGGCTAATTAGAAGAAAAACTGACAATTAAATTGTATGTGTATAGAGATCCCTAACATAACAAACGTGGAGTTCACGAAATAAATCAATACTCTGCGAGCTAACAGAGGGTGTTATGATTGGTAGATATAGCTTGGCGCATTGGTGTGTTTCAGCAATTCTTGATCTCTTTTGATCTTGAATATTTATTTATGTTTTCAGTAGTTTGTTTTGCCATGACACTGAAGTTGTTCAAAATAGAATATTACACACTCAACTTGAATAATCCTACTCTGCCTTGGGTCATTTGAAACATGAACAGCACACAATAAGACAGACTCGAGCACCATCAGAATCACCAATACAAAAGATATTATGACTTATGTCGTGTAAGATTATATATGTTGGTTGATATAGCCAATGTGCTTGTAACCACGGCAAGAAATATCATTGTTGCTGCGATTATCCTGCCCCTCGTTGTTGAGATACTGTGAACATCTCTGTCAGTGTCATGGAATGAAAAGAAACATAAGATGGTGAAACTTTTCAAGACAGAACATAAAACGGGAATCCATTTATGTAGGACAAAGGTTATACCTCAACACAATAGAACCTGGAAAGATAAAGGCAAGAGAGACAGCGGAGGTAGATCCCATAAACTGAAAAATATACCATATGTCTGGAAAAGTAACTGCTGCCAGGTAACTGAAGACTAGTAAGAATACAGTGATGGACAGAAATCTGGTGTTGTCTTTTGCCAGAAGTGGCTTCGTAGGGAAAAGAAGTTCATCAATGTTTGCCCTCAAGGAGAAGTTCAACAGAGGAAACACCAACATCAGATGCATAGCGTAACTCAGTCTTACTATGTCATTAAGTAAAGCTCCAGTCGCTGTGCCAGAACTTGTATCAAAATTAACCAATATATCAGCCATTATTGATTCTCCAAACAAGAGATACCCAAATACTCCTGTGGTGAAGTAAAGAACAGCGCAAAGTACAAGCGAAATTCTGACTGCTAAAGTCATCTCCGAAGGTTCACGAAGCTCCAAACTAATAGGATGAACTGCACATAAAGAAAGTTTTTAGTAGGCCAATAACAAAGCATTCATGATTCAACAATTTCATTGCTTAAATATCTAAAGATTTTAACTCACCATTAAAATGAAACGTGAAAGCTGTGACGATTACTGGAACTGCGGTAAAAAGATCAAGGAATGAAACTTCATTGTCCAGATGAGGTAGCAGTCTGGGGTTGCTGGCCTTGCCTTCTATCAGTGCAGATATCGCCATCACTGAACTGATGCCAACAAACACTACTGCCAGGAGAACCGATATAGCTGAACTGAACCTCAGTGATTCTGGGAACACAATAAGCTGATGACCTTAGTAATCTTCATCCATGACTTCTAGAATTTGATAATTACTATAAAAAAAAAAAAAAAGCTGCCAATCAAGAATGACCCTGTTAAGAGATAAGGGTCTGAAATTATGCTAGTTAGCAACTGTTTGTGCCAAGTCAATTATTGCAGGTGTAAGGACCCTATAATTTCTACTTACTTATAAGATTAAAACCTTCTTTCTTGAGTTTTATCAACGGACGTCAAATGATTCATTTGGTAAATACAAAGCTGAAAAGGAAGAAAGATATTAGTTAAATGCAGCTCTAACCTAGACGCCTGAATAATACCAGTGGAAGCATCACAAAGACGACAACAAAGACGACTGCAAAAGCTCGTGAATTCCACCAGTGAACGCCAAACCATTCTTGCAGGACACCTAAGTGCACTGATCCTTCCTGCTTATTCCCTGACAGAACATCCCCTGAAAATTGACAAATTTTCAATTAGAATTTATGTGCTCGGAAACAAAACAGGTCCGATTTCCGAGGGTTTCAAAATACAAGTAGATCAAGAATGTTAATTAATAGGACAAAAGAACAGAGAAAAAGAAAGAAAAAACTACAGATCCTACTCTTTTGGGTTCAGAACTACTTAGCAGCGTTTTCACATGTAAATGATATAACCAATCAAACAATTTCAGATATGAAAGAAAATTCATAAACGCCTTTGAACTCTCCCGAGCTTATTTTGTGAGAGGAGTAATGGGTGACTCTCAATTTCATATGTTGCTTTAACAGCTAGAATCCAATAAAAGTCGTCTTTCAGCTTCCAGTGTTAGAAAGAGAGCTCGGCTATACTTGAAAGAAATCCAAGCAGCAAGTAATCTTACACTTAAAGAACCAAAGTTAGAAACGTATTCTTACCAATGATAATCAAATAAACAATCAAGCAGCCAAGATTAGTGATCAGGACACAAATTTGCACTGCCAAAGAACCCACCCAACCAAACGCCTCCTTCATGACACCAGCGTATGTCGTACTATGTCCTGATTGCGTATACTTGAGCAAGAATTCCACAGAAACATTAGCCAGCCATGCTATTACCACAATTAGCACAAAAGCAGGGACTACACCAAGCACTCTGAGGGTGGCAGGTATTGACATAATCCCTGCACCGACTATACTAGTTGACACATTGAATACCGCTCCCGACACCGATGCACTTTTCTCCGTCGGCTTTTTCTCTGGCAGAAGCGGAGCATTTATTCCGGCGGCTGGCGACATTCCGGTTTAGAAGGAAGTACTAGGTAAGGTTGTCTTGTTGTACATTAATTAACATGAACGTGCGTATATAAAGAAATGCAATGACCAAAATGCAGTTAATCATGGTGTGGTAAAATGAATCATGTAATGTCTATGAAGCAGGGTAAATTTGGAAGAACTTAGGAGGAAGTTTGTTGGGGTTTTGCATTAATTAAAATAAGGCCAACAAGGAAGAGATTTTGTATAATTGCTACAAAGGGGGGCTGAATGTGGACTTAAAAGCTGCTTTCGTACATTGATACGACAGGATGTGTTATGTCTGCTGGGACCAGATGGGTCACCTCTATCTGATCAATGGATGTTTTACACTTCCTTTTGAACTTCCATTTGTGTTTGCAAAGGCTACAGAGTACAGAGTCTCCAAGTGAACTGGTTGATACACCGCGTGATGCACGATCTAATATTCTACACGCTGAACGGAGACCAATACTGTTTGCGTCTTAAGTCTCGACGAAAAAAGACAATGTTTTGAAAATCGGACTGAACCGGCCGATTGGACCGGTAAACGGGTGAACTGGAGTATGAAACGGTCCGATTTAGCTCTTATTTTTTGTGAGTGATTGACCCGTTTATTTTACAGTCGGACCAGTAAAAACCGCTAAACCGGTGAAAGAAAAAATCAGCCGATTCATTTAAAATGAAAAGCTTTCCTTTAAAAATCAAAACTTTTACAACTATGGTGAATGAATATTATGATTACTGATCTTTTTTTTTATCTTTTTGATAAAATATGACTAGTGAACTTTGTTATCTTATTTTGTGTTATGTTAGTAAACTTATAAAAAAAAACTTGTATGTTTTAAAGTTTGAAGGTTTAAGTTAGATAAATAATTAAAAAGTATGTTTAAAAATTATGTTATATATATAATATATAAAATAAAATTTTATATATTTATTAGTTACCGGTTCGATCACGATTAAATTTCAGTTGAATCATTGACTCTTGAATCAGTTACTTTTTCGGTTTAATCACCGGTTCAGTTTTTAAAACATTGAAAAAAGATATAAACAGACATTCAAAGCAAGTATTAGGAAAATAAAGATAAGAGCATATGATTCAGCGACAGGTGGGGCTGTTGATTGTATGTTTGAACTTTGAACCAAATCCTGAAGAATCAACGGAGTCTAAGATGAGTTGGCATATTTATGAACTACATACCACGTCAATAAATACAGCCTTCCTTCTTCGTATTTGAAGTTGTTCATTTGATTTGATACATTTCAGGCACACAAAATTAGGGCTTCCGGTGACAATTAGGAGTGGCCTAATGGCTTAAGCTCCTCACTTAAGACTTTCCTTTATAAGAAGTTTTGAGTTCGAGTCACACCAAAGGAGGAGAAATAGAAAATTTGTTCTATTGATTATCCTCAAACCTCCTAGATACAGCTTCTTGATTGAATCAATTACGGATGCCTCGCTTCCAGCAACAGTGTGAGAGTTGAAGCTATTAAGGAACCCGAGGGTTGCTGGGAACTTGATGCTGAGTAGGGAGCTAGCAATCAATCAGCAGTTGACCAATCAAGTATGTGACGACTTTTTATGCACAAAAGTGTATAAGCTACGTAAGAACCTGAGGAATCTTAGAGTTTCAGATTTACATCCTCTAAAATTCTTAGAGTGGGATCTTAGAAACTTAATATTAGTTCGATTAAACTGAAATACCTAATGTAATTGAAAAAAAAAAGAGCTCCGGTTGACTTTGTTCCCCATTGTGAAATAAACTAAATTATAAACAATCCATAGGCAACCTCGGAAAAACAAACGAGGATCACGAGCTGTGCAAGTTGGCATAGATTGCAATCGAACTGGTGAATATAGCCAGGACTATGACTAATACGGCCATGATCTTATCCCATGTGGTTGAAATGCCATGCAAATCCCTGTGAAACAATAAAAGGAAAAAAAAAAGATGATCTAACAACTGTTGAAGCTGGAATGGAGATAGAGTAAAATGGGTACCTGAGAATGATAGCGCCTGGAAAAATGAAGGAGAGGCAAACAATGGTGGATGATCCCATGATCTGAAAGAAGTACCATATATTGGGAAGAGCTATTGCAATTGTGTAAACAAGAGCTAATAGCACACAAGTGAGGGACACAAATCTTTTGGTATCATCCGTTAACATAGGCCACTTGGGGAAGAGTAGTTCATCTATGTTAACCCTCAAAGAGAAGTTCATGATAGGAAACACAAGAGCCAAGTGCAACGCATAGCTTAACCGCACTACAGTGTTGAGTGCTTGAGCAACTGGAGAATCAGACCATTGATCGAAGTTCACCAAGATGTCACCCATGATTGAATCACCAAACAGTAGATACCCAAAAAAGCCAACGGAAAAATAAATTGCAACTGATATAATCAGAGAAATCCTGATAGCTAAGCTCATATCCGAAGGTTTGACAAGTTCAGATCTTATTGGATGAACTGCATTGGTTAAAACAAATTTCATCACCTTTTCTTGCAGATTCAACTTTATAAAACTATAACAGAACGATAAAAATAGTTCAGTAGTAAAGTAATCAAACACGCCCTGAAGATGATGAAGTAAATTGGTCACTGTATGAGTAATCCGTACACATTTGAGGACCATAGCAATTACCATTGACATGGAATCCCAGAGCTGTGACAAAGACAGGAATTGTTGTGAAAAGATCCCACACCGAGGATTGATTGTTAAAATCTGGGAACAGCCTCAATTTTTGAGTCTTTCCTCTCCACATTGCATAAATTGCCATACCAGAACTAATGGCAATAAACAATACCGCAAGGAGAATGGAGATCGCTGAAGAATACCTTAAGGAATCTATTGGAATTGGAAAAAAATCAGCGAGTGGATTAAAAAATAGCACCAACATAACTAAATACTTGGATGAAACATGTCAAAGAACCTACCTACACGGCGTAAAAAGACCAGAGGAAGCATAACAAAGCATACTAGAAAAAGAAGAGCATAAGCTCGAGAGTTCCACCAGTGGATGCCAAACCATTCTTGCAAAATGCCCAAGTGCAGGGTTTCTCCAAATTGAGTCCCACATAAAACATCCCCTGGAAGAAAAGTCTTAAAAACCCTTTTACCAGGAGGGACAGTTTCTGTATGCACTGTTAAACAAGAGCAACTAATAGTACTATGACTAGTATCCTGTGTCATGAGATAAGTTGCCAAAAAGAGCAGGACTTACCAATAATGATGAGGTAAATGACAAGACAACCAAGGTTAGTGATCATAACACATACTTGCACAGCTACAGATCCTGAAGAACCAAATGATTCTCTTAGAAGGCCAGCATAGGTAGTGGACTTCCCTGCTTTTGTGTACCTCAGCATAAACTCCGCCGTCACATCGACCAGAATTGCAACAAACACGATCATTACAAACCCCGGAATTATTCCTAAGACCTTCATAGTTGCCGGAACTGACATAATCCCAGCCCCTATCATGGTGGTTGAGATATTGAGAACCGCCCCAGAAATTGACGCACCGCCATTTCTTGTTATTTGACTCTCCAGAGACCGCTCGGTTGTCAAGAGCGACGCCGCCAGGCCGCCGTCTTCTTCCTTAGCCTGATTCGTCATCTCTAACTAACTTATTGAAGATCAAAACAATGGTGGTCGTATTTGGTTTACAATATACCCATAAAAAAATTTATTAGATTGTCAGGTTCCCATTTAATAATCAAAGAAATGATACAACAATGTCGGATATTTGTTTATTCTATCACCAGGCATTATCCGTAATCTTCTTTTATCTCCACAACGATCTTCTCCTTTTTTTCTGAAAAAAAAGATCTTGTGCAATCTTTGAAATACATATAATTATTTTCACACAAATATACAGACTAAATTCATAGAGACATCTTAAAGTGAAATATAATATACCTCGTAGTCGTAGCTAGGCCTTGATCCAACCAACTAGGACCTAAGTTGATTAAAGACACGGAGAGAAATAAGCCCAGCCATTTGTTGGGGGCCATAATCATTTTGTTATTTATTTATTTGGTGAAAAAGAAAAGTAAACTAAAAGCGAAGACCATTTCTTCATTTTAATCAAATGATAGTTCATACTCTTGTCATTTATGTATCTTGTGATCTTAATGTTACTTCTGATTATTGCTAGCTTACACCTTAGATAGAGAAAGTCTCCATTGTTGCATATCCAAATCCACCGATAATTCCAGAAACAACTGGGAGAGAGAGAGAAATGGGAGATCAGTTGGGTCGAGCGGAGGAATTCGAGAAGAAAGCAGAGAAGAAGCTAAGCGGTTGGGGATTGTTTGGTTCCAAGTATGAAGACGCGGCCGATCTCTTTGATAAAGCCGCCAATTCCTTCAAGCTTGCCAAATCCTGTATCTTTGATTATTCTTTCTCCCTTTCTCTCTCATTTTAATTTGTTCTTCAAACTTTGATCAGTTGGAAGACAAATGGTGCAAGATATTTTATTGGAAATTTTAGGGTTTAGTGACATAATCGGAAATAGTGGATATTAAGTTCGTGGATCTCGATTGATCGAGTTTTTTTTTTTTTTAATGTTTGTTTGTGTTGATTGAGTTGAAATATGTCATGTTTATTCATTTCCTTCATTGCTCAATCGCGGTCTTGTGCCACACATTGTGAAGCTTGTGTTTTAGAATATTATAAGCATATGCTTACCATCACTTTATATCTCTCCTTTGAAGTTAATTGGTTTTAACTGGATAAAAAGTCAGTACCCTGAGCTGAGAGAGATTTTTTTAGCATCACAGGCTTCTTAATATCGTTGTCACGGTATTTCAGGGGATAAGGCTGGAGCTACTTATATCAAGTTGGCAAATTGTCATTTGAAGGTACTATTTTACTTCTTTGAATTAGCAGTAGAAGTTTTCCATCTTTAATTCGTTTATTTTTTGCTGTCTTGTGTATCTATATGATTCAATTTCATTTCCTTTTAGTTGGATAGCAAGCATGAGGCTGCCCAAGCTTATGTTGATGCTGCTCACTGTTATAAGAAAACATCCACAAGTGGTACGGTGGTGCTTAGCCTCATTATCTTTTTATTTCATAAAAAAAAAAACATTTGGGGATTACCAAACTAGCTTGTTGCATTTTATTCACATGTGAAATATAAGAGTTCTTCATTTGAATTTTCAGTTCTTCATACTTTGCATTTGAAAGTTGTAAAATAAAATCCAGACATTCTGCCTTTGTATCTTTGACAGCAGGCTTTTCAAAACTTCAAAAGTTGGTTATCTGTGTACTCTAGTATCTCTTATATTTACAAAAGTGAGCGGAGTTTCAATGCAATAGTGTGCCTATATCCCTTCATTCCTATATACATGACTCAATTGTTTCTTCTTATGCAGAGGCAATATCTTGCTTGGCCCAGGCAGTAGATATGTTCTGTGATATTGGAAGGATCAATATGGCTGCAAGATATTATAAGGTATCCTAGGCACTTAGACAATTGTCGTTAAGCAATTTTTCATGTTGGGAACTATTTCGAATAGAGTTGCCATACACAACTTACATCATTTTGATGATATGGTTCTTTGCAAAATTAATAATCAACCCTTCCTATGATTATAATGTATCCTTTAGGCATGTATTTAACACTAATTTAAGGCATACAAAGTGGGTTTATGCGTTCAACAACCTGGCATTGTGCTTGTGTAGGAAATTGCTGAGTTGTATGAGTCAGAAGCAAATGTTGAGAAATCTATGGAGTTCTACAAGAAGGCAGCTGATTTTTTCCAAAGTGAGGAAGTGACAACAACTGCCAACCAATGCAAGCAGAAAGTAGCTCAATTTGCTGCGCAATTAGAGCAGTAAGCTTGTTAATGTATTTGCATTCTTGTTTTCTACTATGGCAACTATCACATTCTTTAATACAGCTTTTATCCTTAATATCAACAGGGGGTTACATGCCTAGGGATTGTTTGGTTTGACGTTATATTTTTAATTCGGGGATCAATGTGATTTTCTTAACCCATCTACAGTTCATCAATGCTAGTTTCTATGCTATAGCATTTGTGTTTTTGTTGGTGCTCTTTGGAGGACATAAACAATAATATAAATACTCAAATGTTCCAGCAGTAGACCTTCTCTTAAGTTGTTCATATCTTGCTGCATTTGTTGTTAAGTACCATGGACCCCTGTTTGTTGGCTGTTTCATTAATTGTAAAACTAGCATATCGTAGAACTATCTGTCAATAGGTTGAACAGTTATTTTGCTTATAGGTCCTTGAGGTTGGAATTGTGGCATTTTTATGGTGATGAATCACTGATGTTTTGATTTGTTGTTTAGTTATGCGGCAAGTAAACAGTTTCTCCGTTTTCATCCAATAAGTGAAAAACATAGTTCTTATGTGATGTTTTTCTAGATACAAAGAGGCAATTGAGATTTATGAAGAGATAGCGAAACACTGCCTTGGTAACAATTTGCTTAAGTATGGAGTCAAAGGGCATCTTCTCAATGCTGGCATTTGTCATCTCTGCAAAGGCGATGTTGTTGCCATTACCAATGCATTGGAGCAATATCAGGTTCTTTGTTTGGGTTGCGATTTTCATTCAATTGCCTTTCCCCGTGTGGTTCATCAAAATGAAAAATGTGAAATTCCTCTTGCAGGAAATGGATCCCACGTTTTCTAGAAGTCGTGAATGCAAGCTACTAGAGGTGTGCTGTTTATACAATTTGGAAACATTTGAACATTTATGCAAAAATTTTCTCTGAAAATATTGATTCCATTCATTGATCTCACATTAATGAGTTTACATTTTGTTAAGATCAAAGCTTCCTCTGTTGTTTATTTTTGTAAACCCTAATAATCTCTTTTATCTTCTTCGAATCCCTACCCCAACTGAGTAGAAGATCCCTTTTTGGTCTATTAAACAATATAATGGCTTCGATAACAATCATACCTGTGGCAGGATATTGCGGCTGCAGTTGATGAGGAAGATGTTGCAAAATTTACTGATGTTGTCAAGGAATTTGATAGCATGACTCCGCTGGTATCTTATTGTATCTTTTCTGAGTGAAACTTTTTATATGTAAACTGGGCTACGACATGATGTTTTGCTATATCAACAAGAAATAAGACAATAAAGAAGTATAGTATTTTCCCTGTACCTTCATGTCCTCGTATTTTATGTTTTGGTTGCTTCATTAACATTTGCTGAGAAGTGAAATTGTAATCGGGTACATTTTAATATATTTTATCATGCACTAATTATGATTGAAACTTCTTTCATGAAGTTGATTGTATCACAATTTTCTGATGATGTTTGCCTGGACTGTTATAACAGGATTCCTGGAAGACTACACTTCTTTTGAGGGTGAAAGAAAAGATCAAAGCCAAAGAGATGGAAGAGGACGACCTCACCTAATATAAATACGTTCTTTTCATTTTTAGAAATTTTTTTGCTATCAACCAATGATTGGATTGTATTATATGTTGGTGTCCAGTTACGCTTCCATTACAATGGTTTCTGTTAACTATACGAATGGGCTAACACTTAACTTCAGTATGTATGTTTTGCAATTGTGGATGTGATTTTGTCATTGGGATATGGTGTTTTATGAGGATTGGTATAGTGGAGGATGAAATGAAGTCGTATTTGGACCTAAGGCTCAGCGCAGTAGTTTGCATAAATTGTTCTCAACCGCTATTCCTGGCTTTCTTGGTTCCAGCCTCTCATCACTCCCTTGGTTGTTGTATCGTAGTGACTGTACGTTTTGTGGAGTCGTGGAACTATTTACGCGTCAATATTAGTCTGGCAAAACACCGAGTGCCTCTCTCTTCCTTCTCGCGTTTGTATGATTTGGTAGGATTGAGCTTCAGAAGCTCCAAACTCCAAACTGAAATTAAATGGACTAGTACGAGCAAAATCAAATTCGAGCAGACTCTTTATCCGCTAATCTTACCTATTTTATATACTCTATAAAATTAGTGATCCAACCCATTTCTGTTATCGTTTTCTTAATCGTACACGTTATCCGTCAAACACTATAGGGTTAGGGCGATTGGTAAATGGTAATGGCAGGCACATCATTAGTTATGGCATTTAAACCACGTTGCCTAGTGCTGTCGATCTTATTATAATTATTATAAAGGGAGAAAAGAAAAGTTTGCGCTGCAATTTTTTCATAGAATATGTTGGTTTCGTTTCGTTACAAGATACTTACCATACCACGTGGACTGAATAATGATGTGTCGGAATCACTTGGTCATCTCTCGAAGAAACATAACATGGGAAGGTATCTCAACTGATAAACAAGTTATCGTCGTATTCAACTTTTAATGACGCAGCGCAGGCATTGCCAAATTGAAGCACCTATGTAGTTTGAACTTCCACCATCTATCTCAAAGCTCTAGTCTGAACATAAGAAAACTGAAGTTCTTGAATCAAATGAGGTTGGCTCTTCACATTATAAGGCACTAACTAATGGGAGAGCCTCCCATCGCATGCTTCTCTCTTCCCATTGATGGATGCGCGTTTCGTTGGTAATTTTTCTCTCTGAAACGTCCTGGCGGTTTCATTAATAGTTACTACAGTTCTGTTGACAAAAGGGATTGCTTTCTCAGACCAGTTTCTGGGTTTTGAAGAAGGCTAAATTTTTGTCTCTTAATTCTATAATTTGGTAGATTATGGATTTGGGTTTTTATCTTTATGGCTATCTGGAACGAGTGAATGAGCTTTTGTTGCCATGCTCTGGTCTTAGTTTGGGTATGTTGTTAGTTTGACAGATATTCTTGCCTCTATTCAGTCGAGACCCTCTCTTTTTACCGAGAAACTTATATACCTGTTTTTACTGTTAAAGGTTATCACATGAGATAGCTCATAAGTTTACGATATTGAACTTCTTCTGGCTATTTTTGACCATATCACTCATGATGTCGGTTATGTAATACAGATAAATACACATTCAAAAGCTCAACCTTTAGTGGGAGAATGGATGCCAATGCTAATGGTGATCAAAAAGTTGACATTGGGAAATCCATTGGGGTAGAAAATAATAGTCGAATTCCTCTTGAAATTTCAACATCAAGGACACTAGTGAGCAATGGAGTTCCTTATCAAAAATTCTGGAAAAGTTTAACCGCCCTTCCCAACAGAATGAAATTCATAAAACTTGATTCTGCAGCTACCAGAATGAAGGAGTTGGCTCAAGGGAGAGATGAGATTTCACCTTCAGTGGTATCTTCGGACCATGGCTTTCGAGATCGCATCAGTGACGTGCTCTGTCTGAAGATGGATTGGACTTTGCTCGTAAAAATGAGCAAAGAATGGCTAAGAAACCCAATGAATATGGCCCTCTTTGTGTGGATCATGTGTGTTGCTATCTCAGGTGGAATTTTGTTTCTTGTCATGACGGGAATGTTAAACAAGGTACTACCAAAGAAGTCCCAGAGAAATGCTTGGTTCGAAGCCAATAACCAAATTCTCAATGCCCTGTTTACTCTTATGTGTCTGTATCAGCACCCAAAACGTTTTTATCACCTTGTGCTTCTTTGTAGATGGAAGCCAGAAGACGTATCTAAACTCAGAATGATTTACTGCAGGAACGGAACGTATAAAAACCACGAATGGGCCCACATGATGGTTGTTGTTGTTCTCCTGCACATCAATTGTTTTGCTCAATATGCACTTTGTGGTCTAAATCTTGGATACAAGAGATCACAGCGACCTGCAATAGGAGTTGGAATATGTATGTCGTTTGCAATTGCTGCTGCTGCTGTGGCCGGAGTATACAGCATTGTTAGTCCACTTGGTAAGGATTATGATTCTGAAGTAGATGAGGAAGCTCCCACGCAGACCATCGCTGGTGAGAGCAAGAGGCCAGAGCAGTTAAGGGTACTATCACTAGAAAAAAAATATTCTTTTGCAACCAGAGATGATCAAAACATTGTTGAAGCTAGACCACAGTGGAGTGGAGGAACATTAGATTTTTGTGATGACATTTCACTTGCATACCTATCACTTTTCTGCAGTTTTTGTGTTTTTGGGTGGAATATGGAGAGGCTTGGATTTGGGAACATGTACGTTCATATTGCAACATTTCTCCTTTTTTGTATGGCTCCATTCTGGATTTTCAAATTGGCTGCCATTAATATTGACAATGAAACAGCGAGTGAAGCTTTTGGACTTACTGGAATTATTCTTTGCGTATTTGGTTTACTTTATGGAGGCTTCTGGAGGATTCAAATGAGAAAGAGATATAATCTCCCAGCTTACACTTTTTGTTTTGGTCAACCATCAGCTTCAGATTGTACACTTTGGTTATGTTGTTCTTGTTGCTCCCTTGCTCAAGAAGTCAGAACTGGTAATTCCTATGATATTGTTGAAGACAAATTTTGCAGGAAACAAAGGGATCATAGATGTAAAGTCTTAAGTGATTCGAATTCTCCACTTGGCAGCAACTTTAGCCCCTCCGATATTGAGGTGGGCTGCTCTCCGAGTCCTACCACTGATTCAATGGGGGCTGCTAACCCAGATTGGCAGCCTTATGATGTGAAAAACAATTCTTTTACAGGAGGTAATGGTGAAATCATGATAGCACCTACTCCTTCATTGATTGAAAAAGAATCCATTTAGCTGGCAAACAGTGCATATATTTGGATTTGTTTTTCATTACAAAATACATGTATCGTAGTTTTTAAGCTCATATTCATGTAACGGCCTCTTAAACATGTGCTGCAAATCCTGCTGATTGAGAAATGAAGTTCTATGACCTGAACTGATTTTATCTGATAGCAATATTCTTTATTTATGATACACATCCTCCGGAGCCATCCCATAGCTAATGTTGCACCTTTCCTGTAATCGACTTTTTTTTATTCTTCAAATTTTGGTCATTCTTTTGAAACTTGTCTGACCCACTGTGCTATCTGGTCATAAAGATTTTGCATAGAGTGTGGAGAGAAAAGCCTGAACAGTTACTGAGGTAGCTTCAGTGACAAACATTAGGTAATTAGCTTGTAAGGGATGGCTACCACAAAGAGTTAAGCATAGTGAGGCAGTACTTAATTGCAGACTATCCGTGTGTGTATTAAAGTTACCTTTCTATACGTGCCCAAGTGAAGGCGTTAAGCAGACAAGAGTTTGATACACATTTGGAAATTCTCATTTATCTAATATTTCGACTACATCAGATTCTTAACCCTTAATTATCTCCTAGGAAAGCATATTGTATGGTCTTCTTGTAATACGTAACGGTACTTCAGTTACGTATCCCGGATCGAACATGAAAAGGCAAAAAACGGTGAAATGCGGAAAGTACTTGATTTCGGTTCTAAAATTTCAAACGAGCTTTTCGAAACCGAAACGATCCCGAATCTACAGCCGTCTTCATGAGAATCCATCACGAGACGCGGACTAGGTCTTTTTACAGTTTTCTCAATACGTAAGCTCTCTTAATGGGTCAGAGATTCCTTATGCTTACGATTGACATGATCATCTGCAGGAGACCTTAACCTATTTATATAGCTTCCATATTGAGCTTCCTCATCACAAGGCCAATGTGGACCGAGTATATACTAAAAGGGCTCCATCTTCTACCTGGATTTCGACCCATTAATTTAGATCATTTATTGGGCTACTTAATTATCTTTATCTGGATCAAATTACGTAACTTAACTGATAATTTATTTAAAAACCAAATTACAATTAATAGCTATCTACTGTATGAGAAATTGACAAAATTGTCTTTAGGGCAAAAATATCTTACAATTTTTCCTTTGGACAATTATTAATTACAGTTTTGACTCAACTTTAAAAAATAGTTTAAAAATCTCGGTTAAACTATGCTGCTGTATTAGTCGACTAAGTTTAAAAACAAAACATTTGATCCAAAGATAATGAAAGTCTAATATTCTGTCCTTCAGGGCTTTTAATATCGAAAAGTATCAGATGCATGTGTCATGTGCGACACAGATCCAATACAATCACAAATATCTAATGCCTCACTAACATGAATGGGAAAATAGAGTCTGGCAATTTACGATGATACCTTTATGATCTAATATGTATCATCTTCGTCTGTAGGTCTCGATTTCTCCAACTTTATGTTAAACTGCATTACTAAACTGCATCAGAGAAATCCTGTTATCTCTCACTAAATGCTAAACAGCATTAGAGATAACCTTTATTTTCTTTAATTGAATGTTAAA
>JAOTAY010000191.1:11743009-11756754 GCA_025629805.1 Erythroxylum baracoense
ATAACATTTACAAAATGTAACATAAAATCATTTATAGCTATTAATAAATACTATAATAAACTCAATAATGACATTTAGACAATGTTATGAAAAAATCACTTTTAACATTTCAAAACTGTTACAAAATACATATCTTCAACAATTTAAGGATATTAAAAAAAGTTAATATATAAAATTTTAAAATTTTTACAAATAACTAATTTATAGCATTTATAAAATGTAATATAAACTCATTTATAGCTATCAATAAATGTCATATTAAACTCGACAATAACATGTCAAGACTTTTACTAAAGCATCATATCTTTAGTAACATGGGTTATTATAGCATACTCATTAGTGTTACCATTCATATTTAATAGCACTTATCACCTGTTACCGTATGTCGTTTTAGTTGTAGTGTCTACATTCAATGCGTTTCTGGAATATTATGATATGTTTATATAAGATATTTTGAAAAAGAAGCTAGAGCAAATGTTAAAACTCAAAACAAACAATTTTTTGAAAGATCATTGTTCGTCTGTTGAGAAACAATTGTCAATAATTTGTACAAATGTAGTTTTCAAAAAGCTTCAAGTTAAAGTATTAGAAGTTTTTTTTATATCACATATAAAAGGAAAGTGAAGATGAGGAGGCTCTTACCTTTTAGGTGGAGGATTTTAAGGAACATTAATATTTTTTAATATCTTGGAATATAGAGGCTTTAAATGTGAGTTGTACATGCTAATCATTTAAATAAAAAGAAAGAAGAGGAGATTGCTTTAGTTAGATATAGGAAGAAGACTGAGATGATTTTGAGTAAAAATTTAGGTTTTAAATTATTTTAAATAAATTTTATGATGTATAAATGTTTGTTCTACTTGTTAATTGATTCTATTGACATAGGACCTAGAGGGTCAAAGGAAAATTAAATTTTTAATAAATTAAAAGCTTGAGTATTTTATTGTAACTTTTGATAGTTTTGTCTTGTATTAATGAAATTAAAAAAAGTTTAAGATTTTAAATATAATTTATCCTATTTGAATGTGTTATTTATGATGAAGAATATTGACATAGACATAACTAAGAATATATATATTGTATTGCTCTCAAGTTTGCAGGCATATACAATAACTAGTCAAAGTATTCCGGGTGTTCCTAACAAAGACACTTTGATGCTCAATTTAGTGAGAGTTAAGGATACTAAATATGTAGAGAAATAGCTAATAAAGTTTAATAATAATATGAGAATTGCTTGGGGTGGCTCCTTTTCATAAGCAATTGTTTAAAATATAAAACTAGACTCTAAATATCATAGTAAAGTTTGAATCTAACTTTTAATAGAAAGTTTAGTTGGTCCTTAATTAGTAGTCTAATTCCTAATATAACTAAATCATATCTTGATTGAACTTTCTATTTTTTGACAAGAAACTCTCTTACGTAGGGCTGAAGCTCACAAATGCTAAAGAAGGGTGATGAGTCGTGCTAAATAAATTAGATGCAATCCGTACACTCATTAATGGTCCATTATTAGCCTTAGAGTTTCTTCTTGAATCCTAAATCAAAAATGAAATTTTTAGTGCCTTAGAGTTTTAGGGATTTTCTGTTGATTAGGATAACCCTCAATAAGGGTGAGATCATCTCTTAGCCATTTCATCATAAGTTTGCAATAGTAAGGACAAGTTACTCCAAAATCATTTCTTAAATGCTAATTAAAAAATTAGTACAAGCATATTAGAGTAAGTATCATAGAAACATCAACTTTCAAACATTCATCTTATATTTACATAGTTTGACAAGAATCTTCCTTTAAAGGATTCTCTATGAATATTCATATAAAACAAAACTATCTCTCATAATGCAGAGACGTTTCCACTACTTTAGAGAGATAAATCATCACTTAATCTTAATCATTTATCTAAGTCAATCTCAACTATTCTTCCCTGTATAAAAGGTTTACTATGTAGAAGAACTCACTTTTATTATACCCTAAAAGTTGTTGAGAGAGAACCACCCATGCCTTTTGTATATATACCTGTATTCTTGATAGAGAAACCACTTATACATTCATTGTCTACCTACTTTTAAAAGAAACATCAACCTTCAAGCATCCATCTTATTCACAACTCAAGCCTACACAAGACATATTGATGACTAAACAAGAACCATCCTTCAGAATATTTCTTGTGAAACACATATGTCTTTTATAATGCATAAAAGCTTTTATCATCCATAGGAAGACAAATCATCACCTAATCTTACCAATAACACTAATGAGATTCAATATCAATAAGACATAATCAAAGACTGTTCTAACGCAATAAGTTAATTCTAGAATACAAATACGAAAATACACTGAAAAAGATATAAATTGCCATATTATAAAAAAAAGAAGGAATTAGGAATGATAAGATCCTAGAGTTTGATCGCCACTAACAAACTAAGAAAGATCAAAGTTTTTAAAGAACTTTAAGCAAGAATACTTTAAAAGATGGAAGAAAACCCTTTGAACAGTTTTGATTAATCAATAATAATGTAGGTAGTCAATTACAAACATAAGAAAGCCTTTTATAAATATAAAACCTTTAAAACTAGAATTCTAAAAGAAAATGATAACTTAAAATAACAAGATCCTAAATACATAAAATATGAGTCAATGCTTGTCTTGGCGAATGATGATATTAGGTTTGTTCTTAAACATTCAGTGTGTAAAATAAAGACCAGTCTGGCACTAGTTATATATTGAACTTTAACGTCAGTTTGTTTCTAGTTCTCCAATTTACAAAATCCGATAAAAGACTAGCAATGTTTTGCTTTTGTGTCCAATGTAGATTATATTATGTAACTAGAATCTTCATCTTCTTTTTGACACTTGACTTAAACCTTTGATAAGTGGGCTAACCCCCTTTTTGTGGGTCCCTTATATAGAAACCCAAGTAGCTCGAATCAATACCGAATTTCCATCATTTCTCCTCTCTTTAAAATGAATTTTTCCTTAAATTAGCACCTTTATGTACATAATCTGATATCACTTAATGCTTAATTAAGTAAGCATCTCTTATTTTTACTTTCTTTCTCAAGTGTCTACTCTCATTTCTTTCCTATTGAAATCTCCTGCTTACTCTTATAAATCTATGGTTGATCTTTATAAACTTGCTTATGTGACAATAGAGTAATGGTATTCAATTTGTCATTTATGGAAAAGGAATACATGTTCAAACCTAAAAACCATAGGTTAGAGAGAAGAGCTCTCATCTCCCTGTTAGATCCTTAATTTCCCAGCCTATTTAAACTCGGTTTAAAGAATTTGATTGCCTTTTCTAATAACTTACCTAAAACTCATCTTCCTCACACCTATTTTTTTAAGCCATTTTTTACCGTTAAGGGTAAGTCTAATCTCAACTCGTCCACCATTCCCCCTACCTCTACTGACCCTTTCCCCAAAACCTTACTTCCTACCTTAAATTATGTCCATGATTTTCCTCCCTTTCTTGCCTTGAGTAATCCCACTCCGACCACATTTCCATCTTCAGATTCCTTTGTACCTTCAACTAAAGAACATAACTTATTCTCCTCCTCCACTTTTAATCATGTTATAGATGTGGTCAGTAAGAATAAGGTGATTAAGGTTCCTTCCTAGAAAATCACCTAGAGCAACATGTAGGTGATTTAGAGTCTCTTGGATAGTTGAGGTATGTCATTCCTTCTTATCCTAGAGCTTATGTAGCCCCTTCCATAGAGGTTTTACAACTTGGTGCGAAAATAAGAACTTAACCATTATTGGTTACTTTTTGGAAAAAAGTTATCTTTTTCCTCTATTCAGTAATAGGCACATACAAATTGGAAAATATTTGATCTTGAACATGTACTGATTAGTGAAGATAATCTTTTCATCTTTAAATTTTCATATGTAGATAATGTGAAAAAAATTCAGGAGTTTGGTCTTTAGCACAGTTATAGAAGACCTGTGTTGGTTATTAAATGGTATCTAGGCATCTTCTTGGACAGAACTAGGTTAAAAACCATACCAATATGGGAAATTATTCATAAAATGCCTCTAGAATATTGGTCATTTAAGGAGCTTAGTTACATTGTAAGCTTGCTAGGAAAAATAATTAGGCTTAATGGGAATATTGGCAATATAAAAAGGATTAGTTATAAAAGGGGCTGTATAAAAGATCTCCTAGAGTTCATCAAGACTATGAGGTTTAATGAAAAAGGAGAGTTGATTAAGCTTTGTCAAAGTTTCCTATCTATGGAAGCCTAAAAAGAAGGATCAAATGATGGTCTAGAAAGTCAAGAACAAGGAACTATGGTCAAATAAGGAGGGGCAACCTACTACGAACAAGAATAAATAAAGGACTTTCTTTACTCTACCTATTGAAGTTGTCTCTACTTTTGAGATGTCTAAAATTAGTATTACCACAAGCCTTTTGCCTTTTGCCTATTGAAATTGATATGAGACATACGTCTAGTTGGGAAAACTAACCTCTAGTTGTTGAAAATATTCTGAGCTCAAAGCCTAATACTATCCTTGAGAATAAAGTTGAAATAGAGGAAAAACATCCTGTCATTCAACCTATCCCCTTAGAGATTGTAAAAAACCCTAGTCAAAGTGGTAAAAGCATCACAATGTCACTTGAACCTTTCATCAACAAGAGTAGGATAGGTAAGAAAGTTAGGAAAAAAATTCCAATTTCTCCCCCTCTATATGAACCTTCTCATCTAGAATGTAAAGGGCTTAAATGACCTAAGAAATTAAGTGACCTAAGAAAATAAGTGACCTTAAGGATTACCTTTCCATAAATAAGTCACATTTTATGGGCTTAGTTAAAAGAAAAATAAAGAAGGAACATTTTTTAAAGAGACTTTGGCTTTGAACAAGGAGTGGATCTTAGTCAGTAATCATGAAGCTCACTGTAATGGAAAGATAATCATCTCATTAGATCCTTCAATTTTTGTTCTTAGAAGATGTATATTCTTTTATCAATACTTACATTGTGACCTTCTTTTAAATAAACATTAAGCCCAAATTCTCATCCCCATAATATATGCCTCCAATTAGGATTATAAAGAAGAAAGTTATATGAGGACATAAAAAGGATTGGAAATAACCTTACTTCTTTATGGATCCTTGCAACTGAGTTCAACTGCATTCTTTCTTTAATGTAAGCTCAAAGCTATATGAGAAATCCAAAACCAAAACTTAAAGAGCTTTGTCAACTCATAAGAGAACTGGAGATTGCTAATCTAAATTTCTCAAGGAGACTCTTCACTTAGAATAATACGAAATGACATGATTGATTTCAACAAAAAAGATAAACATGTGCATGGTGAACTCAACATGGATTTCAAACTTACCTCTCAATCATGCAAACTTCATAAAGCAACTTACTTTGGCCCATTCCCCATTTATATTCAAGTTAAGCCTGAAGAAGGTAGGAGAAAGTCCCCTTTTTTGATTCATAATTCCTTACTATAGTGTCCTAACTTTAAGGAAGCTCTTAACACATGCCTTAGGTTTGAAGTTAAATGTTTTAATGCTTATAAATTCCATTACAAAATCAAAGCTACAAAGATGAACAATTTAAGATTTAAATAAATTAGACTAACCTAATGGTATGAGGGAAAAGAGAGGCTTTTGACGTTTTTAACAAATGTTAAGAAAGGTTAATAAGGCATCCTAATAATCCTACTCTTAGACTACAGGATGGTTTAAAGTTTAGAAAATATGCAATTGCCTTGTAAACCTATAATTTTAAACTATTGTAAAAGTCTAAAATCAATTGGCTAAAGATGTGAGATAGGAACTTTAAAGTTCTTTTTTTGGATGATCTAGGCTAAGAGAAATCATAATAGCATTATGGCTCTTGAAGACTTTAAAGGAAATCTTATCACTAGTTACATAAAACTTTAAAAAGGTCTACCTATAAGCACTTTAAAAAACTATTAGGTACAACCATTAAGGCCTCTCTCATGTTTAATAAGCTCATAAATGAACTGTAGAATTCATTCCCTCTAGATTGCACAAATGAATTACTAAGGGAAGTCACAATTATGGAGATTAAAGATACTTTGTTTTAATTTTCCTTTGATAAAGCCCCAGGTATAGATGTCCTTAATGTTAGGTTCTTTCAAAGCATATAGGAAGACACAAATGAGATGTTGATTAAATACGTTAAGGAATTTTTCATGTCTAGTAAGATTGTTACTAAAAGAACAAGACTTTTCTGTATCTAGTTCCAAATGTACCTAATCCTATTATCATGATTGACTATAGACTTATAACTTGTTGTAATTTGATCTATAAGTTTATAGCAAAAATAGCTAACAAGTTAAAAAATTCTTGCTTGTAATCATCAACCTTTATTAATGTGTCTATATTTAGGGGAAAAATATAGGTGATGATATTATGATTTCCTAGGAATTATTTATAGCCCTAAATTTGCAATTAAGATCTATGATTTGGAAATCTATTTCAATAAGTCCTTTAACTCTTTGAGCTAAAGTTTTATCCTCTCCTTTCTCCAAGGTTTAAGATTTATTTAAACATTCATCTCTTGAGTGTAAAGCTGTATAACATTAGTTTCCTACTCAAATTTAGTAAGTGGTGAACCAACAAGGATCCTAATAGTAGCCTAAGGTATTAGGCAAGGTGATCTCTTATCACCTTACCTAATTTTTTTTATGTATAGAGACCTTATTAGGCTTACTAAGTTGAAGATCACTAAAGACAATTTTAAGTATCATTATAAGTATGATAAAGTGGGACTCTTTTAGCTCTCCTTTATAGATGACCTGGTACTACTATGTGGTGCCACTCCTACCTTAATCAAACTACTTATTAACTCCGTAGAGGAATCTTAGGTCTACCCTTTAATCTTGGTAAAAGTTCCTTCTTCTTTTCAGCATGTTCCAATCCTAATGTTAGTGCATAGCTTACGCTAAGGGGTTGAACCAATAATAACTTCCCATGAAGTACTTTAGAGTTCCCTTAACTACCAAAAAGCTTATTAAAGGGGATTATTCTCCCCTTTTTAGTTCTATAAATAAGAAACTTAGTACTAGCGTAACAAATGCATATCTTATGGAGGAAGGCGGCTCTTATTACTACTTAACCAATTATGGACAATGGTGTGTTAAGATAAAAAATATGGAGGATTAATTATCATCTTTATTGTCATTATGAGCAAAATTATGCTAGTTAAGAGACTTTGGAAACTCTACTTTAATGGTGAAAACTTGTGGGCAAGGTCAATTGTCCTCCATTTCTTGAAAGGAATAAGTATCCAAAATATACGAGCTAACCTTGGAATCTCATCGACATTTAGTTAGATTTTGAAGATGAGAGAGTTAGTTAAAATACTCATCAAACAAAAGAATTGGTTATGAATGCAACACCTTCTTCTAGTATATTTACTGGCATAATATGGATCCCTTTATAAACTAAGTAAATTTCAATCCTTAAAGTTAATCATCATCACCGGAGGTAAAGTATAATTCTTCATCAAGAATAACTACCCTTTCACTCTACAAAAGGTATAGATGAAATCCTGAACAGTAAGCCTCCTTACTTTCTTAACTCCTCTTTAGAGACCAAAAAGGTTTTAACATTGAATAGCTCCCCATCCTTCATAACTAAATCTTATAAAAAGCTCCTGATGGATAATCAGAACTTGAAAACTTGGCATAAACTCATATAGGCCTCATTAATTTCCCCTTCCCATTCCTTCATACTTTGGCTTATAACCTGTAGAAACCTTAGAACTAAAGACTCCATCAGATTCTCCATTCCTGACCTGGCTGACATCTTGTGTGATGAAACACCTAAGACTTTGGATCACATTCCTGTTAACTGTAGGTACTCTACTTACTCATGGAACAATATACTTAACTTTTAAGATATAGTGCTAAAGCCTATGATGGACATATAATATAGTGTGGGCTCCTTATGTTTCCTTACAGGCCAAGGGTGATCTAAAGCTGTTCAGATATGCTTTTAGTGCCTTGGTGTATCACATATAATGAGAAAGGAACAATCAAAATTTTATTAAGGGGTCGTTGGACACAGAAACCAACTTACAGAACTTAAAGCGAAAGATTAGAACCAAGGCAATAGCTTATAAACTCTAATTTAATATGGCTCCTTTTATTTGTAATGTTTAGAACTTATAAACGATATCCTTAATGGTATGATATTCCATTACTAGCTAAAAACTTTTATGTGTAATAGTAGGTAACCTTTTTGTAACTTCTGTAACTATTTACTTCTATTAATGAATATATTTAAATTTTAAAAAAAGGAATAAGTGTTCTTATACCCCTTATATATGAATCTCCTATTAAATTGTCATGAATGCCTTAAACAAATGAGTCTTGCTTATATAGGAACCACATCATATTATGCCTTAATGGCATATCTAGTATAGAAAGAAGTTTTTTCTTTATTCATTCGCATAATCCTTTATCATATGCATTCTCAATGCCCTCCTAATCATTAGTAACCTTCCTTTTTTCGATTTTACAATATGCTCATTGTCACTAGCATCCTTTAATCTAAATATATCACCATTTTCTTCTTTTTTACTCACAGATACATACTCTCTATCCTCCCTCATCAATGTCACTCTCCCATTAGAATATTATGTAGTTATATGTCCTCTTCCTAAGTACTTGAAGCATTTGACATCTTGATCTTTAGTTGTAAAAAGAGGAATCGATCTTAACTTTCACCGCTTGATGTGTCCACTTTTAGTTTATTTACTCTATAATTTCACTTTAAAGCTTTATTTTCCTCTTTGCTACCCTGTGTTGTGCCATGAAAAAGAACTTGCACTATAAACATTAAAAAATTTAGCATGCATCCTTTTAGGTTGCCTCTTCACTTCAGGGCCATATTTACTATATCCTCCAATTTTACATAATGATGTAACTCTATAATATTGATAATTTTAGAATTCAGTCACAAATAAATTAAGTCATTCTCTCTTCATGATATTTCTCTATACTTGCTCTATCCATGACGTCTTTCTCCTTATGGTACTCCTCTACACTTTTAGAACCTTGAGTCAATGTTTGAAGCGTTTAGTAAAGATCCCTATAGTAGGAACTTGGCACAAAATATTTTCTTATCTTCATTTTCATCTCCTCTAACATTATGAAATATAGTTCTCTGTTCCTCCTCCTAGTGAGAATTTATTAATATCATAAATTCACGATATACTTATTAAACTCTAAAGTAGGTAGTTTAAACTTCTTCTTTTCCAAAAAGTTATAAGAATGAAAAACTAGCACCACATGTTACTCCCACTTCAAGTAGGCATCTAGATCTATATTCCCTATAAAAAATGATATTGCTATCTTAATGCTTCTTATATTATGTTTTATCCTTTTTTATAATCTCTTTCGTATCCTACACTAATCATATTCCCTCCTTATCTCTTTATTATTTATCCCCTTCCTCCTCTACCATCCCTTAGGTTTAACTTTCCTAAGTAGTTGGCAGCACCTTCAACTTCATAATTTGCCTCAAAATCATCCATCCTAGTAGCTAGAGGTTGATTATATTGTAGTTTAGCTATAATAGTAACTTCATATTTCCCCAATCTATCCCTAACTTCACCAAATTGTTAAAGGATTTGCTCATGATGTTCATAAACGATTCCTAGTCCACTCCCACTCTTTGCTCCTTACTTCATTTACCTTTGGACAAGTTTTTTACTTTAGGTTTGAGTTATGTTGTACCTATATGAAAAGTCAGCAATAAAAGTTGTCTCTCTCATATGCTTCTCTTCAAGTTTCATTTGACTCGCCACTTACACGCTTAACTAAATATTTTTTTAAATAGACAATATAAATCAATAATGCTAGTTTAAACCTTCCCCCTTTTTTAAATACTTCCAAATAAATAATTTTGAATAAATAGCAAACATATAAATAAAAACTATAAGCCAATGAACAAGAAAACTCAAAAATAGGAATTGAAACTCAAAATACCCAATTACTCAATAGAAAAGAAGAAGAATATAAGAAGTTTAAATTGCACAATAAGAAAAACAAGATAATGAATAATTAGAGTATATCGAATGTATCAAATACCTTGTCCCTATTAGAGAGAAATTAAAGCTCCTAATTTGTAATGCATATTGCAACTAGCCACTAAGGCACCACTTTTATGTAACTTTATATCTCACCTTTTTAGGGCTTCTTTTGATAAATTCTAAAAATAGAATTTTTTATTTTTCTTCTCTTTTTTTAATTGACTTAAAAACTCAAGAAATAAGGAATAAAAACAAACGAACAACTTGTTTTTAGAAAAAACTAAAGAATGATAAGAACAATAACAAATAATGATTATAGGAAACAAAGAAACAAGAATATTAAAAATGCAAATAAAAGATGTAAAAAACCTAAATATAGAATTATACTCTACTACCAAATTCTAATATAATTGATGAGATTGAATATTAATACAATAGGACCAATTATTGAATATTAATACAATAGGACCAATCATCATTTTAACATAATAAGTTAATTTAAGAATATGAATATGAAAAGTATACTAAGAAAGATATGAATTTCCACACTCTAGAAAAAAAGGATTGAGAGTAATAATATCATAAAGTTTGATTGCTATATAAGTTAGATAAGATCTAAGTTTTTAAAAAACCTTAAGCAATAATACTCTAAAGATGATAGAAAACTCTCTAATAGTTTTGATTGATCAATAATAATGTAAATAGTTAACTAAAAATATAAGAAAGCCTCTTATAGGCATAGAACCATTAAAACTAGAGTTTTAAAAGAAAAATAACAACTTAAAATAACAAAATCCTAACTATTTAAGATATGAATATGACACTTTCTTAGACAATATTGGTATCAATTTTATTCTAGAACATTCAATATGTAAAACAAAGATTTGATTACATGTTAAACTTTAATGTTGGTTTGCTTCTGTTTGTCTAGTCTGTAAAATCCAGCGAAAGATTAACATGGATTTATTTAAATGTCTACTACTGGTTACATTCTATAACTATAACCTCTAGCTTCTTTATGGAATTTAGCTTGTACCTCTTATAAGCAACTTGTGCTCCTCTTCGTACCTCCATTATGTAGAAACTCATGTACCTTGAGTCAACGTAAAATTCCCATCATGTTGAGAGAAAAACTTTCTATGTATCTTACCTATCTACTTGTATTTTTTAGAGAGAAACCACCCATGCCTTTATTGTTTGCTTACTTTGTGAAAAAGTTCAATCTTAAGGTGATAAAACAAACCTGCCACATTTTTACAGGTAAGACCACATCCTTCCTTTTATATTTGAAATTATGGATTGCAGCAAGGATATGAGGATTAGTTTTAAGAGTGGGGCTAAGGTGTATCTATATAAGTTTAGTGACATCTAACTTTAGAAATAATAGCCATACATCTTGTAGGTCTGTCAAGAGACTATCTTCTTCTTTTATAGCAATAAGGTCTCCTTTTAGAATATCATATGAACTTTACTCAATCAAGTCTAGTAAAAGGCTTCCCCTTTGAAGCTCTTCATCAAACTCTTTACCTGGAGACTTTAATAAAACTTTTTAAGCGTGCCTAAAGTTTAACAAGTTGTAGAAAGTTAATTTCAACAAAATTTTCTTGAATTGATCTAGTAAAAAGAAGAAGCAAAAGGTGATATAAAATGATAAGGTCAATAAGATCAAGCCATCTATCCATAGTTCGTTAACCCTCTCCTTTTCACTCATCCCAACTAGTAGAAAAAGTTATTGCTCTCCATGTTCTGCTAGGCTAGTTTATAGAAGATGAGTGTTTCTTCCCCAAACTTATCTTAAAAAATATTGATATTGTCTTTAATAAGGTTAGAAGCGGATCTAAGATGAGTTCAAGGATATGCAAATCATGGAAGAGATATTGATTGTATATGTGTATTCTTCAAGAGGCATCTTGTTGGAGTAAGTTTGCTTAGTTCATCAAATGTTTGCCATTTACTTTTTAACAATGACATTATATTTTCAATTTTTAAGTCATTACTTCTATAATCATGGGCTATAAAAGGTTTAAAAAGAACTTAGTAGGTCTACCAAAGGAAAGAAAAGGCTAAGGGTGCTAAAGTTGTTATAGTTATTCAAAAAGAAGGAGGAAGCTGTTAAGGAACAACTATTCAAGCTCCTTGATGGACTAAAGAAAGAGAACACAATATTAAAGGATGAGATAACAAGCTTGAGGGTTGAAATGGTTGACTTATTAATCAAAAACTAAAAGTTTGACTGCGATGACTGCAAATTTGATGTCATTCGACATTACCATAAGTCTAATTTTTTCAAGAATTAGAATTATAATAACCTTATCAATATAAAAAGGGTAAGGTTTGAGATCTTATAGGAAGGAGTCATAATATAAGTACCTAAATTGACCCTTTATTGATTTATATATTAATAGTGCTTATATTAAGTTTCAACCAACTCAAATTGATGAACATAATGTTTAGGTCACTAGTCATGTAGGTGGGGAGTCTCACATCGTTGATAATGATAACCCTGCTTCTTCCAAAGGTGCACCTCTCCTCATCTAGGCCCCTTATTTTTTTTCTTCTTTTATTTACCTTATACATAGGGGTGAAAAATGTAAGAATGCTTTGGGCACTTCTATCTATATTTTCATTTTTATGAAATTTCAATTTCTAATTATTGATGTATTTAGAGCTTAATAGACCTTCAAAGTTTAGCACCTTTACTTTGGAAATTTTTGAAAGAAAATGATAATAAATCTAGCACTCATATAAAGTCTAGCTTACTCAATCACTTTTATTGACAATTTTTTAAAAGAAAATTAAAATAAACTTGATAAGTTTGTGGGGTTTAACTCCTTTTAATTGACAATTTTTAAAGTTAAATTCAAATGAACTTGACAATAGAGTCTAGCTCCCTTGCTTTGTCTAATTTACATAAATTACAATGAATTAATAGGCTTGTCAAAATTGGCTTTTATGTCTTGTCAAGTTTCTAAAATATTTAAGTTAGAGACTTGTGTTCTATTGTTATTCTATGACAACGGTTTTTATTGGCCTTGAGGGTTTTTTTATATCAGAAAGTTTCAAAAGACTTCTCTTAAACTTAAGACCTTTAAGCTTGTAAGTTTTTCTTTATGCACAAAGGAGCTAAAAGTTCTTTTGGACTTGAGGCCTTTCGACTTGTAGATATTTCTCTGATGCTATAGAGCTAAAGTGACTTCTCTTCTAATTAAGGCCTTACACTAAGGGTTTGTTTGGTAGGAGGGTTAGTAATGGAACGGGATAGAACGTAATGCACCTCCATCATTTGGTTGAGGGTTTTATAATAGAATAGAACGGAATAAGATGGAAGCGGAGGGTTTAATGTTACATTCCACTCCATCTTAAACAGTGAAAATAAGAAATCTCCGATTTGGGGAGTTTAGGATTGAACATAAACTAATAAATATATACTACCTCATATACGCTCAATAATTTTTCTTAATATCAATTATTTCTTCTAACCCTAATCTTCTTTGCCTCACACTCATTTATTACGGTCAGTAAAAATTGTATATAATTAATAATATTTTTATATTATTTTACCTTACCCTAATAATAATATTTTTATATTATTAATAATAAATTGTATATATTTAATAATAAAATAAAAACATTTTAATAAAATTTTTAGTAATGAAAAATAGAAAATATATAAAAAATTATTCTTTAATTGTTTGTATATATTTCTATATAAATAAAAATATAAAT
>JAOTAY010000191.1:11756854-11769763 GCA_025629805.1 Erythroxylum baracoense
AGCACTGCTTCCTGATGGTGGTCCTTCTGGTTGCTTCTTCTTTCAGATGGAGAAATCTTCCTTCTGATCAAGTCCTCTTGTGTTTGATTTTGAACAACGTCTGTTCTGTGTATTATTGCATTACAGTATCCGTCTGAAACTTAAGATTTTCCTTTTACCCTATTATAGTTGTAGAATTCATGAATTGTTTATGTAACAGTATCTTTCTTGGATTCTCCTGTTAAAGTGTTGCTAATGTGTTAGTTTGATTTGTTCGTGTTGGTAGCCATGAAATCTGTAATCATGATAAAAGATTGATGATTTTAAGAATTCCGATTAAGATAGATTTATGATAGAACTGAGTTTGCTTTTTTTTTTTCATGTTTATTTAATAGTGCTTCAAAATTAATGGAATACTTTGTAAGTGGACACATCAGTTCTCATCCTTCAATACAAGTTTTCCACTTCTTTTTCATTAGTTATAACTATTGAAAGTTAACATCTTGATGTATATATGGTTGTGATTTCTATCCTACCCATCAATTAGGCTAATTGTTTATATCATGGGATGTAAGCCTAACTTCTAGGAGTAGAGTTTCCAAACTGAGCTTAACTTCCATTATAAGCTAACCTATGTACGTGTACATATTGGCTGATGAGCTAGCAAATCTGAGTACTTGATTTTCTCCAAAACTCTTTCTTATCATGGTATCAGAGTAGGTCTTGATACCGTCGACCTAAATCCTAGAGCAATCAACTGACGATAAAGCTACTTATGATAGACGGGAAAAAGACCGCCGGCACAACAGTCTTTCCAATCCGCTGGGGACTAATTCCTCTTCCCCATACTATCTCAATTCATTTGATCGTCCAGGTGCTACCTTGGTCAATTGTCTCCTTAATGGAGAAAACTATGGAACTTAGAGACAGGCCATAAAGGTGGCACTTTGAGCCAAAAGCAAGCTTGGATTCATAGATGGAACCATCGTCAAACCAATCAATGATCCAACCCTTCTGCAAGCTTGGCACAAGTGCAACTTCATGGCGATATCCTAGAATTTTAATTCACTTGTTGTTGATCTCCTCTCTAGCGTTGCATATGAAGATTCCGCTAAGGAGATTTAGGACGATCTCAAGGAGAGATTTGCGATTGTTAAAGCTCCTCGAATTCATAAGTTAAAGTGTGAATTGGCCTTGATGCAACAGCGAGATCTTTTTGTAGTTGCTTATTACACCAAGTTGAAAGTTTTATGAGATGAACTTGCTAACTATTCAAGTATCCTAGAGTGTACATGTGATGCAGTTAAGAAACTGTTGGCAGAATGTGAAGGTGAGAAACTTCATAATTTTCTTACAGGACTAATCGATCACTTTAGTGTCATTAGGTCACAGATATTGAACATAGAACCCTTACCAAGCATCAACAAAGCCTATGCGTTGGTTAGTAAAGAAGAAAAGGAATTGAAAGTTGCTATTGCTAGGGCAGCAACCTTTGCAATAAAATTTACTCGTGCAGGACAACAGGTCAAGGACCCTAAATGAGCCAACATGCTTTGAGCATACTATGGCAAAATATGACATCCCTATGATAATTGCTTCAAGTCTAAAGAGGTTATCTTGATTGGTGGAAAAGGAACCAAAAGAGGGCTGAAAATAAAAGGGCAACACCAAATCAAGCCCATTTGGTCAATCAAGTGTCAATAAGCAATGGAGGAGACCAAGAAAATGGTCCGTACATTAGTCAGGAGCAATTTGACTACTTTATGTCTCTACTTGAGAAATATGAAAGTACAATAAATTTCGCTGGTAAGGAAACTATTGGTTCTTTAAATTGGATTATTGACAGTGGAACGTCAGAATATATGATTTTTAATCAAAATTGTCTCTCAAATACTAAGGTTATAAGAGATGCTTCACCTGTATGACTCCCAAATGGAAGTCGTTTGGAGATTGACTCTCAAGGAGAACTTGCTTTGTCTTCAAACATAAAACTGAAGGGTGTTTTATGTGTTCCATCCTTTAATTGCAACCTTTTATCTGTGAGTAAATTAACTCGTGATTTAAGATGTTCACTAACATTTTTTCCTAATTATTATATCCTTTAGGACCTCGACTCGAGGATGACGATTGGCAGGGGTGAATACCAAGATGGACTTTACTATTTTTAGAATACTAGTGAACATGTTGTTGCTAGTTTGAGATTAGATTGTTCTAGTATTATTTGGCACAAACGCCTTAGACATGTTTCTTTTGGAAAATTGTCCTCTATTTTTGCAACCTTCTGATATGCATATTGATAGAATAAATAAACATTGTGAGTCTTGCTTTAAAGCTAAGTAAGCAAGAAAACCTTTTCATTTGATTTCTAATTTTTAACTAATCCATTTGATCTTGTTCACTTGGATATTTAGGGACCATATAAGACTGCATCTAATTATGGACGTCATTACTTCCTGATGATAGTTGATGATAGTTGATGATCACAACAGGAGCATTTGGGTCTATTTTCAATGATCTAAATCTGATGTTGTCTCACAATTTGTTGTATTTCATGCGACGATCAAAAATCAATTTCAGAAAAATATTTTGCAGGTAGGACCTGATAATGCACTAGAAATAATTGTGGGATCAATGTTAGAATTTTTTTCAACTGAACAGAACCCTTATACAAACTTTGTGTTCTTATATGGCACAACAAAATGGCATTATGGAAAGGAAGCATTGACGTTTACTTAAGATAGCTTAAGCTCTTCGTTTTCAAGCAAATCTTTCATTAAAATTTTGGGGTGAGTGCATTTTAACCGTGGCATACCTAGTGAATCTCGTGCCATCCAACAAATTGAAGGGTAAAAGCCCTTTTGAAATTCTATTTGGAAAATTAACTTCAATTAAACATTTACGAGTATTTGGATGCATTTGTTATCTACATTATAAACCAAAAATTAAAGACAAATTTGAAACTCACTCTAAACCTTGCATCTTTGTTGGATATCTAATGGGCCAAAAAGGTTACAAGGTTTTTGATCCAGAAACTAACCAAATTTTTATTTCTAAAGATGTCGTGTTTCACGAAAATGAATTTCTTTGCAAGACTGAAAATAATGACACGGACTTCGTTCGTCCATCGATTCCAGATTTTGGTAGCATTTCAATATCGAAACTTGAGTTGCAAGAAAATTGTTTCTCAATGGATGAGCAAGTCATCTCTCAGGAAATTGAAAACGATGAGGCATCCCCAACTTCAGTGGTTTCGTAGCCAGCTCTACCAAATTATCTAGTACAACATCTGGTAAATCAAGAAGGAAGACCACAACGAGAGAGACATCCACCACCCTATCTTCAAGACTATGTGACAAATATGACTGAGGTAAAATGGTCCCTAAAATTGGTCAATCAAGTGTCTCTAGGTAAGCAATATCCTTTGGCTCAAAATCTTGATTATTCGAAATTTAATTTTGCTCACAAAAGCTATCTTACAGCTTTGGCAGAGCAAACTGTCCTCAAAACTTTGAACAGGCAAATCAAGATCCTAATTGGCAAAATTCCATGAAATAAGAGATTAAAGCCTTAAAATTGGACCCTTGAAAACTTCCCATAGGGAAGAAACCGACTGAAGTAAAATGGGTTTTTAAGATTAAACGCAAAGTAGATGATAGCATTGAGCGCTACAAAGCTCGTTTTGTTGCTAAAGGGTTTAGCAAATAGAGGGTATTAACTATATATAAATTTTTACACCAATAGTGAAACTGACTAATGTTCGATGTCTTTTATCTGTAGCTGTAGCTAAAAATTGGGAACTGGATGTCCATAACATCTTTAAGCAAGGAGATCTTTGAGAGGTAATTTACATGGTACAAGCCTCCAGGTGTGACAAAACTAGGAGATTCTCGAGTCTGCAAATTTTGAAAATCGCTTTGCGGGTTCAAACTGGCACCATGCCAATGGTTTGAAAAATTTTATCAAACTCTCTTACACTATGGTTTCCAATAGTCTAAATGCAATTATTCGTTGTTTACTATGAGATTTGACAATGACTTACTTGCCTTGCTAGTCTATGTTGATGACATTATTATTGCAGAAATAATGGTAATTATTATTGTTGCAGTGAATAAGGTTGATCACTTAAAGTGTTGGAGTTTAATTGGAAAACTTCCTCTTATTCTTATCATGTAGGAGTTTGATTTTGAATACGTTTTAGATAGACGTCTTTACAAGTTAGAGTCAGATTAAGATTATATTAGAAAACCTTATAAAAGAGACGTTCCTCACAACAAAAAAAGGTCCTCTCTTCTTACGTTTCTCGTAATTCTTTATCTTTCTTCTATTTTTGTTATTAGAGCGAAAGCCATGCGTGGCTAAACTTAATCATTTTGATTCAAGGGATTCGATATTATAGTTGTAACTTTGTGAGGATTTGTGTTTCAAACTTTTATTTACGTTTTAATTCAAGTATTTCTTATTTTGAGTTCTCATATTTCATGAATGATTGATATTTGATTAATCTGACACTTTAATTTGATATTGATTATTATATCACTATCCAGAAATTCAATGATCTGTAGTTGTCATGATGGAATGGTTCAAGTAGCAAATAGGTTTTTTTTTTATGAATTTTCATATTTAACTTATGATAAACAAGAAAACTAAATTGAACAGTTACAGCTATCTCGATTATTTAATTAAAGTTTTAATCTTTTTCACGGAGTTTATTGCTATCATTTATTTGATATGGAATGCTATCACACCCAGTCAATAGATGATAAGTTTTAGTTTGGATGCTAGGCTTGAACCAATTAATTTAGGAAAATTTGAAACATATTACGGCTATCCTAATATGTTTAGGACTAACTGCTTGAATCGTGAAAATATTCCTTTTAGACCAATGATCAATGTTACAATTAGATTCAAAAACTTTAATGATGAACTTACTATAACTCACAAGAAAAACTTACCTTTTATTTTGCAGGCTCTAAAGGTAGAATTAAAGTTGTTATCTGATCACCTAAAGTACGTCTATTTAGGTGATGAAAAGTTATTACTCACAATCATTTCAAAAAGGTTGACTGCTATTACATAGAAGTTTGGGCAGAACCGGCCACGTCGAGCATAACAACATTAAACAATTGCGCTTTTTGGAAGGTAAGATATGATTATTTTATTTTATTTTAGTTATATATAACTTGCATTTAATTGCTTTTGAAAAATAAATTTATTGGCCTAAAGGAAAAAGAAGGATTTAAAATTCTAGACTACTAAATCTCATAAGGCGAGACCTTGCCTTATATAATTTAGTGTTATGAAGTGAAAACCTTAAAATTTCATACTACTAAATCTCATAAGATGAGTTTAAAAAATTCTTCTTTTTTCTTTTCTCGTTTAATTATTTCCTTTCTTTATTTTCTTAAATTTTTTTTACCTTTTTTAAGAAAAGACCTGAAAAACCTAATCTGCCTTTTCTCTTTGCAGCAAATTAAAAGAAAAATATCAACTACAAGTAGCCCTCCTCTCACACAACCCAAAGCTCCACAAGCAGATGCCCAAAGCCAATCACCACACCCACACCGACAACGTACAACACACCCAATGCTTCACCAGTCAACTCACACAGTCACCAGTCATACAAAATTGGTCGCATGCCCACAGCTTGCCCTCAACAAGCCTATAACACCAAGCTAACATAATAGAGGCAGAAAATTCACGCAGCAAGCAGTGACAGTAGCATCATCTTAGAGCTACTAAAAATGTTCTGCGTTACATTACTAGGACTATTGATTTTGGGATCTAGTATTCCAAAGGTGCAAATTTCAGCTTAATTGGATATAGTGACAATGACTGAGAGGATGTATTGATGATCGAAAGAATACATAAAGTAATGTTTTTAAGTTGGGATCTGGAGCAATTACTTGGAGCTCACAGAAATAGGATGTTGTTGCATTATTGTCATTACAGGCAGGGTATGTTGTTGTAACATTTGCAGCCTATGAAGTCATGTGGTTACGAAGGTTGTTGGCTGATATTCTCCATGAGCAAGAAGATGCAATTGAAGTCTTTTGTAACAATAAAACAACTATTCAATGACGAAAAATCCAGCTTTTCACAACAAAACAAAACATATTGACATCTGTTATCATTTTATTCACAATCTCACAACAAAAGGCATTGAAATTCTGTAGCACAATGTCAGCATACAAAGTTGGACGGTAAGTACGTAGTTGGACGTGAAACAAATAGAGGAAATAGGTATCTAATTAACAACTAAGTCTAGTAGCTAAGTCATTCTATTAATACCTCAGGAGTTTTCAAGTTTTGGGGTTCGAGTTTTACAGATTCAAGGTTTCTAGCTACAGAAAGAGAACGCCATGAGACTGGAAGAGCTCCTCATTCTTAACGTATGCTCTCTAACTCTCTCTAACATTAAGGGTCTATTTGGTTGGAGGTTTAGTAATGAAACGAAATAGAACGTAACACACTTCTATCGTTTGGTGAAAATTTCGTAATGGAATGGAACAGAATATGATGGAAACGAAGGGTTTCATGTTACGATCAATTCCATCTTAAACAATGAAAATAAGAAACCTCCGAGTTGGGAAGTTTGGGATGAAACGTAAACTATTAAATACATATTATTTAATATAGCCTCAATAATTTTTCTTAATACCAATTATTTCTTTTAACCCTAACCTTCTTGTATATAATTAATAATATTTTTATATTATTTCTCCTTACCCTAATAATAATAATTTTATATTATTAATAAAATTATATATAATTAATAATAAAATAAAATTTTTAATAAAATTTTAATTAATGAAGATAGAAAACATATAAAAAATTATTTTTTAATTGTTTGTATATATTTCTATATAAATAAAAATATAAATAAATAATTTTTAAATATAAATCACATATAATAGAATAAAATTTATTAAATAATTAATAATAATATTTTTATATAATTAATAATAAATTGTATATAATTAATAATAAAATAATAAAACTTTTATTAAAATTTTTATTATTTTAAAATATAAAAAATTATTTGTCTTAAACAACCGTGACTTTTTAATTGGATATGATTTTTGTTTTAAAATCATAACGTTAAAGCTCTTGCGACAACCATTTTAATATCAGGAATATAATAGTCATTTATTATACATTACATTCCATTTCATCCATCTTCCAAACAATGTTTCATTACTTTACATTATAAACCCTTTCATCCCTTCTAACCAACTTTTCACTATATGACATTCCATTCCATTATAAACCGTTCATTTCCGTTCCGTTCCGTTCTATTAATTAACATCCAACTAAACAAGGAACCAAAGGGACTTCTCATAGACCTAAGTCCTTTAATCCTACAAGTTTTTTTTTAATAAATTAGAGACTTGAGACTTTTAGCTCTGCATATTTTTCTTCAATGAAAACCTAATGAGACTTCTTTTAAACCTAAGTTTTTAGGCATAAAGGCTTTCTTTGATGTTAAGTAGTTAAAGGACCTTAAATAAATTTGAGACTATTAGTACTTGTAAGTTTTCTAATGAACTAAAAAGCTAAAGATATTTTTCCTGGAGCTCTTTAAATTTTGTGTGTCTAAACTCTTATAAGATCATATAAAACTATTTAAAGTCATGCCGAATTTTCTAGCATTTTTGGCACTTCACCTTGTTAATTAAGACAAAGGTTAGAGAGGTTAAGTTCATATGTAGAGAGCAAGTTCATGCCAAGGAATGGATTTTTTTGACATTTACATGGGACAAGACAGATTGTTGAGAGGGTTATACAAAAAAAAAAAAAAAGTGGGTTGGATATTAGACTATAGTTGTGGACTTGAGCAAGAATGTGTATTTAGTGGAAAAGACAGATGTTTGCAAGGTATTAGAGGTAAAGATGTCGACCAATGTAAGGGTGAGAGTTTTTGTATATGTTTGTCTTTAATTTTGTCGAGAGGAAGATGAAAGCTAATTAACTCAATGATAACCCATTCTAACCTAAATGATGACTTCAAAATAAGGTGATAAATCTCATGCTGTAGGAAGAGATGATGTTTGAACTTTTGAGAATTTGAAATATAAAATCTGCAAGAGTAGGAGGACTTATTGGGATTAACATGCGTGAAACTTCACATGGCCATATGGACTCATTTAAAGCCATGCCAATATTAGCTGAAACTTCATATGGCCGTATGGTCTCATTTAAAGCCATGCCAATATTATCAAATGTCAAAATATAGGTCTAAGTTGACGTGAAGGTGGCTGTCATTTCATTTGTTTGATGATATGGCATATCACATATAAACTTTTGTTAAGAGAGTTAAGGGAAGGAATTGAAATAGGAAAAAACTAATATTTAGGACTTAAAATAAAAAATAAAGGTACTGAAATAGGAAATCACTTATATTAGGAGGACTAAAAATATCGTTATCCCTTTTCTTCATAAATCAAGGTGTTGAATTTAACTTCTCTTAGACTTAGGGATTTTTAGGCATGCAGGTTTTTCTTCAATGTTAGGGGGTTAAGAGAGTTAAGAATTTTAAGCTTGTAGGTTTTCTTCTATGCTAGGGATCTGAAAGAACTTCTCCTAGACCTAAGACTTTTATGCCTACAACTGTTTCTTAAATGTTAAGAAGTTAAGGGATTTCTTCTAGGCCTAATTCTTTTAAGCCTATAGGTTTTTCTGTGATACTAGGAGACAAGGAACTTCTATTAAACCTGAGACTTTTTGGTTTGTAGTTTTCTTTTTCAATATTAGGAAGAACATGAGACTTTTTTGGTCTACAGGTTTTTTTAAGACTTAATTCCTTTTGTGTCAAATTCAGACATATATCTTTTAGAGCTTCCATTTAATGGTAATATCTCCTTAGATTAGTTAATTATCACGTATTTTCTCTTATAATTCCTTCTTTATATATGATCTTAACCCTTTATGATCTCTCCCCATAATTATGCATATCGTCATTTGTGTCAGGTATGGTTCCCTATCTGGTTTCCTAGCTCTTAATCTTCACAAAGGACTCTTTATTATGTAGTCATCTCTATCGTTTTCCTTTAGAAACCATTTTAGCATCCCTTGTTTGATCAAGTCATTGGCCACTATTTTGACATTCCTACAATCTTTAGTCTCTTGTCCAATATCCTAATAGAAATGAAAGTATAAATCTTGTCCCTTTTGACAATATTAGTTGTCATTCCTTTGTTTTTGGTTTCTAACTCATTTTTCATATAATTTCCTTTGGACTTTGTTAATCAAAGATGTATCCCTCTCTATTCTCATTATTATTATTAGTTAAACTTTTCTTATTTTGATTAACATCTTCTAGATCTTTAATAGTTTATGCTCAAATTTACAGATGTTCAAAATTCTAACTTTATTTTTTCTATATAAAGTTTCAAAAATTTTAACAGGTATGAGTCCATTTATGAAAGCTACTAATGCCACTCTTATACTAGGACTAGGGATTTAGGTAGCCTTAAAGTTGGAAGTGTTATAAGTAATCTTTTAAAATTTTTTGGTGCCTTTGAGTTACAAATATTAAATAGGTGGAGTTTATAAGTCAGTGTCTATTATTAACAAAGTTTGACATGCACCTAGTGGCTTATATATTGAAATTGGAGGCATGGCCTAACCAAAATTATATTACATCGGCCAAGGTGGAGGACAAGACTTTATATTTTATGGAGTTAAATGGATCATATAGGTCCATGAGTTTTCTATATCGATGTATACGATCAATATGATCACAGATGCCTTCGTAAGTGTCCAGGATTGATATATTAAACCTAGGCAGTAACGGCTTCACTAAGACATTATATGTTAGTTAGCTATCGATATCATACTTGATCCTCATATTTCCTATCTCAGTGGCATTACTTGTAGAAGTGCAGATGAGGCCCTTTTCAACAATGGTCGTGGGGTGTAATTATATTGTCTTTCTTACATCAATTACTTGACTTATTATCATAACATCTGAATTGTAGCATCTTGATCCTCGAGTTAGTAATTGACTAGATGAATTTTAAGGGTATTGGTTGTTCCAATAAGGTTAGTAGATGAATTGTTTTTTTTGGTATTTATTATTCTTTTCATGGACGATGAAAACTCAAGGTTTATTATTATTGATTTTAATGATGACCTTATAATATTTCAAAATTTAAAATCGGATTTATTTCCTTGTATAAATAACGACATGTTTTTTAAAAGAAATAAAATTATATGATAAATGCTTCATTTATTTCATAAATCTTCCTTATATTAATGAATCATGTTATGTTTAAACTTATTCTTTCTAAATAAATGAATCTCTTATATAAAATGAACCATATACACTCAAAACAAGGTGATGAATCGTGTTAAATAAATCAAATTCGATTTGTAAATTCATTAATATATTATTAGTTTTTTATATAAAATTTTCTTTGCTTATATATTTTTATTTGATGATGCATTAATCAATTGAAAGATTATTATTAATCGATAACTTTTACTAGAAATTTGTTAGAACTTTACTTTATTAAATACGACTTTAAATTGTTTTTCTCCCGCGCACTCTTTTGTAATCCATACATTTCTTTGAATGCTTCTTTATTAGTTTACTTATTAAGTACACAATAAATGATTGCATGTATTAAATTTTATTATTAATTATTTAGGTTGTTATTTGATTTATAATTTTAATAGATTATTTATAATATATAGTAATGGATTATCATGTATTTTTAATATGTTATTTAAAACATTCATAAAAATTATGAAGAAGGATTATACACATGATGAATGTCAGTTACAGATTTTCCGCTGTAAAAAAAATTCATAGTCAACGTTCTAAGATTGCTGAAGTATTCTGACCTGGTGTTAATTTTAAGAGACACTGAAAAAAGAAATGTTGTGGAAGACGATTATCACATTATTTGAAGGAATTAACAAAGATTTGGTTAAATGGTTAGATACTTTCTTCAGAGCTAAGATTCATTTCTACTTCCTTCTTGTTCATTACTATATAAATATCTCGCTATGACGGTGAAAAGGTGACAGGTTTGGCTTTGATTGCTCGCACAAATTAACGACACAAACCGGAAAGTAATGCGTTCTATGTCATCAAGCATAGCCACGAAGGACCGACACATGAAAAACAAAATTAATATCCACATGACTCCACACGTACTGGAAGAGCCATAAAAGTCCGGTCGCCTCAGGTTGGCTAGCTCATGAAAATTGGGAAGCGACAACCATTACCCTTGCACCAACGATGACATGCCTACTCAGGAAATTATGAAACAACAGCCATAACTCTTGCACCAGAATATTGCCTGAATAATGGCATGCTTGTGTCTTTCCCTTCCCAATATAGAGCTTGGTACTACTGGGAATAGTGTTCGACAATTTGGACATTTCCCGTAAAGTTAGACAAACATTTATTGTATTTTTCAATTTTCCAATAACTTATCAGTTAAGTTACGTAATTTGATTCGGGTAAGGATAATAAAGTGGTTCAATAAATGATCTAAGTCAATAGGTCGAAGTTTAGGGAGAAAATAGATCTCGATTAGTGTGGACCTGACCCATATCGGGCCTGTGATAGAGATGTCGGTTTATGTCTTACAACTAATCGCTTTGGTTGTTGTTAGTGACAAATTATTTAAAGGCATTATTTATCTTCTACATATTTAGATGCATATGATAAAGTTCATGGAATAATTATACATTGCAAATGAAATTATAATGAGATTATAATTATGAGATTCATATTACATTTATGTAATATTCCTAAATGTTCCTAGTCATTGTTCTACTAAGATTGGACATTAATAGAACGGAAAACGACTAGCACACATTCTGTTTTTCCTTATGAAGGAAGTAGTTGATCTCATAGGCCAAAGTATAGAGATACTTAAACAAACATGTGGGTACTTGCTAGAGAACAAGTTTACTTAACAGACCCAATATGAGAAATCCATTTGGAACATTACTTGTATGTCTATGGAATTCTCATTGTGATGATTGTATAAGTGATCCTTTGACTTGAGGTCATCAAAGTTATCTTGTATGAGGATTACTATGTTTTGATACTACTTATGATCTATTTAATCATGGGTCGTTTAATCGGTAGTCATTTGATATAGCATGAATTATATGGAGATAGTTATATGATCAAAATATGATTCATTACCCTAAAGTAATTAGGGAGAATGTTCTGTTGTTCTCGATTAATATTGATTCGGAAAATTCTTGGCCAAGGTGGAATGACATTTTATAAATAGTTTACAAATGTCATTAATTGAATCGATAGCTAAGGGTGGAGAACTAATATGATTGGACTCAAAATAGAGTAGAAATTAATTTCATACTCTATGTCTAATCGGAACATTATATAATGAAAGGAATGAATTATACGGAAAAATCATACATGAAAAGATTAGTCAAAACCACTTTGACATTCTTAAATATTTGGGTGGTCATGATGCGTTACTAAACGCCAATCTTGATCTATAATATTGTTTAATTAGAAAATTAAAGATAAATTAAAAGGAATTAATTTGAATTAGAATTAGGATTTATAATCATTGCCAACATATTTGGGAACCTAATGGGTCTCACATATAAAATGGGTTGAAGAGAGTAAAGTTAATTTAATCAAGTTGGACTTGATTATAAAGTTTGAGAAACTTTATAATTAAATATGAGACATTTAATCATTAAGGATCAATATGAGATAATGAATCTTATATAGATATAATTGGTATTTAATGAGAATTATTTGCAATTCTAATTAAAGTTCAATTGAAATTAGAATTTAATTTCAATTAAATTACTAAAACGTCCAAAACTTATTATAAATAGGCTTAAATTCTATGAAGCTAGTACTTCACGCTTAACCCTCTCTGTAAGAGTTACAAAGTTCTCTCAACCTGTTCTGTGGATACCGTTAGAGGT
>JAOTAY010000191.1:11769863-11799178 GCA_025629805.1 Erythroxylum baracoense
TATTTATATCTAATTAAATATATATTATTAATAAAATTTTTCGACGGTTATAATTTAAATATAATGGAAATATATATATTTAAAAAATTTTAATAAAAAATTTGCTATATACGATATCGACGGACAATATGCTCCGTCGGTAATAAGTAAGCTTATTTACCAACGGACAAAACGTTACTGTTGGTAACTTTACCGACGGTATTAAAAATATTCCGATGCTAAATTTACATACAGTTTAGCAACTTACTGTCGGTAAAATTAGCGACAGAAACTTTCTGACGGTCGGTAACTTTTCAATTGAAATTACTGACGGTAAAGAAACTTTCCGTCGGTAAGTTTAGCTACTGTCGGTAATGTTAAATACCGACGGAATATTTGTCATTTCTGTCGGTATTTTCCTTCCCTAATTCACTATTTTCTTGTAGTGATTACACCACAAAGGTTTTAAAAAAATATTTTCGATAATTTTCAAGATTAATTGAATTTTTTACAACATTGAATATGTTTCCCTACTCCTATAATTTAGTTTTCACCTGTTGAGTGATCTTTTTTATTTCACTGACTATAATTTAAAATGTTTTTATGCTGTAGATTAACACCTGCTTTGGTATCGGCTAATTCTTAACTTTTAATTTTGTACATTTATTTAAATTTTTTTAAATGAAAATTTTAATTATAAATTACAAATTATTTTTGCATCAGATTATAAATAGTTGAAATATAATTATAGAAAATAGACAATAGGAACAATTTATGAGAAATAGGTTGAGTGGCTGGGCCTATCCAAGAATGAGAACATATCGGATTGACACGAACAGATTTGGAACCCAACCCAACTGTTTATACACCTAAAGCACAGGATGAAGAGGCAGTATTATTAAAAGGTCCTGATTGTTCCTAATTTAGTGTTTATTAATAATTATTTTTATTAAATAAATTTTTAAAAAATACTAGTTTTGATGATTTATAATATTGAATGATATCACTAAAATTTTTACTTTATTAAAAATTATCAAAATGGATTACTATTTCTTAATTATTAATAGTGTAGAGTTCAACTCTAAACTAATTTGTGTATTAATTATTCACCAACATGAATAATTTTTAAAAATATTGGTAAGATTTTAAAAGTCATCATTAAAGATTATTTTATACCATAATAATATATAATTTCTCATATTAAGTGAAAATTTAATATTTATTATTAAATAATTAAACACATATGACCTCTCCCTCTACCCTAAATTAAAAACTTATAATTAATGCATATACAAATCAATCATTCATATAGTTTTATGGTATGTATTTAATTGACTATGACATATTTCTAAATATGGTTAGTTGTTATAAATTATATGTTTTATGTAGTATGTTGTCAAAATAATTTTCTCTTTGTATATAATTAATAAAAATAAGTAATATAATAAATATATAATAAAGTAAAGAGTAAAAAATTAAAAAACTTAATATGCAAAAATTAAAATTAATTTAAGTTGGATTAACAAAATACACTATTTTAGTGTCGGACTCAATCTGATCCGACTTATTACTGACCATGTACATGGTAAATACCTACGAATCCCACGCACGTTGATCCACCATAGTATTCAGACTCTCATTCTCGTACATGCCACTAGACATCGTAGACCCTACAAAATCAAGATCATAGAAATTACAGCTCCCAAACGAGAGAGGATCCACACTAGGCCTACCACTCCACTCGTTGTTCCTCTCAATCTCCATTAACTTTGTATTTGATACTTCATGTCTTGCAGTTCCAATGGAGCATTCAAAGTCACCACCATCACAATGCCACATGTTATAGATCTGGTCAGTGATCCCTGACCCACATGGTTGTGAAGAAGAAATGGGGATTTGTACACTTCCCGCAAGTGACCGAGTTTCATTGTCCAAGAAAGCTTGTGACGCACTAGAGTTTTGAGGCTTACAACTTGAGAACCCAAGATAGAATGAGGAATGATGATCAGAAGAGGCTAAATAAGGAGGACCAAAAGGGAAGGACAGAGAAGTTAGTATGTCTGTACCCATGGAGAAACGACCTGCTTCTGAACTTGGAGTGAAAACTTGGTTTTGTTTTTGTTGAGTGACATCATGATTAGAAAGTACTTCAGCTTCATTGATGCTGGGATAATTACGTTCATACTTTAGAGAATTAAGATTTTGAGTGTCTGGATCTATCCCTTGTGCTTGAAGCTTCTTCTTGATGCTTGAATTCCAGAAGTTCTTGATCTCATTATCAGTTCTTCCAGGCAAATGCTTGGCTATTTGAGCCCATCTGTTGCCAAGTATTCTTTGAGCATCAATGATCATCCTCTCTTCTTGAGCAGTAAAAGAACCTCTTTTAAGATCTGGTCTCAAGTAGTTTATCCATCTTAACCTGCAACTCTTTCCACACCTCTGCAAACCTTTGTAAGGCATAAGCAAACCCATTTCAGGACTCAAAAGAATTACAAGAAAAAGTGCAGAGTGGTCACTGGTTTGTTTATGTACCTGCTTGCTTTGGCACAGAAGTCCAAGAACCATGACCATGTGTGGTAATATATCTGATTAGCTTCTCATCTTCTTCAGGTGACCATAACCCTCTCTTGACTTTCTGCTTTGTGCAGCATTGATGGCCCATTGATCGAAACAAATGCCCTGTGGACTCTCATCAATGATATAGTTCATTATATATCATTAACCTTTCGATCACAAGGAGAAGTTTTCTTAGTTAAATATCGCATAACTCCAACGTGCTACAAAAACATATTGGGAAAAAAAAAAAGATGAGAGGTTGTGTAACTTTCGCTTTAGTTGTACTCATGAGAGGACCACAGTGTACTCATCGAGTGCGTTGGACCTTATTATTTGAATCTATAGCACTATATTTAAGAAGCTTTTATCATATAGTTCTTTCTATGTGCCCACTTGAATAACACACCTAGATGCACCTTATTATTTGAATCAATAGTTATATATTTTAACTTCATTTCACTTCAAATTTCATGTTATATTTAGAAATAGATAACAAATTATCTGTTTTAACTTTTAACACATTATCTATGACTAGTGATCTATTCAATTTTTATAATTTGATTCTTTCAATGATATAAATTTAAAAGAGTTAATTGTAAAAAAATATCAAACTTTCTTAATTTTATAATATTAAGTTGAATTTAAAAAGGTGATTCCAAAACGTTTCAACTTATAATTTTTTATAAAAATAGTCTGATTTAAGTTCGATGTTAATGTGGATAACGTGACAAATCACATCATATTAATATTTTTGCACATATTTGCCACATGTTATGTTTGTCTCACATATAAATTTTATTATTTCATAAATTAAAAAAATCAAAAATATGTATGAACATATAATTATATCTGTGCATAATTATTTTAGAGTTTTAATATTTCTAATTTATTAAATAATAAAATTCATACGTGATATAAATAAAATTTGTGATAAATATATGAAAAAAAAACACTAATCTAATATAGGTTCATATTAACGAAAAAGTTAATATTGGGCAATTTTGTAAAAAAATTAAAAATTAGAGTATTTTAACTTCATTTTTTAAAATTCACGTTAATAATATAAAATCAAGTAAATTTTGATTTTTTTTACAATTAACCCAATGTAAAATGGAAGAATAATGTTAATTTTTGAATCATTAAGATTTTTATTAACGTCTAGAAGGGATGAAACTATTTAACCTAAAGAGAAATAATATCTAATTAACTACACAAGAAAAAGGAACATAATTAAGGGGATCGGAAGATTCATGATGATATGTCCATGCCATTTGGGACCAAACATCATTTCTTGCTTCAAAATTCAACATGCAAAAGCCCTCCATCAAGGTTGCTTGTCTCTTTCTGACCTCCTTTCTCTTTAATTTTCGTATCAAACATAGTAAACAGGGACATGTACAACACGTTAAGGCCATTCCTTATAGGCATGCTCTTCCTTCACTCAACAGCTTGAATGTGTCAAATTTCTTAATATCAACCAAGATGGTATGATTGGATTCCCTGCTTTAATTTATTATTGGTTGATTTTGACAATTTAATTTACAAGTTGGTTTCTTGACAACACAAGGCAAGAATTGATATGTCTTTCATAATTTATTGAACAAGTATCTACGAATAGGTAGTCGTTGTAAACGTTTTAAAAATTGAACCGGTTTGGCCGGTTTTATAATAAAAAATTTAAATCAGTTAATTTTTTGATTTAATTTTAACTTTTTAATTTGATTTATTTTAATAATCTTTGTTTGTTAAAAGTCAATCAATTTATCAAATAGTCGGTCAATTTTTATAAACTAATTAGTTTTTGTAATCAAAATAAACCAATTAATTTTCATTTAATAGTTTTCTTTTCAATTAAACTTTATGTTTTTCAATAAGTAAGGATAGTCTTCTTTAATCACTTTTTAAATTCTTTAATTTTATTTAATCTTAATCGATTTTATGACTATCTAATATCGGTTGAATCTTTTAAACATTTAACCTCTTATCTTATCGGTTTAACTTCAGCTCTGGTTTTTAGAACATTGTTGTAAACTTTTATAATATTTTATATAAACATTAAATCTTCAAAAAAATTTAAAATGTAATCAATCAATTCAAATTATTTATTCTTGTTGGTTTATGCCCTACAACTAATCACTTTGGTTGTAGTTTAGTGACAAATTATTTACAGACATTCTTTATCTTGTACATGTTTAGATGTATATAAAGTCCATGGGATAATTGTACATTGCAAATGAAATTATAATGAGATTATAATTATGAGATTCATATTTCATTTATGTATTATTCCTAAATATTCCTAGTCATTGTTCTATTAAGATTGGACATTAATAAAACGTAAAAGACTAGCACACGTTTTTGTTTTTCCTTATGAAGGAAGTACTCGATCTCATAGGCTAAAGTATAGAGATACTTAAACAAACATGTGGGTGCTTGCTAGAGAACAAGTTCACTAAACAGACCCGATATGAGAAATCCCTTTGAAGCATTACTTTTATGTCTATGGATTTCTCATTATGATGATTGTATAAGTGATCCTTTGACTTGAGGTCATAAAAGTTATCTTATATGGGGGTTGTTATTTTTTGATACTATTTATGATCTATTTAATCATAGGTCTTTTAATCGGTAGTCACTGGATGTAGCATGAACTATATGGAGGTAGTTGAGTGATCAAGATAGGATTCATCACCCTAAAGTTATTAGGAAAAATGTTCCGTTATTCTCAATTAATATTGATTCGGAAAATTCTTGGCCAAGGTGGAATGACATTTGTAAATAGTTTACAAATATTATTAATTGAATCAATAGCTAATGGCGAAGAACTAATAAAATTAGACTCAAAATAGAGTAGACATTAATTCCATGCTTTATGTCTAATCAGAATATTGTATGATGAAAGGATTAAATTATATGAAAAAATCATGTACGAAAAGGTTAGTCAAAATCACTTTGACGTTCCTAAATATTTGAGTGGTCATGATACTTTGCTAGACATCAATCTTGATCTATGATTATAAATTGTTTAATTGGAGAATTAAAGATAAATTAAAAGGAGTTTTAATTTATTTATAAACATTTCCAACATATTTGGGAACCTAATAGGTCTCACTTATAAAATGGGTTGAAGAGAGCAAAGTTAATTTAATCAAGTTGGACTTGATTGTGTAAAGTTTGAGAAATTTTATGATTAAATATGAGATATTTAATAAATAAGGATCAATATGAGATATTGAATCTTATATGGGCATAATTGGTATTTAATTAGAATTATTTGTAATTCTAATTAAATTTTAATTGAAATTAAAATTTAATTTCAATTAAATTACTAAAATGTCCTAAAGCTTATTATAAATAGGCTTAAGCTCTATGGAGCTAGCACTTCATACTTAACCCTCTCTGTAAGAGTTACAAAGTTCTCTCAACTCATTCTGTGGATACCGTTAGAGGCCGAATATTTGTGCAGCTACGATGGTTGAAACAGATCGGTTTCGAAAACAATTCGAGGCATTCGACAAGATTAAAATCAAACTTTGGAATAAGGTTCGAATTAAATTTTTGCTTTATTATGATTTGTGTTAATCATTTTATAGAATTAAATAGATCTTAGTTTTTGGGAAATCAAAAGTCACAAAAAAGTTTCGTGATTATTCCACTGCGTTCGAGATCGGATCCCAACCTGGTTTCCCAACAGGGGAAGCCTAATATGGAAGCTATATATAAAGGTTAAGGTCTCCTACAGTTGCTTATATCATTCGTAAGCATACGGATTATCTGACTCATTAAGAGAGCTTACGATTTGAGAAAATTACATAAAGGGATTAACCATGTGTCGATGAAGGATTCTCGTGAAGGTCTTGGAAGATTGGAGCTCGTTTCAACCTTGCAAACTACCTCAAAAGTTAGAATGGAACTGAAATCAGGTATTCCGCATTTCCTTCATTTATTTCCCTTTCACGAACGATCTGGGACACGTAATAAGGTTCATGCTACATGTTACACGTGGTATCAAAGCAGTTATGTGATCGGGTGGTTAGAAATAAAGGTTTTTCAGTTTTTCGTCCATTAGGGATTTCAGTTGTTGTTGGTTTTTTCACATGTATGAATGCGTGAAGTAGTGTACATGAGGTTAGCCACAAAAAATGGGTCAAAATGTACCATAAAGCTTAAAAAAGGGCTCCGGGGTTGCCAAAAATTGTCCTCCCAGTCAGAGGGCGATTGCATCGTCGTGCACACGTCGGATGATGCTATAGTAACCGCCTAAAGGCATTTGGGCACGTGCCAACCGCGTCCCAACACATGGCTACATGGGTTGCACGCGGCCTGCACTCCTACAGATTGGGGACTGGTGGGCGCGTAGGTCGCACACACCTGCCACCTATCCCAACACGTAGACAGATAGGGTGAGGACACGTGGCGGCACGTGTGATACACACGTCATACAGTGAAGGTGCGTTTGCGCATGGTGGCGTGTGTCTATCACACACCAACAGTAACCCGCATGCATTCCATGCCCTAGATGCGTCTGGAGCGCGTCGGTCGTGCACGTGTGTACCTTCCACGTGTGTAAGCGCACAGTAATATGCTGATGTCTACGCTACAGTATTGTTGACATCAACATCAAAAAATAAAAAAATTGAAAAATTTCAGAATTTCTGTAAAGGTATCCTGGGGTATTTTGGGTCACTTCCTAGATCAGGAAAATTCATAAAGTGAATTTTTTCAAATTTTTTGGATTAATTACTTTGCTAATTTCATTCCAAAAAAAGATTTAAAGCATTTTAAAGCCCTTTTTAAGAGTGAATTTTTGTGCAACGAACTACACATAAAGGAGACACTTAAGGTTTCATGTCTTGTTTGGAAGGTTTGATGTTTAGTAAAACACGATAGTCGCTCTGATTGAGATTTTTTGTAATAAAAGAAATAAAGTTTAAAGACAATATTTTCAGCACGTAAATGAGACAATTTGAATGTGCGTTCAGTTTTCACATTTGTTGATGATACATTTTCATATACGGTATGCCCATATAGAATGTGAGGATAATATAAGGATGTATCCATTGTATTTATGGACCTTGCAGGATATTGATAAAGATGTAGTCACCAAAGTGACCTTTCGAGTCAATATTTTAGATTGTTCTACTTACATGTTAAAGGATGTCTCTAGTCTTATGTTCGATTATTCTACCCAAAAGTGTTGGCCTTACATAGGATTTTGAGATGTGCATAAAGGCATAAGATAGACGAAAGTCGTTGCTTATATGATCTATTCACCTAAATGTGGTAGTGTCATGAGAGTTGATGATTTATATTCTGCTCGCTTTTATGTGGAGGTCTAATTGCATATATTGTGCATTATGCCCAAGGTGTTTCATAATATGTGTGATCAGATTCTTGATATATATACTATTTTATTGGTTTAAGTATCGATGTTATCTTGCATTTATGTTGATCTTTACATTGTCTTTTCTATTTTGCAGTTACCTTTTCTGTAAACAACAATGTTGTCACTATTGAAACTTTGACCGGTTTCAATTTTAAGAAGTGGGAGAAGGACGTTGAGTTCACCCTAGAAATGACTAGCATCAACATGGTGATGTTTGTAGAGAGACCTTCTCCACTCACAGATATCAGCTTAAAAGTTGATAAGGCAGCTATGGCAATCTGGGAGCAGTGAAATAGGATGTGTTATTTGATCATCAAAAGGTCGATCTCGGATCATCTGTTAAGTGTATTACCCGATACAATCCATAGTTAAGGAGTCCATGGAAAGTGAGTCCCGGAGGTGCAAGGTTTCGTCCCATACGGAGCAGAGCACCTTGATTAAAGAACTATTATTCGTGAGGTACATAGGAGAAGGAGGCGTCAGGGAATATATTATCAAGATGGTTTATCTTCAGAGTAAGCTAAATGTACTAGATGTGCCCATTCCTAACACACTGATTGTGCACTAGGCCTTTACTACTCTCCCACGAGAGTTTGAGATGCTGGCAACATCATATATCTCTCAGGATGAGGCTTGGGACATTAATGCTTCCCAGTGTGCTAGAGCAGAGGAGAAGCTGAAGAGTTCTTCTCATACAACCTTGTATGCAGCAGCCAAAGGCAAGGGGAAGGTGAAGCCCTAAAAGGGTAAGGTTAAGAAATCCAAACCTTTTTGGAACATTCAGATTGAACAATCTAGCATTGCCAAGGTTCCATATGACTTAAAGAATATGAGGTGCTTCTTTTGTAAGAAGAAGGGGCATAGGAAATCTAACTGCCAAAAGTACTAACTCTAGAAAGTCAAAAAGGAACTATCAGGTAACTCCTTGGCCTATATGATTCATGAATTCAACTTAGCTATAGCCATATCAAGTTCTTGATGGCTAGATAGTAGAGTTCATATTGTTTCCACAATGTAGGGGTTCAAATCCACCAGAAGGTCGACTAAAGAAGAGGAGAAGCTAATGGTCAGCAATAATGAAGAAGTGGATGCTTTGTATATAAGGGATGTAGGTTTAAACCTCGAGAATCTCGATACGGGGTTTATATTAGTTTTACGGGACACATTTTATATTATGTCTTTTAGACAAAACCTAATCTCTGTGTCAATTTTTGATAAAGAGGGTTATCATTTTGTATTTGATAATTCAATTGTAAATATTTTTATCAATGCAAAACATATTAAAACTGCCTTCTTATTCTATGGATTATATCGAATGTGTCTTACCCCTAACAAAATGTATACTTCTTCTTATATTGTCTAACCTGTGACTCGTAAGAGACCTCTAATAAAGAAAATGTCGTACATGTTGTGACATAATTGCCTGGGCCACATTTCCAGGAGAGGGTTGAGAGATTGATAAAGGATAACATTCTCCTAACTTTGGACTTCTATGATTTGGAAATATATGTTGACTGCTGTAGAGGTAAGTTGACTAAGATAAAGAAGAAGGGTCAACTTGTGCTTCTGGTATGTTAGACCTCATACATACGAACGTAAGTGGACCCTATACAGCTACTTTGTGTAATTCTGGATATTTTCTGACATTTATAGATGATTTTTTGCCGCTACGATTATGTGTTCTTTCTTAAGAAAAAGTCTGAAGTTCTTGATAAATTCAAGGTCTTTAAGACTGAGGTTGAGAACCAGTTAGAAAAATCAATAAAGATTGTCAAATTTGATCAAGGAGGGGAATACTATGGCAAACATAGGGTTGCAAGACAAGAAAAAGATCTATTTACTAGGTATTTGGAATCAGTTGAAATAATGACTCAATTTACTATGCTGAGTAGTCCTGAGCAAAATGGTGTAGTCGAAAAGCATAATCGTATCCTAAAGGATATGATAAGGTCAATGCAGAGCAAGACTAACCTACTCGAATACCTTTGGGGTGAAGCTATTAAGACAACATTATATCTATTGAATAGAGTCCAAAGTAAGTCAGTGCTCAAGACGCCCTTTAAACTTTGGGTTGGTAGAACGTTCATTTATAGGGCTGCCTTATAGAGGTAAGGTTATATAATCCTTATGAAGGGAAATTGTAACTTCGTTCTACTCGTTGCTATCTAGTAGATTATCCTGACCACTCTAAGGGCTACAGATTTTATTGTATAGAATGAGGAGTCAGAATAGTGGAATCACAGATGACTAAGTTTCTAGAATATGATATCCATGATGAGATAGCAAAATGGATACTACGATTATTTCATATCAGCGATTCATACAATCAGGTCCAGTAGATCAAGGTCCGAGCACCATGACTATGTAAGAATAAGAACCTATACCTATTCAAGCATAGGTTCCTGTGGTATAAGAACCTATACAGTTACATAGATCTACTAGAAAGAGGCAACCTGCTATCTCATCAAATTACATAGTCTATTTGGGTAAGCAAGACCATGCTATAGTACATATTGTGGATCTGATTACTTTTATAGAAGTCGTTTCTAGACCCCATGTAGACTTGTGGTGGGAAGCAATGAACGACAAGATGCAATCCATACAACATAATAAGGCATAGGAGTTGGTTGATTTGCCTCAATATTGCAGACTCGTCAGTTGTAAATGGATATTTAAGACCAAGAAGGACACCTAGGGTAAAGTTGAATGGTTTAAAGCTCGATTGATTGCTAGAGGATTCACTTAGAGAGAAGGAGTTAACTTTAATGTTACCTTCTCTCTTGTATCATCAAAGGATGCATTTAGAGTGATTATGACAATCGTAGCTCATTATGATATGAAGCTAATTCAAATTGACATTAAAATTGCTTTCCTGAATGGTGTCCTTCATGAGGAGGTCTATATGGAGCAACCTGAAGAGTTTTAGGATCAAGGTGCAATTGACAAAGTTTGCAAGTTAACCAAATCAATACACGGTCTGAAACAAGCTTCCAGGCAATGGTACCTAAAGTTTGATGAGGTTTTGACCTCGTTCGACTTTTTGGAAAACAAAGTTAAAAGATGTTTATATTATAAGGTCAGGGGGAGCAAAGTTATCTTCTTTATTACTGTATGTGGATGATATCTTGCTCGCGTCAAATGAATTGACCTTATTGCATGAAGTTAAGCCACCTTTGGCCAAACACTTTGACATGAAGGACCTTAGTGAAGCATCTTTTGTCCTAGGCATACAGATTCACCGGGACAGATCTCAATACTCATTAGGCCTCTCACAAAGTGCACACATTGAGCGAGTGTTACGAAGGTTTAATATGGCTGACTGTTGCAGCTCCTATCTCTAATGGTGAGAGATTATCTTTAGCACAATGTCCAAAGAATGAAGCTGAGAGAGAGGCTATGAGGAATGTTTCGTAGTCTAGTACAGTTGGTAGCCTGATGTATTCTCAGGTGTGCACTAGACCAAACATTGCATTTGTTGTTGGAATATTGGGTCGATATCTAGTTAACCCAGGTGTAGACCACTAGAATGCAGTTAAGCGAGTTTTGAGATACCTAAAGGGTACTAAGAATTATATATTGACATAAAGGAGGGTCAACGATTTAAAACTCACAAGGCATACGGACTCTGATTTTGCTATGTCTCCGGATGATCACAAATCCACCTCAGGGTACATTTTTATGTTGGCAGATGGTGCAGTATCGTGGAAGATTGTCAAGCAAACAGTGATAACTTCCTTGACCATGCATACAGAGCTTCTTGTATGCTATGGGGCTGCTACACAGGATGTTTGGCTCAGAAACTTGATTTCTGAGTTGTCTATGGTAGATTCAGTAGCTAGACCCATTCGGTTGTACTATGATAATCTTGCTGCTATGTTGTTTAATAACAACAATAAGAATATCATAGAGTCTAAGCATTTGGAAGTCAAATACTTGACCATTACGGAGTTGATTCTGACGTTGAAGTGGAGCATATTAGGAATGAGGAGATGTTAGTCAATCCTTTAACTAAAGGACTTCACCCACTTGTGTTCGAAAGACATGTATCTAGTATAGGTGTATTAAAGTCCTTAAACAGTGTTGCTTAGGGATCGTCATATTTACTCCTTATATGTTTGTAAATTTTTTTATGTATTATGACATTACGATTGTTTATTAATATAGATGGTCATCCTTTTAATCATCAGTAATAGATGTTATTGTATATAGTCATAATGCGTCTGAAAGTTTTAATATCTGTATCGATCTTAAGCATTTTAAAGGTTATTGGGCATATACACAGATTGACCTTGAGCTTATATCATTTAGACACACAAAATTTAGTATGGATATCCATGAATTTTGACATGACATTGGAGGATATAAGTTTTTAATCCTAGGAAGGTTCTCTATCGTAATTTAGCATTTGGTTAGAGAACATAAATGTTGTTTAGCATTCGATGAGAGAAAATAAGATTTCTCTGTTACGGTTTAGCATAAAGTTAGAAAAATTGAAATCTACAAGTGAAGATGATACATACTAGATCATAAAGGTATCATCTTAGTTTGTCACGCTCCATTTTTCCTTTCATGTTAGTAAGGTATTACATATGCGTGATTATATTAGAGCTGTATCACACATGACACATGTATTTGATATTTTTGGGTATCAAAAGCCTTATGGGACAGAATGTTGGACTTTCGTTATCTTTGGATTATATGTTTTTAATTTTTAAACTTAGTACCAATACAGTAGCGTGACTTAACTGAATTTTCAAACTGTTTTTTTATTTGAGTTAAAATTATAATTGTTTATTGTCTAAAGGGGAGAATGGCCGATAATTTAGACATTTCCCATAAAGTTGTACAAACATTAGTTGTATTTTTCAAATTTTCAATAACTTATCGGTTAAGTTACGTAATTTAATCCAGATAAAGATACTAAAGTGACCAAATAAATGATCTAATTCAATGAGTCGAAGTCCAGGAAGAAAATAGATCTTGATCAGTATGGATTGGACCCATATTGGGCCTGTGATGAGGAAATCCGATATAGAAGCTATATATAAAGTTTAAAGTCTCTTACAGTTGCTCATATCATTCATAAGCATATGGATTTTTTGATTCGTTAAGAGAGCTTACATCTTAAGAAAACTACAGAAAGACATTAACCACATGTCGGTGAAGGATTTTCATAAAAGCCCCAAAAGATTGGAGCTCGTTTGGGCCTCAAAAATTACATCAAAAGTTAGAATAAAATTGAAATCAAGTATTTTATATTTTCTTGGTTTATTTCCTTTTCATAAACAATCTGGAACTTGCAGTAAAGATCATGCTAAATGTTACAAATAGTGCATAAGTATTCGTCAATTTTGCGCAGGTGCAACCTGCCTGAATATCTTCAGGTTAGTCTTTTTAAGTATTAAATGTCAAGTACGAACTGAGTCATCGTTTTATTGAATGGATTTGGTTGAAACTGTGTGTGTACTTTCCTTGATACAAATGTACATTTAGGATCCTAACCGGTAACGACAATCTGCGCACAAGGAGTCGTCACATACTGATTGATTAGCTATTGATTGATCATTGGCCTTGCTCAGCATCAGATTCCCAACAGCCCCATATTTCCTAGTAGTTCCAACTCTCACACTGCCGCTGGACGAGACATCCGCAAGTGATCCAATCAAGGAGCATGCCCAGAGGGCTAGAGGATCATCAACAAGGAAAATTTTCCCTCTCCCTCTTTGTGATGACTCGAACTCAAGACATCCTACAAAGGAAAGCCTTAAGTGAGAAGTTGACACCAATTAGGCCACTTCTACTTATCATGTACAGATAAAATATTTTCAAAAAAATGATAAATAAAATATTGTAAGTTTTTTTTCAAAATTTTTATCAATTAAGGTTTTAAAATAGAAAATTAATAAGGAATAAATTAAATTTATTATTCAATTTTCATCATTACTACATATTCTTAACATTTATTAATTTAAGATAATGACATACAAAGATTTAAGAAAATGTAAAATATTAACAAATCTAAAATTTTATTTGTTCATGACTCTATCCATCAAGCTTTTAATTTTGTTCTTTCCTGTTAAAATCACTGCTATCGTTTTTGTTTAAGTCCTTTAAACCAGTAATCGAAGTTTTTTAATTAATTTATTACCATTTTCAAAAATCTTCTAAATTGTTTAATCTAATAATTTCTACTTCAATTTTGATGTTATTGTATAATTTTTACGAATTCAAGATTTTTACAAATTTTATTTCGATTTAATTAACTTAAATTGTTTATTATAATGAATTATTATTTATTAAATTAAAATTGTACGAATCTTTTAATCCAACTGAACTTGGTAGTTTTATTTTAAAAAACAAGGAGGTTGAGTTTTACCCCTATATGGTGAGCGTGGTGAGCATTAACTAGCGTCTTTTGGCTACTAGAAACCTTTTATTTATCCTTCTAAATTCAGTTCATTCTTACTTAAAACATATGTAATTCATCATCCAATAAACAATGTCGTTAAACAATACTAATATGCAAGTGATGCTTGTCTACATCAATTCATTTTTGACTGTTCCGGCTCCCGTCTAGCTTGCAACTTGCAAGGCCCGTCTGAAAGTGAGCTTCAGTTTCTTTTCAACATTGACGCCGTTTCTTGGAATGTTATTGAAGCAATGAGCAAGCAAATCGGGTCGTCCAATTTTCATCCTAGGGCTAAGAGTGGGCTGTAGGTTCAGGATACGACCTTTCCAAGTCTGTCTCTAACTTGGCAAATCAAAAGTTGTTCAATTACGACTGCTTTCATAAGCATTATCTGTCAGTCCAATGGACAGCAACCTTTTCTTCCGAATTTATGGGCCTAATCGTAACTATCTTCCCAAAGAAACAGTATATATCCTGTTGAGTTGTAATGAATGACCGACTCTAGGACGAAACGTGCTTATGATTAATTTGAATTTAGACTCTAGGAAGAATTGTCTCAAGGAAAAGTGAAGGTTTAAGGAGGGATGACTTTATCAAAGAAGCAAAAATCAAAGAGTTGATATGCAAAAGGGGCAATACCTTTCTAAGCTCTATCTGGACCGAAACTATTCAAGGGATCCTAACATAATTAGAAGTTAGAACTTAGAACTACATGCTAATTAACCTATATTTTAGGCTTTGGATATCTTACATATATAGTCAAATTGAGCGACTTATCATGACTCTCTGGCCCCCTTGTATTGTCACTTCACTATCATGCTACAGTGTAGGGGACAAACGGACAGTTTTTATCACTTTCATTTTCATTGGAAATCCTAATTTCTATTCCTAATCCTAGTAATATAAATTAAAGAGATAAAATATTGTAAGTTAATGATAACAAAGAAGTGAGGGGGCAAAATTACAAAAAAAAAAGAGGCGTCTTTAATAACTTAATAACTTAAAATTTTACTTTTGTCAAACTTACAGTTTTGAATAGTATTCTAAACACAAGTAGGGGGCATCTTCTACTAAATAACAACAATTTTTTACACCTATTGATTATAGTTTGCTAATTAGTTGCAAAATGTCATGTTTAGATTTTGATCTAGGAAAAATATAAAAACAACTCACACGTTTGGCACGATAGACATTACTTTAATATAATTGTATATACAATTAATATATAAATTTCTTTAATTATATGAAATTACATATGTTTTATTTCTACTATAATGAGAATTAATTACTTTTAAAAACATTATATATTATATTAAAACAATTAAAATAAGAGCATAATTATAAAAATAAAAATAGGATGATAAAATTAAATATATTTTTGTTTTTCATTTTTTATTACAAATATTAATCAAATAAAATTTTGTTTTTAATTTTTATATTAGAAATCTTAATTAAACAATTTTGTATTTTTTAATAAAAATAAAAATAAAAATAAAAACTATAATTTAAAAAAAAAAAAGTAGAACTAAATAATCCTACCTTACTGACTGAGTTACGAATTAAGTGGGGTCAAAAGAGTTGGTTTGACCATTTCCCCACAGTCCAAGTTGCTTACCTGTCACTTCTTTCCCTCTGTTACGCGATTCCCCTGCGAAGCGAACACAAGTTACACAACGCTACGTGGCCCGCATCCCCTCGTCCACCACTCTCACGCCACGTCATTTCATAAACAGTAATTTAATGCTGTCCGGTACCAAAATGCCCATCAAATTAATAGACCTTAGCGTACACGATTAGAACCCCGTTTCAACGCCATCTCTATATAATCCACCAATCCTGCTCCCAAGAACCTTCACCAGTTCCTCTGGTTTACGTTGCATACAGCTCTCTGTTTTCTCTTTTAAATTTATCGCGGAATTATCCAGTGCAGTCAGAGCCTACCGAGGCTTATTCTAGAACTGGCTAACTCAGAGGAAAGCAGTGAATCGTCTTCGTCTAAGAACCAAGAGGTGGTTCTTGCCCTTTATGACGCCTTAAAGTCGCGTAACGTTGGTACGGTGAACAAGATCCTGGCAAGTGACCTTGAGTGGTGGTTCCATGGTCCGCCTTCACATCAGTTTTTGATGCGCCTTCTCACTGGAGCTGAAGAAGAATCAAACTCTTGCTTCGAGTTCGTCCCTGTTAATATCACCTCCTTTGGGCCCCTAGTGATCTCCGAAGGCTGCGATAATAGCCGTTCGATCACCTGGGTCCACGCTTGGACGGTTACGGATGGGGTAATTACCCAGGTAAGGGAGTACTTTAACACTTCTCTAACTGTTACCCGTCTTGGAAACCAAGCTCAGCGGTCTGATTGCAAATCAAAACCAAAGTTGGCTTCAACTTCTGAGATCAGTCCTTTGCGTTGCCCGTCTGTTTGGGAAAGCAGCTTTTCCAATCTGGACGGAAAGTCTGTGCCTGGTTTGGTCCTGGCAATATAACCAAAATCGCTATCCCATCTGTGATCAAGTGCATCCGTTTGTAGGATATCTGATATAGTATCAGATACATAATAGTATAATAAAAAAGGTGCACGTGTGTCTCGTGAGTCTATTAGAGATGTGAATCAGCACGGGTCTCGTTTAGCTTGGGGTGTTTCGCGTTTGGGGCTTTATTCTGTGTGTGTCCTATTTTATTTCTTGTAGTGTGTAGTGTGTAAGTATTGGTCATTGGCCGGAACCAAAAGGATGAAGATTGGTTGGTCAGGTCGTGTCCAGTTTACTAGTGACGTTTGCTTGCAGGATTGGGTAATAAAAGACTCTGATTTTCTTATGATCACCTTGAAACCATCAAATTATGGTAGATGTGGGCCATTAAAAACCCATTTTGATTTCCTTAATTTGGACATTGAGCAAAAGAATATTTTTCTCTAAATGCATGAATTTTACTATCTTCGATAAAAAAGAAACAGGAACAAGAGAGAAGCATCATTGAATAGATGATGAAATTTAAATTTGAAATGAAGTGCAAAATCTGAACTCAGTTTAATTAAGAAAAGGGTAATAAGCGTGGAGTAGCGTTTTGATATTTTGCATGTAACACTATAAGCAATGGAACTGTTAAAAGATGGTGTACAATACATATAACTTTTGACCTTGAATATGTATTGTATTGGTGGTCCTAAAAGTCGCGTACGCCGATTACGACCCTGATCGAATGTTGTCGGCTATAGACGGCTGAGCAATCTCAGTGTTCAAACGATTCGTTGACAAATTACAATAGGAAATCTAAACTGGACAAGGAATTAGTAATTGGGAAGTCGGTGGATCCTGTTAATTGCGATAGCTAACACACAGGAAATTAATGTAGAGGACAAGCCTTTCAAGATTTGAAAACTTTGCAAAGAATTCAAGGATAATAATGCCAAGCGTCCGGCTCATGATGTCCTTACAGCTAATACAGCCAAATGCCGGTGACAGACAAAAGTTGCACGAGCCGCGCACGTCTAAAATTTCATGAGAAGGTGCTTCAGCTTCACGCAATATAATGTAAATTTGATTACATTAGAGATAATTACTCATTTCAGATATTTTTGAAAAATTTTATATTTGTCAATAGCTTAACTGTACGAAATGCTTGTTTTTTATAAATAAAAAAGATGTTGACAAGTGATTCTCATTTCAAATTTACATATTATTTTTAAAAAGATTTAATATAAAATTTTTAAAAGATTCAGTACTAAATAAAGCATTAATTTTTAAATTAGTTGTGAGATTTTTGTCATTATAATAATTGAATCATTAACTTTTAAATGACAAAGGTTTATAAATCTAATTCCTAGCAAACTAGTAATTCTATTGAGTGGAAATTCTGCTATATTTTTAATATTTAATTATGATGATTATGGCGTGTCCGGACTCCGGTGTCCACTCACTTGATAATTATGATTGAGATAAAAAAACTTCTGGTTTGTATTAAACTGAGTGTTTCCTTTCGGTGTCTGATTCTGAAGTATTCTGCTAGTGGCGTAAATTAGATCAAATATTGATTTGTTTATTACTCATTTCTCAATCTCAACGCGCATTATGCATCAAATAGTTGTTTAGAGCACACAATCTGTAGGGCAATTGGGTTTATCACACGTCACGAGCTACCTAATGCCCTCAAATTAAGCGTGTAAGACCCATCGAGGAATGCACTATTATTGGTAAAGAAATAACCCCAAAATCTTAGCGTCCAAGTTTTGCTATTGCACGCATCTATAAAACGGTCAATGGTCCAAATCTCCAAATCTTGCTTGTTTCGCATGGCAGATTTTTGGGCCAATGCGTTGAGCCATTGACTCTGCTCTCGAGAACATGCACTTGTTCTTCCTTGGTTGCAGGAAGGACTATATAATTACTTAAATGATCATACTTCAACTTCTCAAAGAGTACTGTTGCATGCGAATACCAACGCCAAATTTCTATGATCAAACGAAGCACCTCTTTTTTTTTTTTTCTCCCCCAAGCGTTGGTATAAAGGTGAAGTTTGCCATTGGCATTACCAAATAATAATAATAATAATAATGTGCACAAAATTCTAGCTTCATGGATTTTCCCAAATAGTTGAAGGAATTCACGTTTACAATCAAGTCTATCTAAAAACATGTTTGTCATCCTAAATGGATAAAGAAACAAGCAACGCTTAAAATTGGACGTAAGAGTAAATGATAATTACAAGCAAAGTGATAGGGTTTAACATACCCTCACTTTCCTTTTTTCTTTTCCATGTTACAGAAAAGAAATAATGGAAGCTGTTGTTTTCCAACAGTAGCGCAGAAATTAACAGTTCAAAGGCATATGATTCACTCAAACAAAGGCATACTCTTAAGGTCTCTCATTGATTCTCTAGAGATGCTGTAAGGAGAGAACTTTTAAAATGCTGATCCTGAAACCTGAATATGACAATTTAAGCATATATAAAATGTCCATTAAGGCTGAAGCTAGGATGTCGAACGGAATGGACTATATTCCAATCTTGTTAAAGTTTTTTTGAGCAATGAATCCCATAATCTTTATATAAATTGAGATCGGACAAGAAGTTGGAGAATGTTGGCCAGGAGGAGGAGTTTCCAAGGAACCACTAGGTGAATGATTCCCATACATTAAAGAGCCTCTTTAAAAAAAGTTCAAAAGAACAATATTCTAGGCATTGCTTGTTATATTAATTTGGCAACGAATAAGCCACATTTTTTCTTTATTCCTGTCAATTTAACACAGAATTTTTTTCCGGTTAATATCGATCAACACCAGCATGACATGCTTAACTTTTTTGTATAGTTGAACCAACAAGAGGTGAGGCATATATATTATCTTATCAACTGGAAAACTGACTTTGATTTGAGATTCTAGAGACTTATGCTTTCTGAGTTGGAAAAGTAGGAAATTTTATGTCTACTAACGAGGTTCCTGTTGATAATTGGAAGTGTATACGGATTCTATTCTCCTTACAAATTTCTATCTTTGTGTGGAATGATTCCTGTAAGGTCGACGAAGAAAGTAAAATGACATGCGTGATAGCTTATCGACCAATGCCATTTGCGCGAATGCCATTTCAGATATACGCTGATTTTGAGCAGAAAAAAGCTTGCGCCAGGATATTTGTTTATTCAAGTCAACTTCACGCCAACGTTATCCTCTATCCATTTCATTTTATCTTTTGTTTACTTCTAATCATCTATCCATTTCATTTTATCTTTTCTTTACTTCCAGTCATCTGTCTCTCCATTATGCTACTTTTATAATCATTTATTACAAGTAATGGTCAATTTAACGAGCCGTAGTTTATTACGTATCTCTTATATAATAAGCAGCACGCAATTTGTATAACTTGGAATAAATCAGAACCATTTCCTTACTCGGCCCTTTTTCTTTTCTTACAGTTGTAGATGTTTTATTTAGAATCTCTTAATCCAAGCAATAAATAAAGTAAGTTGACACCTAATTATTCACCTAAAAAGGATCAGAGAAATGATATATTTATATAAATATATGCACACGCATACGTTATTGTTTATCGGTTGTTAACTTAATTGTATGGTTAGCAAAGCTATGTACCTATATTGATTTATTAGAAACGGGTGACCCATAATTACATTTACCTTGAAGCAACCAACATAATTAAAAGAGCTTGGACATTGTGCCTATAGGAACTCGGTATTTTAATTGCATGCTATAGTGAGAGATAATTGTCTGTTTCTTATTGTGTCATGAAATGAGGGATGTACTAGGGAAGAAACAATAGTCACCGGTAGAATGACAATCAATCGGATCTCCATCCTAGTTAACATCTAAGTATGCTTATAATTCTAATAGAGATGAATGACTAAAGTGAAGACTATGAAAGACAGTACCTTTTAGGTGATGTAGGATACGAAGAACATCACATAAGTGAGTAATATGATGAGCTAACATGAATTAATTGATGATGTGAACAACATGAGCAATTTTAAGATGGAAGACAACGAGTTATATAAAATTGCCAACTAATTTTGACGATAAATTAGTATCATCATTAAGAAGAGCCCTATTAGTAGTTGAAAGATGAATATTGAGTTCGAACAGGGTGTTAGTAGTCTTGGTGTTAATGATACCAACATGAGTGATAAGATCTATATAATATATTTTGCTTGGATAGATAATAGCTAAAATTCATCAAATGAAACTTAAAATCCAAAAAATAATTCAAATTACTGAAATCATTTTTCTCAAATTATTAATGTAGAAAGAATTTGAGAGTGAAAATATCCCCAATTTTTTCATCAATAATTATCATGTAATTATCCTAGAGGAGAAGAAGAGTGCACATTTGAGTCATTTTATAAATGAATAAGATATGATCATAGAAGCTAGACCAATAAAAGAGCTAAATTGGATAAATTAGGACCAAAAAACTTGTTTTAGTCCATATAGGCATTACGAAGGTGCCAAAGTTTATTAGATGGATAATCATAACTAGGTGAAGGTTGTATATATACTTTTTAGTAAGATCACTATTAAGGAAGACATCTTTTTACATCCATCTGAAATATAGATGTCTTTTACTAGCAACAATTGCAATGAGACTGCATTTTAAGGTCAAACGAGCTACAAGAACAAATTTCACTTTATAGTCAATGTCATACTCTTATATAAATCCTTTAGTAACCAATCAGGTTTCGTATCGCTTTATTGATCCATCAAATTTAGTTTTAGTTTTGTAGACTCATTTATAATTAACAATAGGAGGTAAATCAACCATGTTTCAAGTATGAGTGCTGGTAAGTTTCTGTAGTTATTTTATTAGTGCTTTCTTCCATAGAGGCTCAGAACTTTTCTTGTGATGGGTGTGAGGTTTATATAAAGAGATTAAAAGTGAAATACACATAAAAATCTCGAAGTAAAATAGAAGGAAAACTTACTTGATTAATACATCAAGGAAAAATTTGAGGAGTAAGAAGTTATGATAATGATTAAACGAAGAAGGATCATCTGGAAGTGGTGATGGATCCATAGATGATGAAGAAGTAATGAGAACAAGCGTAGGTTGTGTCAAACTATTAAAACTATTATAAAATGATCATGTGAGAGAAATATTAGGACATAAAGGTATGATGGAATCATATAAGAATTGATGAGAAAGTTTATTGACTCAAAATTTTTTCTCATCAATTCTAAAATACTTGAAAATATCTTCTATTCCTAGAAGGTTACACATGAAAGATACAAAGTCTCTATTATAAAAGATCCTAACACCTATACTCTTTATACTATATCTCATGTCTTAGGAAGATATATAATCATACTCATGTAACAATTTTGTATATTTATGTGGTTAAAGAAGAATAAAATAAGCACTATCAAAGACATTGAGAGTTTGGTGGCCAGTAACATGATTCTATTAGCATTCATATGGAGGGATGTTACCTATGATTGGATTATGGATATGATTAATAATATATATATAACAATAAGAGTAACTTCTCCCTAAAAGGTTTTTGGGTAAGAAGAATAGAGAAGAAGAGCTTAAATAACATTGAGAATGTGTCTATATTTTTGTTTAGCTTTACCATTATGTTGAAAGATACCTAGATAAGATCTTTCAATAATATTTTGTTGATAAAAAAAGGGTGAAAGATTTATCTTTATATTATATAACAATATCATTGCATAGTATTTTGATTTTATGAAAAAGATTGAGTTTAAACTATAGTCGCAAAGTGAAAATAAATAAAAAATAATTTAGACCTATGATGTAGGAGATAAATCTATGTATACCTAGAAAATTAATCAAAAAAAGGTCACATATCATCATACCCATGGTAGTATAAGGAGCAGGTTCCCAAATATCAAAATAAATTAAATCAAAGGGAGCCAAAGAGATAAATCACTACTAATAAAATATAAATTGTAACTTTAGAAATTGTCGTGTAATACAATCAGAGTTTTCATACTTGACCTAACCAAAAGAAACAATAGGAATTAATGATCTAATTCTAAGATTGTAAAGATGACCAAAATGAGAGTGTCATAAATGAGATGTAACAGCACCAGTAATAAGTTTGAATGGAATTAAGGTAAAGAGAAGTAAGTTCAAACAGTCGTCCAATCTTAGGCCATATCCTAAGGATCTTACCCATTTATGAATCCTACACAGTACAACATGACTAAAAAAAGTAGGCTAATATTAAGTCCATATAATTCACCAACATAGATGAGATTTAAGGAGAGTTTAGGAACAATACAACTATTAGACAAATAAAAACTTAGGTGTTGAAAAATGCCTATACTTTGAACATATAAAGTAGAATTATTAACATTATGGACAATATTTGAAACAGAAATTTTTTTTATGAAACTAAGTATGGAAGAGTTAAAGGGCATACAATTATATTAAGCAAAATGAAGGTACTATAAAGAAGAAGTGCCTAATATGATAAATAAAGTAGGAAAGGAAATAGTACTAAAATCTGGTTGAAGTTGTTGTAAAAGGACCTGAAGATCTTTGAAGGAGAATTTAGGAGATGTAGATGTATTCTCTATTACATACTTTATGGCAATATCAACGATAATATACTAAGAACACTTGAAATAATTACCTTGTTTAGAGATCTGATGATTACTCTTTTTATAGTATGCAAAATATTTTCTTCTTATCTAAGTTCTAAAAGGTAAAAGTTTGATAATAAAAGGTCTAAGTGGCAAGGAAAAATATCAATAAACGGAATAGATTTCTCCACTCAAAAGATGTTGAGTTGGTTCTCTTTCTTAAAAATTTATTTTATTATAGTATCAAGGCTTAATAGAGATCCTCGATGAAGAACATATATGCAAAATGACTCAAATTCAATAAGTGTTGAATATGCTTTTGATCATGAATATTGGAAAAGATAGTGGCATCTTATGTATTAGGCAAAGTAGGGTCTCTAAGTGTCAACTGATCCCAAAGCACTTGTAATTCAATCACATATCATGGATAGTTTAGATAAGTTATTGTTGTTGCATACATTATAGTTGTCTATAAATCTAAAATTGATTGGCATCATTAAATACATAATAAAAACCTTTTAGCAAATGTAAATTGCTTTGGCATAAGTATTGTGAAGCTATGTTACAATCTAATGATTCATACCATCTCATGATATTAGACTTCTATAAATATATTTTTTGCTTCATCGGTATATCGAAGCTATGTTACAATCTAATAATTCATACCATCTCAAGATATTATACGTTCTATGAATATATCTTTTGCTTCATCTGAACTTTAAATAGGTTTACATGTATTTCAGTAATAATACGCCAAAAATGTTCAGAAAATTACATATTTTTCGACCTATAAATCATAGTTAGATCCAAGGAATAAATAGGTGAAGTTTGGAAGTATTTACAGTGTACATTAGAGAAAACTTTTTTAACAAGGCTTAAAAATATAAGAAAATCAATAAACATGTATATAGAGCTAAAATTTGAGTAATTTTACCGTAAAAATAAGTTCAAAACACCCAAAAACTTTTAGAAAAGGTACGAGTCAAGAAAAAAATGTAAGACATAGCTGAATTAGTTAATCAAAGGTCGGTCAACGAGTCTAAAATGAATCGGTTGAACTAATAATGACATAAGGTGCTAATATAAAGGATGAGTTGGTAGATGGTGAGACCAAGAACTGACATGCAATGACATCTATGATGATATAACAACTGACATGGTGCACATGAGCCCTTTAATTGATGCAACAAATGACTAAATGACATGTGACACTACGTTAACCAATCAAAAGATGACACATGATAATGATGTTAACTGGACCTTTGCATTTTTAAATTAAAAATAATTTTGTATTTTGTTAAATAATACAAAATGACGTTATTTAAGTCATTTTCTACCTTTTGATAATAAGAGTTTTAGAATTGAATGTTAGACTTTTGTTAACATGTGAGGACATGTTAAGAGGAGTTAGAAGACAAATTTTACATTATTATGATTATCTAGATGAATAGAAGAGTTTGATATATATCAAACACTACATAGATGACCAAATTATTTTTTAAGAAAAAAGTAAGAATCAAAAGATTGAAATACTACTCTTTTTCATTAAAAAAACAACTCTAATTTCATGTCAAAAAAAAAGGAGGTTGAGAAAGAAAATTTCCTTGTATTTTTGAATATAATAGTAGAGAAGTGTGTTATTTATATATGAGATTTGTCTATAGAATTAGGGAGAATTATATCCTTAAACATATTCCATGACTGAATATGTACCTGACTTGCATATGTTACATACTTTTTCAAATGTTAAATATCTTAATACTATTAATACATCAAAAAATAACTCAAATTATTTTATTGTTCTCCAATTGACCAATGAGAAAAAAAAAAGAGTTTTAATCATAGAAAGTTTCACTTTAAAAATTAGGACAGAATTGCTATGTTCAGAGGTTAGCATTTAGCTTGAAAATACATTAACTTTTGGTTCATGGCTAATAGAGGATAGTATACTGTCTGTTTTATCAAGCCTCTTCCCTGTGGTTTCCTAGTTCTATATCCCTCAATCAGATACAGCAGATCTTGAGTGCTCCCTCAAATGAGGTGCAGTTGTGTTAGGAAAGTGACACAAACTCGAGGTAAATTAGAAATAAAAGACTTGAGATGCATGGTAGTTTTTGAGTTTTATTTTCTTTTGTCCGTTAGGTGACCCAATATATCTATTAAGCTCTTGGTATTTTGCAGTTGGATGAACGAGGAAGTAACCCTCTTCATCAACGAGGAATTTAACTTTTGCAACTCCTACTTTGCCAAGTCAATATCTTTGTTTCATATAAGTAGATGCAAGAGCCATAAAACATCAATTTTAAACACAACTTTTTTGATCTTGCACGACATTTTCTCAACATGATTATGCTAGTATGACTCAACTAACTGTATTATTGGTGATCCATATTGCAAATAATTCAGATAATTTTCCGGTCAATCTACACATAAATTCTATCTCAGCAATAGTATCAAATCTGAGGCATCCTTATCATCATCACTAGCAAATAATTTTATTCTATGTATTGCTTGTTATATTTGGCAATGAAAAGCCACAAATTTCTTTATTCCTTTCAATTTAATGCAACTCGCTCCAATTTTCAGTTGAATATCTAGGCCAACATGAAGTGCTCAACTTGTTCGATCAGTACCTTTATAGTTGAACCAACAATAGGTGACTAATTAATATGTATCATTTTGTCAATTAACTATTGTATAAAGCAGAATTCGATTTCAGATTCTGGAGGCTAATTCTTTTCGTGTTAGATTTCTTCCCATTCTGCCCTAAAAATTAGGAATTTTTATATACGTTTCGTGGAGTCCCTGTTGATAATTAGAAGTGTCTATGGATTCTATTCTCCTTACAAGTTTGTATCATCCTATGGCGTGCTTCCAGTAAGGTCCACGAGAAAATTGAAATGACGTGCATGACAGCTTATGGACGAGTCCCATTTTGGATTTGCGGTACAAAGCAGAAAAAGCTTGCACAAAATATGCATTGTAGCGAGACTACTTGCTTGTTCACCTCAACTTCATGCCAAAATTATCCTGTCAATTTCAACACCTCATTTCATTTTATCTTTTTCCTTATTTCCAATCAACTATCTCTACCTTATGCTATTTGGATAACTATTTATTATAAGCAATGGTCCATTTAGCTAGTTGTATGTTGTCACATATCTCATATATAAATAGGAGTATCACCATTATTATCTCGAGTTTACACGTAACTTACACAACTTGGAATAAATCGAACCATTTCCTTGCTCGGTCCTTTTCCTTTTCTTACAGTCGTACGTGTTTTATTTATTTCGCAGTTAGGAACTTCTAAGGAATCACTTAATATAAGCAATTAAGCCGGCTGATGCTTGTTTCATTCACCTAAAAAGAGATAAGAGAAATGATATATTTATATACATATATGCACACGCATCCGTTATATAGGCCAACCCCTTATTGTTTATCACTTAATTATTTGGTTAGGCTATGTACTTGTATTGATTTTGAAACAGGTGACCCATATCTTAACATGATTAATTAATGAGAAAAATCTCATTTGCTGTCTCAATAATATTATCCTCGGTCCCGTGTGTCACCAGTTGAATACTCATCCCATTCCATCCTTTAATTTTTTATAAAAGACAAACAGTAGGACAATTGAACGACTATATACATTGGGAGGATTGAACTTAAAATAAATGGTGTTTTGACTGGAACAAGGTATCGACTTGGACTGATTAGGCATTTTAACTCGGAGACAAAACAAAAATCGCTGATATGTAATGACATGTCCTACAATCCAAGTATGTATATATTTTTTTGCGACTTGAGGTTATCGGGAACCGAAGAACATGAATGTTCAGATACCAAACGGGCTTCATAGACTTTTTTGTGTCATCTTCGAACATGGTTATCAAGAACTGTTTTCTACAAGAGTTTTGTGTGCTATCATAGAAAACACAAGAGTTTGTCTATCTCCAGGGTTCACAATAAAATAAAATAATAGAAAAGAGAAGAGTGCAGGTACATGTTTATCTTAATGTATGATCGGTTAGAGGAATTGGGAACTACATATACGTATTAACAGGAATTTGATTAGAGCAGAAAATAAAGGATTACAATATCATAATTCCGTTTACAAGGTGGTTGGGGCAATATTTTCCTCATAAGTGTGGTTTGCATACATATTAAGGAGTTATTATTTTATAATAAGTGATTTATTTAATTTAAATCAAATCATATCCTTGATATTAGGATATGACACTACAAGAAAATTGTTGTTTTGCGATGGAAATTATCGACAGAAAATATAAACATTTTGTTGATAAGTCAGGTTAGCGACAAACTTTATCAACGGACAAGGCATCGTAGAAATAGCCGTAGCTAATAATTCCCGACGAAAAATAAAATATACCGTCGATAAATATACCAATGGTTTATTTTGCAGTGGACTGTCAGTATATTTACCGACGTACAATCGGCAAATTTACCGACGGTTTGGTCTTTTCCATCGATAAGTGTACCGTCAGTAAAATTGGTGACAGAATTGGTTATTCCGTCCGTCAATAAAATCAATTCTATTTACTGATGGAACACGACTAACAGTCGGTAATCACAGACGAAATAACCAATTCCATCGCCAATTTTACCGACGGTTGTCTGTCGATAAATCAACCAGAAATTTTTTAAAAATATATACTGCCAATAAATTTTATTTGATGATGTTATAGTTGATGCATAATTTAAACAATTATGAATTTAATAGTATATATTTAATTTGTTTAAACAGAAATTTGATTGATGATATAAAGTTAAAAATATCTTAATTGATAATAAAAACATTACATTGTATATAATAAGTATTTGTAATTCAAATGAAATGACCAAAAGTACAATATTGATCTGGTGACGGCAGATGCTCTGATTGGTGCGATGAGATGCTATCTCTATAAGATATTGATGTATTGGATGTGGAGGATTGCGAATAATATGTATTCGCAAATGAACCTAAGTTGAATATTCTTTTACGATGGTCCCTACCATCCACTACATGAAGATAGATTTCAGTCTCATCAACATCTTCAGACTGTTGAGACTGTTGTTGAATGTTTTCTTATATTTGGTCCTATCAGAAGGCAATGTTTATATTAAAAAGTAATAATTATTAAGCATTAATATTAAACCATAAACTTCGCATACATTTAGTTCTCTACAATGGTTGTTGACGAATGTCACACCGTCATGCTTCTTGGTGTGAGTGTGCAAAAAGAGCTGACGGGGTGTAGGCCTCATGCCTATAAACTTTTCCTACATAAGAATAAAATGCTATAAGTAAACTAGAATTTATAAATATTTTAGCAGAGTTTTCTCTATTTTTATGATATCTACCCCCTGTTGAACAAAGAAAATAACTCAACAACACAGTCATATATGGCACCAAACATTTATAACATTATCGTTCTCCATAATACACATATTTTCATTCCAAAATTCATACATCAAATTCAATTGAAATACAACAAAGTAAAGAAATCAAAATATAAATGTAAAGTGTAGATACTTACAAGTCTCTCTGTATGCTCATGGTGGGTAATAGATCCTCCCGTATGTATGAGAAGACTCTTTCTCCCGGTCCTCCAAGTCTGTTGGTCGAATTACGCTCTGAAATAGATATTGCCTCAGGTGATGTCCAATACTGCTGCCAACGACTCTATATTTGTTCAGAAATGTAAGACGATTGTACACCAGTCTTGTGTATCTCAGTAATAAAGTCTCGATTACGTGTGCGCGCTCGTCTCTCCCATACTATATAAATGATCGCGTCAAATTAAGAATCCCAAATTTTTTCTGAAATAAAAGGAAAAACATTCTTTAAATAGTTATGATGTAATAATATTTATCTAATTAATGTATAAAACTGTTAATTAAAAAAGAAAATAATAATTTTTGTTGTACC
>JAOTAY010000191.1:11799278-11810106 GCA_025629805.1 Erythroxylum baracoense
GCCACCCTCGCGGGGCACGGATCCGGGTATCACTGTCGATATCGGGTTCGGGTTCGGCGGAGGTGGGGTGTTACAAATTAACTTAATGAATGTAGGTCTATAGAATGCCAAGTCTCATTGTACAATTTTACACAAATAACCCAACTCAACCTCTCAATATATTGCAAAGTGTAATTTCAACATTTATCAAAAGCTTCATTTATTCAAATCAACAAAATAGGAGTTTAACAAGAAGTTCAAAAGTAATCTCTACAAATAAATCAGCTACTCATAATGTCTATAAAATCCCCTAACAATCAAATAATCCATCATACAAACGCTAGAAGAGGAAAACGAAAGAAAAATAAATGACTCAAACTCCTCCTTTTTTTGGCCCCAATATGGAAAATCCAGCGATGCTATGCTCTTTTCCAAATTCCTTGAATCTCTACCTCTCCCGAAGATCTCAACCTGTATTTTTACTCAAGGAGGCAAGTCTCATACGAAGCTCTGTCATCCATAGGGGTTTATAACTTTATATATACTAGACATCCTAAAAATAATTAAACCCCGTGTGCATCTTTAGGTTAGACATCTCAGGATCATAGGAATTGGCATGAAACCCACAATTGTGGGTTCTTATGTTATGATTCTTCCTCTTCTCTTCTCCGCTCTTGGTCTCTTGCTTAATCGGAAATGTGGCCAACCTCCATTCTTACATAAAAATGATCAATTCTTACCCTAAATCAACATTAAAGATAAAAGAACACAATGAAGATCAAACTAAACAAAAACATAGAAAATAAATCGTAAAACACAATAATAGTAACCTATTATGCAAGAAACACATGCCAAATACTTAGAAAAACACATACTAATGCACAACTATCAGATTTATGATATCACTAGACAGAAGGCTCAGAACTCCCCAGATGTGGTAGTAAGTGTGATAAATGTCTTTAATTTTGAAGCATTTGCATTGGTAGATCCAAGATCTACACGTTCTTTTATCACACCTCATCTGGCATCTAAAGTGCATTGTGATAGAGAAGTGTTGAAATGTGGATTAGAGGTGAGTACACCAATAGGTAGTACTATAGTGATAGGAGAAGTGTGTAAAGGGTGTATGATTCAAGTTGATCAGGTAGAGTTAGAAGTTAATCTGATAGTAGTACAGTTAAGTGAGATAGATCTTATCTTAGGTATAGGTTGGCTTACTGCACATAGAGCTATGATGAACTGCTATACTATGGAGGTCATACTTGAATCCCCTAATCATCTAAGAGCAATAGTTCAAGGTGTTAGTAAAGGAGTGCCAGCCAGATTGATCTCATCAATTAGTGCTTTGAGATTGATTCGAGGTAGATGTGAAACTTATGTAGCCTATATAGTTGATACCGTACTGATTAGATAGTACAGGATATTCCTATTGTTAAGGATTTTCTAGATGTGTTTCCTATGGAATTATCTGGTTTACACCCAGACAAGAAAATAGAGTTTACTATCAATTTAGTTCCAAGTACTACTATTCCTCCATATAGGATGATACGTATAGAACTTAAGGAACTTAAGGCTTAATTACAGGACTTGTTGGATAAAGGCTTTATCAGACCCAGTGTGTCAACTTGGGGAGCCCTAGTTTTGTATATGAAGAAGAAATATGGGACTCTAAGATTGTGTGTTGATTATAGGCAACTGAATCGAGTGACAGTGAAGAATAAGTACCCATTACCGAGGATAGATAACTTACTTGATCAATTACAGGGAGCTTAGGTATTCACTAAGCTAGACTTAAGATCAGGGTACTATCAGTTAAAGATAGCAGAGGTTGATGTATCGAAGAGTGCATATAGGAGCAAGTATGGGCATTTTGGGTTTATGGTGATGCCTTTTGTGTTGACTAATTCTTCAATTGCTTTTATGGCTTTAATGAGTAAGGTATTTCAACCTTATTTAGATAGTTTTATGATTGTGTTCATTGATGATATTTTGGTGTATTCGAAAAGTAGAGAGGAACATTCCGAGCACTTAAGGTTAGTTTTGTAGATAATGAGAGAAAAGTAATTGTATGCCAAGTTCAGTAAGTGTGAATTTTGGCTTGATCATGTGGTATTCTTGGGTCACATAATGTCTAGATAGGGCATTCAGGTAGATCCAAAGAAAGTAGAAGCAGTGATGAAGTGGGAAGCTTCGAGAAATGTGTCAGAGATTTAGACTTTTCTTGGATTAGCAGGATATTACAAGTGGTTTGTCGAGGAGTTTTCACTCATCTCAGCCCCTTTGACAAAACTTCTAAAGAAGAATGTACCTTTCAGATGGAATGATGAATGTCAAAAGAGTTTTAAGGAAATAAAGCATCAGTTAACTACAACACTGGTGTTAGCTATTCCATCTTGATTTGGAGGTTATGTGGTATACAATGATGCTTCATATTAGGGATTAGGATATGTATTAATGCAGCGTAGAAAAATAATTTCATATGCACTGAGATAGTTGAGCTCTTATGATTACGATTACACAATTAAGTATCATCCTGGTAAAGCTAATGTGGTAACTGATGCATTAAGCAGAAAATCAGACAGTAGTATAGCACAAGTTCAGATATTGAGGTTACCAAATCTAGTGCATTTGAGAGCATTGAATATTGAGCTAAATTTGGGACATAATGAAGTATTGATAGCCATATCAAAGCTTAGAACAATGTTACATGGGAGAATAAAAAAAGCCCAGAGTAAGGATCCAGAATTTGTGAAGCTTATTGAGAATTTGAAAGTGAATTTAAATTCTAAATTTGAATTGAGAAATGAAACATTATGGTTGAAGTAGAGATTATGTGTACCCAATATTGAGAATATAAAAAAGGAGATTTTGGAGGAGGCACATGTAGTAGCTAATGTTATGTATCCTAATACTACCAAGATGTATAATACACTTAAACAACATATTTGGTGACCAAGGATGAAGAAGCAAGTGGTTAAATATATTGCTAAGTGTTTAATATGCCAATAGATTAAGGCAGAGCATCAGACTTTGGTTGGAAAGTTACTGTCGTTTCCTATTTTAGAGTAGAAATGGGAGAGGATTACCATGGACTTTATTATGGGATTGCCAAGTAACGCAATATTGTTGACCGATTGGCAAAATCAGCCCATATTTTACCAATATGAGAGAACAATACACTGGATCAGTTAGGTCGGAGATATATGAATAAGGTGATAAGATTACATGGAGTTCCAGTGTCTATTGTATCGAACAAAGATCCCATATTTACTTCGAGATTTTGGAAAAGTTTACAAATCACAATAGGTACGAAGTTGAACTTTAGTACTGCATTTCATCCTTAGACAGACGGACAGAGTGAAAGAACTATTAAGACTGTTGGGGATATGCTCAGAGCTTGTGTTTTGGAGTTCTAAGGAGCATGGGATCAGTATGTAGCTCTGATTGAAGTTGCTTACAATAATCATTATCACAGTAGTATCGGAATGGCACCATGTGAGATGTTATATGGCAGAAAGTGTCATTCGCCTTTATATTGGGATGAAAGGGGTCTAACGATCATTGATGGCCCATAACTGATCCCAGATACTATTGATAAAGTAAAATTGATCCGTAGTAGAATTAAAGTAGTGCAAGATAGACAGAAGAGTTATGTGGATTAGCACTGGAGGGATATGGGGTATCGAGTAGGAGACAAATTGTTTCTAAAAGTTTCACCTTGGCGAGGAGTGCTAAGGTTCAATAAAAAGGGTAAACTAAGCCCCAGATACATTGGTCTATATAAGATTATTGAAAGAGTTGGACCGTTGGCTTATAAGTTAGCACTACCTACTGAAATGTCTCAAATTCATAATGTGTTTCATGTGAGTATGCTTCAGAGATATTGGTCTAATCCAACACATGTGTTGCCAGCTCAGGAAGTTGAAATTGTAAGTAATTTGAGTTATGTTAAGAAACCAGTTAAGATAGTGGGCTATCAGACTAAGCAATTGAGAAACTGAGTGATTCAATCAGTAAAAGTCCTTTGGAGGAATCATTCAAATGAAGAAGCTACATGGGAAATGGAGGAGAACATGAGGAGACAATAACCCTACCTATTTGATCAATCAGGTAAGAATTTTGATGATGAAATTTCTTAAAGGGAAGAGAATTGTAATATTCCATTTTCTATACTGAAGGTTAAGACATAGTATCCTAGACCATTGTATATGAGAAATAGTGTTGAGAAATTATAGGAGTGCATTACATTGACATGCATACTATGACCATACACAAAAATTTGATTTTTGTACACATTGCAAATACTATATATCCACTCAAATGACACTTTCCAGGTTATGAATGATTTAAAATAGTTATGATGTGAATTGTGAATTTTTATGCCTTAAAAATTGGTTGATGAATTATAATTGGTGATTTAGAATTTATTTGTTATAATTGAGAGATTTATAAATTTTGTGTATTTTTGGACTAGGAAAAATGTCAAGTAGCCAGACAAATTGATTCGTAGTAGTCAAAATAAGTGACAAATAGTAGTAGAAATAATTGAGAAGTGACATTAGGATTTATTGACAAGTGGCATAGAAAATTGGATGACAATTGGTTTAGAAATTGGGTGACAAATGGGCTAGTCATTAAAAGCCAGTTGGGGACCACAAAAAGATGACAAGTGGCAAGTGATAAGTGTCACCACTCATCACTTACAACTCTTTCATTTGAAAGACTAACTTTTATTGTCTTTCATTTTGTTTCTACAAGCTCTCTTCTTCATTTTTCGTTCTTCTCTCTTCTTCATTCACGATACTCTCATCCTTAACTTCACCACGTTAAGCCTTGCTATCATCTTTCAAGACTAACTACTCTAAGATCTTTGATATCTCTTCATCTTATTACAAAGAAAACCTAATCTTTCCTCCTTGAAAGTTAATGATCATGTATACATAGAGTGCTAGGGTTTCATGGTGGTTTGAAGAAGCTTTGAGTAAAATAAGTAAGTAGCATATTGTTCTTCATGGTTTGTTAAATAGAAGCTTTTATGATGATAGTTGAAAAGGAATTATATGAAAATGAAATATGATGAGTGCAGAAATTTTGATGAATGAATGGATAAATATTTTATATTTTTGGGTGTATAAAAACGTTAGTTATAAGTTGTTATATAGATGAAATAGATTAGGATTTAAGGTATAATGAAGGTGAAATTTATGCTTAAGAAAGGTGATTGTGTAATGTTCTGAAATGAGAAGATCGAGGATTTATGAATGATAAAGAATGATGATGTTATGTTCTATTTTTATATAGATGAAAAACAATAGTTTATGAGTATTTTTATGAATGATTTGGAGTTAAAATTAAGGTGAGAATGAAGAGGTAATGAAGTAGAAAATGATGAACTATGTACATGAAGTGTTGGATATAGGACAAAATGGTATAAAGTGAATGATAATGAATGAATCAATTGAGTAGATTTTTGTGAGATTTAATGTAACCACTATGGTAGTTAGATCAGCATGAAATGAGGTTCAATATAAAAGCATGAATTCTGGAAAACTTGAAGGGTAAATGATGTTTTTAAGTAGGTGAAATTCGTGGAGAGTTTGGGAAAAATGATAGTGTAAGTGCATGATCATGGCCTGGTTATTTAGGTTCTGTCACGATCATGGCATAGTCCTCACATTTGTGGCCTATTGCACAACTTCTGTCACGATCATGGGAAGGTCCAACATGATCATGGGCTAGCATAAAAAGTGAAATGTTGTCTTTTAGGTGATGTTTGAAACAACTAATGCTAAGGTACTTTCCTATAGTGTATTTAGACTTAATTGAGGCTTGAAATGAACATAGTTGATGCTTGAATAAGTTGATTAAATGTATGATATGTTTTGTTATTATTTGAGGTTTTAACTAAAGAATGAATTGATGATATCATGTATCAAAATCTAGAAATTTAAGGTCAATATAGGAAGGAAGTGTTCTTAAGAATGCATTTGTAATTCAAAGGAGATGAGTAAGGTATATTAGGTATGAATGAACGAAAATTTAGATATTGTGTGATTATATAATGCTAGAATAGCATTGGTGAATGAATGATTGATGATAGTAGAATGAGCAAGACATATACAAGTTATAATGTTTGAATGATCAAGACTAGTGATTAAGGATACATACCCAGGAAATAGTCAATTGAGCATACATTGTACACAATACATATACATATGTGTGTGATTGAGTACTTATGTGATTGAGCAACTTAGTAATGTTTATAAATGTTTGTATTTCATGGTTTAGAAGAACAAATAGAATGTCAGCATCCAAACATTGTCGAGACATCGAGGTAATAGCTATCTAGAGCTTAATATGAGTAACCTAGATGTTTCTCACTAAGATTGATTGTATTTGCAAATTTTTTTATTGTTGAACTAATATTTATGGGAATGTGATAATTTTGAAAATTGATGGCCTGAAGAGTTTGATAATTCAGATCATATTGGAAATGCTTCACTGAATCTGAATCTGAAAGAAATACGTGTAGCTAACAAAATTATTGAGTGCCAGACTTAGGTCTGATAAATATGTGAAATTGACTGTGCATCATAAATAAATGTTATTGATTGTATATTATGTGAATTGAGACATCACATTGAAATGTATGATCAGATAAAGGAAGTTACGACTGGAGTAGTGAGTGAAAAAGAGCTTAAGGCTTAGAAAATGTGTATAAAGAGCCACAGGATCAGTATTAAAATGATTTAAGTATCCACAACGGATATGGGACAGTTATCAATAAGTACAGTATCCACAACAAATATAGGACAGTTAAAAAGACGGTTGGTTACAACAAAGTAACAATGAAAGTGAGTCACATGTGCATTGCATATACAAACTAATATGTATGATCTGAATGTTTTGAAATGAACTGTTTTGATATGATTTGATTCTAAATTTAATTGTGAATTATCATTATTATTTGAAATGAGTGAGAACATCGTTGATAGTTTGCTCACTGAGTTTGTAAAACTCATCGAAATTGCAACGTTGATATTCAGGTATTGAGAGGAGACTTAGCTTCTAAGACATTCTAGAATAAGTCCTGTACTTCTTTTTTGGACTCAAGAAATGGCTCAAAGATCGATCAATTGAGACTGTGGAGTTTAGATAAAGTGTTTTTATTTAATTCTCACTTCATGTAGAATATTTTATAAAAGAGCAGTATGTTCTTAAAGATTTGTGATACTGTAAATATGAATTATGAAGTGACATGCTATAGTGTAACTATGTTTTATAAATGGAATGAGGAGTTGAAATTTTGAGTATTCACGTTTTATATATGATTCCTTATTAAGTGAATGTGACTGCTCTAATATGCCACTTCCACAGGGTATGTTCCCGAATGTCCGCAAGATGTTTAGTTATATACTTTATGGTAGTGGGGTGTTATATACATGGAGTACCAGTATCTATTGTATCAGACCAGAATTTACTTCTAAATTTTAGGGCAGTTTACAAACAACATTAGGTACAAAGTTAAATTTTAGTATAGCATTTCATCCTCAAACAAACTAACAGAGTAAAAGGACAATTAAGACTGTTGAGGGTATGCTCAGATCTTAAGTTTTGCAGTTTCAAGTAGCATGAGATCAATATGTAACTCTCAGTAAATTTGCATATTAATAATCATTATCACAGTAGTAGTGGTATGGCTCCATATGAAGCGTTATATGGCATAAAGTGTCAATTGCCTTTATATTAGGAAAAGGAGGGTGTAAGGATGGTTGAAGACCTAGAGTTGAATCAAGATGTCATTGATAAAGTAAAATTGATCTGTAATAGGATCAAGGCAACTCAAGACAAGCAAAAGAGTTATGTGGATTAGCATCAAAGGGATATGGATTACCAAGTTAGAGATAAGGTGTTCTTGAGAGTGTCACCTTAGCGAGGAATGCTGAGGTTCGGTAAAAAGGGAAAGTTAAGCCCTACATACATTGGTCCTTATGAGATTACTGAGAGAATAGGATCGTTGGCTTACAAGTTAGCATTATCACTAGAGATGTCTCAAATTCACAAGGTGTTCCATATTAGTGTTCTAAGGAGATATAGGTCAAATCCAACAAATGTATTATCGGCACAAAAGTTAAAATTGTAACTAATTTGAATTATATAAAGCAATAGGTCTATAGTTGGTTATCGGACTAAGCAATTGAGAAGCTGAGTAATCCCATTGGTTAAAGTCCTTTAGAGGAATAATTTGAGAGAAGAAGCCACATAAAAGACTGAGGAAAACATAAGGAAACAATACCCCCATCTTTTTGATCAATTAGGTAAGAATTTCAAGGATGAAATTTCTTAACGGGGGAGAATTGTGATAACTCAGGTTCCAAAACTTATTGAGGGTTAGAATCTTAGACTATTGAGTCATATCATTTGAGAATTTAGGAACGACATTTCATTCACATGCATAATATTCACATACACACATGAATCATCATTTAATAAATGTTGACAAGATTGTATGTGCACTCAATTGATATGTTCCGAGGTATGAAAGGTTTAAAATGATCATGATGTGAATTGTATATTGTTTATGTCTTAATTTTTGGTTTGGTGGACTATAACTAGTAGGAATTAATTGTTACATTGATGAGCTAAAATTTGCATTTAGTTTAGGAAAAATGTCAAATTGACACATAGAAATTTAGGTTGATTAAGCCTACGAAATCACTTGCACATGGTAATCGAATTGAGTGACATTTGGCATAAATAATTAAGTGACAAATGGCTTAAGATTTAGCTGACAAATGGTAACATGAAGAGAGGACATATAGCTGACCTAGACTCTTGACAAGTGTCCTAACAATAATCACACCATATGATACACATATGGCCAGTTGTTTCATTTGTAACTTTCTACTGAAACTCTCATCTTCTTTTTCTCTCGCCGAAAGCTTTATCCTTTTTACATCTCTGTATTTTTTCTAAGTTTTGTTCAATTGCCACATCAAAATCCATGTTTTTAACTTCATAAAGATAGTTATAGAACCAGATCATTGTTGTACATGTTGTTATCTTTTATCCTTGCTGAAAACCCATCCAATCCCCACCTTGTATTTGAGATGATCTTGCTATATATAAGGCAAAATAGACTTGATGAATTGAGGTGGAACTTGAGCTAAACATGTAAGAAACGTACTGATCTTTGTGGCATGTTGCGATAGAAAGTTTAAGATGATTGAATTGGGATGGATAACATGTAATGTTGATGATGAAGTGTGCTGGAAAAATGATACATGAATTGAATAATTTTCTATTTTGATTTTGATGCATAAGAACCGTAGGTTATAGGTTGCTATATGGATGATTTAGATTGAGATTTGAAGTTTAAATGAAGGTCAATTTATGCTAAAGATAGGTGTTAGCGAAGTGTTCTTAAATTTGGAAAAAAATAGGACTACATATATGATCAGATTAAGTGTGCAGCACCCTAACTCTCATAGTATAACACCCCAGTCCCGCAAGGAACGTACCCGACATATATGGGTGATATTTGAGTTGAGGCGTGCTACAACACTTAATCAGTCAAAACTCAGTACAATTTGTTTTTGAAACCATAAACATAATATGCAGAAATCTATAACCAAATCGGGCCCGCTTTATTCGCAAACTTTTTCAATCATAACAATACAATCAACAGAATTTTCAATAGCCATTTGAGCCCTTTCACAAAAACAAAACACTTTAGTCATAAAGTCTTTACATTACAACATAAATCATATACACCTTTTATAAAAACTTTCGAAATACATAATTTGATATAAAAGTTGTGAAATATACAATTCCATACCAAATGAAAGAAATACAACGCAGACACGAACTGATCCCGACCTCTATCCCTTACTTGTATGCTGTAGGGATACTCTTGTTTGCCTAACGGGGTATCCTTCTGATCCTGAAAAATATTTACAAATTTTGGGTGAGTTTTGTAAACTCAATGAGTGGCCATCATCGATGGCTCACCCAATTACATAACACATAAATCACATTCACATCATTTCACATTTCACATTCAATACAATTTAATCATTCATATTATGCATATGCTGTGTACATGAGACCCACTTTTCATTTATTACTTTATTATGACCGAGTGCCTAAACTGTCCTGTATCCTTTGTAGATATCGGGCTCATTAAACGTTGAGCCTGAGGCTCTGAATCACTTTCAGAGCTCGAGGATCTTTTCACACTTTGAGCTTTAAGCTCTGAGTCAATTTTTGAGCTTGAAGATCTTTTCACACTTTGAGCTTTAAGCTCTGATCGGTGACTACTCTGGTCAGAACTCCCATTATCTAATCATGCATTCATGTATGAAATACATCTCACAATTTCAATCAATCATGTGATGAAATATTCAGTTCGTCACATTCACATGCAAGTAGCACTTCAATATCTCATCCGCATTTCACAATCGTCGAACCTTCTGTCCGAAATTCAACACAATCAATCACATTTATATGAGCATTCAGTAGTCAATCATTACAAAAATTCAAACAAAACAAACAATGAAATGAGACCCTCTAGGTCTATTCACAGTATGCTCCATATTAACATTTGCTTCTAAATTCTGGAAACACTTAAATGCAGACATTTAACCTGCACAATCCATTTATGCAAGACACACGTTGCACACACATTAATAATGGTACAATTACAAGCATTTATTTATGTACAACTGTGTATATAGACTATGTACAATGTATGCTCAGTGACAATCCTGGGTACTTTACCAACTTCATAACTTAATCACTCATCATTTCTTTAAATCACAACCTCCACCCTTTGGTAATTTGATATCAA
>JAOTAY010000191.1:11817923-11839615 GCA_025629805.1 Erythroxylum baracoense
CTAGATGTCGGGTTGAGTTACATATTTCACCCCGCCATAGTAAATGGCGGGGTGTTTGTCCACGTAATCCACCCCGCCAAGTACAACGGCGGGGTGTCCTATACTCAAAACCTCCTCTTTTTTTCCTCTCAAATCACGGATGGAAAAAACATTTTGTAACAGGCTGAGAATTTAGCCCAATACATGTGAAAAAAATGTGGTCTTGAATAGAAAATGAAAGCAAAGTTAGGATGTATATGTCATTAAGGTTAGTTATGAACAAAAGACAATGAGAATGAAATGGATGTATCAATCTAAAAGGCTTAAAATCTCACTGACTTATGTCGACCTACTAGTGACTACTCTTCGAAAGGAAATATACATTGACTAACCACAAGAGTACAAATACATGCCCAATTTTTCATGAAATTTTCTAGTTAATTCTACTCTCTAATTATAACTATATAATCCTAAAAGAAATATAAAAAAGATTTTTTTATAAAAAATGAAAACGAACTTAAAAACATATATAAGAAGCAGCTTCCCTACCCCCATTTAGTAAAAATAATAATTGTGAAAATATAAAGGAAAAGGAAAAATATATTAAGCAAGTTTTACCTGATGTAAAACCCTCAATATTCCGCAAGTATATGGATTGTAAATTTGTAGTAATTGAGGTGTCGAATCCACAAGGAATTAGCTAAACCTAACTTTGTCTAAGATTATGAAATATGATTTGAGAGAAAATAAAATTCATAAATTAAACAATCAATTAGAATTGAGCACTAAACCACTTAATAATTTAACTTTAATAATAAAATAAGGATGATCAAGCATGAAAGTATAGGATTCTTTCAATGATCATTTTGCTCCCTTATTCATTTTTTATTCAATTTGGTGTTAATCTTATATTTTTAAAGGGTTTGATTATTAATTTAGGTTAAATTAATTGAGGTTAAATTAATAATCCCTAATTGATAGCGAAATTCTAGATTTGCAATATCTCAATTAACAAAAATAGCAAAACATTTTCAACTAGTTCTTTAGCAATCACTTAGATAATCGAGTTCTCACACAAGATCTGTCTTCGTATGATCATCAAATTGATATTTTTGTGACTTATTAGGTTGTTAACTCTCATTATCCAACATATTCAGATTACTATCGACTCACTCTCTCGATTTGGTATCGAAGTATAAGAAAACACATATATCATAATACATAAAACATTGTATTGAAGTCAAAAGTGCTCAAGTCACAAAATAAGTCGAGAATAAATCCTAATATGAAATTAAAACATCATCAATGTGTATATCATCTTCCAATCCAGTTCACACATCAAGTGTTGGACCCCGAACTTTTCTTAGAAGTTAGAATTATTAAATGAGAAATTTGTTGGTGTTTAGTCATGAGTAAAAATGAGAATTCTTGAATTAGAAATTTAAGAAGTTTATTTATTAATATTTTTAATCACATATGGTTGCATGGATTAAATGGAAGTGCTAGAATTAAGTTAAGGAGTTAAAAGATATTAAATCAAATATGGAAGGGTAAGCTTGGAAAGATAAAAAAAATTGATGTCTTGAATTAATAAGAGAAGAAGTGAATGAAGGGGTGGGTAAGAGATGTGTAGAAGTAAGAAAGAAAGAAAAGAAGAACTAGAAGAAACTAGAGAAAAGGAATAGAGTCATGTAACAACAAGAGAAAAGGAGAGATGTGTTTGAGAGGCTAGGAAAAAGAGAGAGAGTTGTGTAAAATAAGAAAGAAAGAGAGAAGAAAAATGTAGGAAGAAGTAGAAGAAGAGAAGCAGAATCGAACCAGCAAGGAAGAAGAAGGAAAGAAAGATAAAGGAGATAAGAAGTGGAAGGAGATTATTCAACTGAGTTTTTGGTAACCTCTATCTTCTTTTCTTGTTTTGATAGAAGAAGAAAGTAGAGAAAATAGGTTTTTATGTGCTAAAAAATGAAGAGAGAAAGAAGAGGAGCAAGAGATTTATATTCTTAGATTTTCATGAACTTTTAACTTGATCTTAGTTCTTCTAGTTAGATAAACTAAGAGTAGATTAAGTCTAAGCTTATTTTTGGATAATAGAGCTCTAAGGAAGTTCTATTCGTATATGTTGTTTGAATGAAAAATATGTTTGTTTGAAGGGAACCAAGAAAGTCGAAGGCAAGAACAGGAGAAAAGACAAATTTGATCTTGGAGTTAAAAGTAAATAGGTGGGTAATATGTTTATAGCTGTCATATTGATGAGCTGAATTATTTGCTTGTATGTGTACCTAAGTACTTGTCTTGAATCATTGTGAATGTGGGAAAAATGTTTTGTGAAGTTAATTTCATGTTTGCTTTGTAAGAATTTTGTGGCTTTGATGTTAATGAAAAACAGAAAAAAAAACTTCAAGAAGTATGAAAATATGAATATGATATGAAAATATGTAAGCATTGAAAATTTGCTTGTGAGAGCAAGAGAGATACCATTTCGTTTGTCACATGCACGTTGACCTAAAGCCTTCTCCCAGCTATCCACTTGTGGCATATGAGCTCCGAAAAATGGACTCATTCTATTCATGGTGTAAACTTCGGTTTCGCTATTCTATTTTATGGGATTCTCTCGAGTCATTATATTTGTGCAGTGCATCTTGAATTTTTGAACATAAAGCATAATTGAGTGTTATGGTTTGATTATTAAATGATTATATGATCTAATTTGTGTGATTTGCTAAGACTAATATGAAATGAATATATATAAAATTATATATATGTGTCTATATGCTTGTTTGTGTGTGCAGTTCATTATCAATAGCTATAAACGTATTAACCACTGAGCTTCCCAGCTCACCCCATTATCTCTCTACTCCTCAGGTGCAAAAATAGCAGATCAACGTTAAACTTTACAAAAACTTCAGCTGACTCTAAGAATTTCTATTTTTGTTACTAAGTTAGTTTAGAAACTTTTGGTACTTTAGAAGCATATCAAACACGAGCATTCATGATTGTAATTTTTGTATTATGCTACTAATGTGGATTTTATTTGTAATTGAATTTATGTATAAACCTTGCAACATCTGAGAGATGAAACTTTGTTTTGTTTAAGAAATGAATGAAAGAAGGGTTAAAGAACTTCTTTTGTATATGTGCAGAAAATTTCTTTTCTGTTAGTGTTATTATGTTGGGAATAATTGTTAGTTGTTTAATAGTTTTTGGATAAATTCTTCTTAAGTAAATTGTTAGGTTAGGAGTCTATTCTATTAGGAGTCTTATATGTATGAATTGTGTTTGTTGGATTTGGGTATTTTGTTTTTGTAGAAATGTATATTCACAGTAGAGAGAAAATAGGGGATAAAAATGTGTTCTGAATATTTAATGAATAAACTGTATTGATCTAGGTAGAATTAGATAAAATTGTCTTCATGAAAGTTGTAGCTCTTTCTCTTAGCTTTCTAATGACATAAAGTTTATAATTTTTAGATTTCGAGATTGAAAGTTATGATGGTTTGAATTTTGTGTATGCATTAGGGATGTCGCGATCGTGCACATGCACATGCACGATCGCGACAATCCCAATTTTCAGGAAAGTCGCAACGGTGCTCAAGCACAATCGCGACAAACCCCCTCTCATGCCCGTGACTTTTTCATTTCTCTTTTTTTAATTTATTATTGGTTTGTTTATTTGTTCGACTCTCAATCTGATTTATTTTTATGTCTATTTTATTTTATTTGTTTTTACTCTCACCATGAGTTCTTTTTATCTTTATCGTAGTTTTATTTATTATATTTTAGAAGTCATCCAATTTTGGTGCCTTTTCACTACGAAATAAGGACTGAGACCCATGGTCAACAATAATGACTTGGATGACCAAAACATTGATGCTACAAATTATGTGGAGTATAAATGATTGTAAAAGAAGTTGAATTCTTGAAATATCGGGGAAGCTTTAATGGCTAGAGATTAATGTGGATGAATCCTGCAAAGAGCAATACCTTGGATTTACGGTCCTTCACAAAATAACCAAATGAATTAAATTCAATGAGACATGATTTATTAATAGCAAATTTATCTATAGAAAATATATTTTTAGTGAGATAAGGAATAATAAGAATATTACAAAGATGAAGTGGATGAGTGTGAGTGGAAAAAATTTAAAGAATTAATATAGGAAATAGGAAGAGTGTGTCTATTATCGACAACTACTTGGTTTGACCCTTCATGTCGTGTGACAGATTCCACAATTTGAGAATCAAGAGTCATATGAGTTGTGGCTTTAGTGTTTGTTAACCATTATGTAATATTTTTGGAATTGAGTTGGGAAGTATCTATAACAAGCTAAATATTCATTAAAAAAGTTTGTGTTGAGGTTATTGGCAATATATTGGGATCCAAATAAGCGACTACGAGATTTTGTAATATCAAAAGTGTTAATGGGCAATAATATGCCCCATTTCAAACAAATTTGATATTATAGTTTGGACCGAGAAAAGGTGTTTTAGATTTGGATTAGATATTTGGTCTAGTTATTATAACTCGACTTTAGGGAAAAAAATTTATAGGTTTTAGGAAAATGAGCTATTTATGGTTAAGGTCTAAAAGGATTATGGGCTAGTGATTTGTCACTCCATTGTCAGCTAGGCATATAGGTCTAGTAAATGGGTGGTCCGTTGAGACCTATTAAAACTAGGGTATGCTTTTCTTACTGATCCTTTTGTTTCACATCCTTTATAGCAAGACCTCCCCTTGATGTCGTATCACCCTCTAGTGTTATAGAATTATGAGTCACTGACATTTAAAGTCATAAGTGTCATCTCAGAACTAAGTAAAGCCTAGACATTACTTGTAGAGAAACAAATGGTGCAAAGTTTAGCAAAGGAAATAAGGGATCTATAATGTTTAGTTAGTGATGAAGGAACCGTATTCCATGAGAAGCCCATTGAGGGTAAAGAGAACCAAGTCATCATCTAAAATTTGGTCTCCTATAGCAGTGAGGTCATCAGTTGTGTTTGAGACAAGGGTTGCAAATTCAATGATGAAAGTTGGTCCTTTCTTAAGCATTTTCAATGAAAAATGGAACCTAAAAGGTTAACTATTGCAAAAAAAATTTTAAGAGTCACATAAAAGGCTCAAGTAGTATGGCGTTCGATAGCAAGATGTGTAATTGACTTTACGAGTGATGTGGTGAGGAAGAAATACACGAGGTGATCAAATTTTTGCCGTTTTTAATACTCTGGAGAGACATAGAGCTTAAGCCAGTTGTTGGAGATAGGGAGATGGATGTATTTATAGATGTCAGAGGTGGTGAGGATGATTTGTACCTAGTTACACTAGACAAGGTAATTAGTTAAACCTAAAAATGTAGTGAGAAAGTTTGTGATCTAGTTGAATGGGAGAATTAGGGCATTACTTTTTAACATTTTAATTGTTGTTCATTTGTCATTATTAAGGTTGTAGATATGATATTTATGTTGTGATTTTGTGAACGTGTTGCTAGAATTTTGGTTGGTGTATTTGGTAATTTCTAGTGTAAGTTAGATCAAAATTCTAGTGTGCTTGGCTTTCATACCATGATAATATGTTTGAGGGTAATGAAGTGTAATGCTATTTCATCGATTAAATTTGTGAAATACATAGTCCTTCATATATAGCTTTGTAGTGTACATGATAAGCATGAAAAGAGAATTACAACTGAAAGAGTTGGATTATGATTATAATTGATAAGAACTGAATAATATTGATAGTTGGGATTATAATATATCATATATTAGTTATCAATATGAATAGATTATTTTACAAAAAATAAAGGCTTTCTTTTAAATTTTGAAAAGAAAAGGTCTTTTTATTTTTATTTTTTTAGGCTAATATGATTAGAGGCTTTCTTCTAATTCTTTTTCAATAAATAAAATTGATTTTAAAGAGGAAAATTGGGCTTTAAAAGAGAATTTGAACTTCTGGAAGCAAAAGTTAGACTCCGAAGATAAGAGTTTCGCCTTTTAAAAGGATCATTTTTATTAAGATTTAAGGCATTTATTATATTCTCTCTATCTCCACATATCCTCTTTTTTTTATAGACCCATATAATTAAACATAAGCCTCCAAAATCTTTTGGTGAGCAATATGGTGTTCATGGTTTGGATGGAGCTAATTCCTAACCCCCACTTGTTTTTTTAGAGTGCAAACCTCACTCTATTTCATCTTGGTTTTGTGAGTTCTTCCTATGCTACTAGACCAAAGAAAGTTGCTAAATAACTTATGTATATTTTTTGAGATAGAACTTGGAAAATCCAAATGAGCAGCCTAGTAGGTGTTAATAGAATTGATTATTGAAGCAATAAGTTGGACTCTTCCTATTATTGAAAGGTGTTTGGAGCTCCAAGATGAGATTCTAGAGTGTATTTTGTCAAGAAGACTATTGAAGTCACATGTTTTCACTCTAGAAGTGGAGATGGGGATACCAAGTTATGTTATTAGGAGATTTTGTTGCTTAAAGCTAGTAATAGTTGTTATTAAAGGAATTATGTCAATTTTACTCCTTGAGAGATAAATATTACTTTTGGAACAGTTCACCTACACCCCTGAGACTCTTTGGAATATTTTTAATTCTTTCATTAATGTTGAGGTGGACATTGCATCTGCTTTAGATAATAAGATGAGATCACCTGCAAAACAAAGATTAGTTAGTTCAAATTTCCTGCTTATTCTTATATATTATGTATTCTCTTAATAGGTGTTTTATGATATATTTGATAAGATGCTCATTATAGATATAGTCAATGTCTTTTAGTATCATTATTATACTATATTTGTGTTAATAATACGCATTATTTATTTTTGAAGTCACTTTTTTTTAATAATAACAATAGTAATTAAATTGAACCCTTGATTGGTTTTAATTTCAAGAAGTGGAAATAGGATGTAGAATTTTCTTTAGAGATGGCAAACATTAATATAATCATGACAAAAAAATAATCTATTTTCACAATTGTTAGTACAAAATCTAAGAAAGAAATATATAAATCTTGGTAGAGGTTGAATAGAATATCTTATTTGATCATTAAGAGATTCATCCCTGATCATCTACTTAATAGACTACTAGAAACAAACATAGCAAAAGATTTTATGAATAATGTTTCTTAAAAGGTACAAAGTTTATTTTATTGTCAAAATTGGAATTATAATTAAAGAATTGTATTCTATAAGATACATAAGGGTTAGGAAAGTGAGAAAAATATATCATCAAGATGGTTTATTTACATAATAAACTCAAAGCCCTAAATATTGTGATTTTGAATGCTTGCATTGTTTACCAAGTTTTGTATACACTTCCCTTTATAGTTTGTTATCATTATTACCACCTCCAACTCAAAATATGAGGCTTAGGAAATTAATTCTTTGATTACTAGTTGTGTAGCTGAAGAAGAAAAACTAAAGAACACCACATAAATAACCTTGATAGCTATCAAACCAAATCCTAAAGCTAAACTCTGAGGTTAAAAATGTAAGGCTCCTAGAAATCCTGCACTTAAAGAACAATTTTAGATTAATATCATGAGGGATCTTATAGATATCATAAGGAGTATGCTATTTTTCTTTTATATAAAAAAAGGTCATAAAAATAAGATTGTATGAAGTGTAAAGATTATAGGGGCGAAATATAAACTATCAAGTAACTATTTGGCTTATATCATTTATGAATCTAGTGTTGCTATAACCATATCAGGTTCTAGATGGCTAGACAGTGAAACTTCTAATCATGTTGTTTCCATAATATAGGGATTTGCATTAGGGAGACAACTAACTAAAAATGAGTTTAAATCGATGGTTGGTATATATTCAATAAGAGTTGCTTATTTAAACATTAAAACTAGTTTTAGATTTAATTTATACAACATGTTCCATAGATCATCTTTAGACAAAACTTAACCTCTATATCAGTTTGGATAAATAAGGTTATAAGTTTCTAGTTGAACACTCAAGTGTATAGTTACCTTTTAATATAAAACATATTAATACGACTTTCTTATCATATGGTTTATCTACAATGTGTTTAACTACTGATGAAGTATATATTTCTTCATATATTAATGAAAAGGTTATTAGTAAAAGACCTCCAATAAAGGATAAAGACTTTATATTATGACATAAAAGAATAAGCCACGTTTATAAAATGAGTTGGAAGATTGATAAAGGAAAACATAACTCTTATTTTTAATGATTTAGAGATATTTATTAATTGTTATAGAGGTAGGATAATCAAAATAAAAAAGTAAAGAGGTTAACTTGTAGTTTTGATTTTTTTTATAGGTCATTCATTCTAATGTCTATAGTCCTTATTCACCTATTATTTGTAATTTCATATATTCTTTGACTTTTATTTATGTTTATTCTTATTACAAATATGTGTTATTAATAAAAGAAAAGTCTGAAGTTCTTGAAAAGTTTAAGATGTTTTATTATTGAAGTTAAGAAATGGTGCATTTCTAGGTCAAAATCAACTAGTTGAATCAGCAAATTTGCTTAACGTTCATATATACATAATAATGCATACCAAAGGAACTTTCTGTGGAAACAAATAAAGGAATTAGCTATTTCAACCAACTTACCCTGGATGGTCTCAAGTGATTTCAACTTCATATTGAAAGTAGATGAAGCAGAGGGTCTAAGATCAATTTTTAACCCTTGCATAGAAGTTAGCAAATTTTTAGAAGAAGCTCAGCTTATTGATTTACCCTTGGGTTGAATCGCTTAAGACCATCGGGGTTAAGTTGGTTGGAATAGCTAATTAAGCTCAACTCACTGATTTACCCTTGTGTGGATGTTTTTTCATATGAAACAATAAACAAGATGGTGATTGCCTAATTAGGAAAAAAAACTAGATAGAAGTGTTGCCAATCAATTATGGATGAATGCCTTCCCCAATTGTATTTCCCTATACTCAAACAACATCTTATCTGATCACAATCCCATTTTAAACGAAACTCGTTGTAGCAAACTCCAAATTTCCATTCAGATTTAACTTCATATTGGAGCTACCTAGTTTTGAAGAGAGAGTTTGGGAAGCACTGAGATACAACATCAGAGGCACCACGAAATATGTTTACGCAAAAAATGCAAATATTTAAGCATGATATAAAGTTATTATACAAAGTCAATATTGGTAACACACATCATCTTGTCAACACAGCAAAAAATGATTTAGAAACCATAAAACTTACAGTTTACATAAATCTTAGATCTCAGATTCTACAACTCAAAAAGAGGGAAGCCCTTAAAAGCTACAGATAAACTCTCCACTATGATTATTCTTTAATGAAACAAAGATCTAGGGTTGACTGGTTGAAGAATGGAGACAGGAACACCTCTATCTTTTACAAGACTATAGTTTCGAGGAAAGCTAGAAACAAAATTGCCTCTCTCAAGCATAATGATATATAGCTTAATTATTAGAATTACCTATTGGAAGGAGCTTTCAACTACTTCAATGACTTAATGAATTAAACTTTAGAAGCACATTCATCCATACACTTCCTCAAATAGGTGATGAAGGATTCTATTACATCTCATGACCCAAAATTATTATATAGGCCTATCACTCTACAAGAAATCAAGAAAAGTGTAGATGCACTTCACCCTCACAAAGCCCCTGAACCAAATGGGTTTAATGTAAATTTCTTCCACAAAACATGGTCCCTTATCGGAAACATGATCTCAGAAGAAGTTATGAAATGATTCAACAATGGCGCACTTCTAAAAGAGATCAAGAAGACCTGTATAAGCCTTGTCCTAAAGTAAGGTGAGCTAAATCATTTTTTTGATTTCTGAACCATTGTATGTTGCAATTCCATTTACAAAATTATCTTAAAGATCATAGCTAAAAGGCTCAAATGATTACTTGACAAGGATATCAGCCCCACCCAAGGGGCCTACATACCTGGAAGGGTGATTGGAGATAACATACTTATTCTTCAGGATCTCGTCAATAATTACTCAAAAAAAAGTACCTTAATTATTGCATCAAGATTGATCTTAGGAAGGCATATGACAATGTCAACTGGAACTTCATTATCAATATCCTACATGTTATGGAATTCCTAGTCTCTTTCATTCAATGGATTAAGAAGTGCTTGAAATTTCCTCATATAGCATTCTTGCAAACAAACAGCCTACCAAATTCTTTAAAAGTTTCAAATTCGACTAGGAGATCCTTTATCACCCAACATATTTGCGTTGGTCATAGAGACGCTTCATGAGATTATCTTAAGAGTTATTGAAAGAACAAAGGGCCTCAAATATCATTCAAAGTGCAGGAAGCTTAAACTAACTAATCTTTGTTTTGACGATGATCTAATTCCATTATCCAAAGAAGATTCTACCTCCTTCTCTTCCCTAATGAAAGCTCTAAAAATATTTCAAATAACTTCCAGATTGAAGGTGAATTTCTCCAAAAGCAACATTTATCTATCAAGAAGTACTGCCATTGGAAGTTATTATAATTTGAAACCAGAGATAAATGAGATCAATCGCATGAGAACTTCCAATAAAGTATTTGGGCATTCTTATTTCAACTCAAAGTGTGAGAACAAGAGACTTTATGGACCTATTTGGTAGAATTAAGTCTAGAATATCATCCTGAAGCACCAAACATCTTTTAATAGCAGGAAAAGCTTAACTTATAAACTCAATATTTAATTCCATCAACACTTATTGGGCAGCTCATTTGGCTTTTCCAAATTCTATTAGCAATGCAATTGACAAGTTACTCAACAACTTTCTCTAGTTAGGTAGCAGTGATAGAATCCATAGAAACAAGGTAAAATGGAGTGAGGTGTGTACTCTAAAGAATCATGGAGGACTTGGTATTTTCTCTATCAAAAACATGAACAACATTTTACTCACAAAGAGACTCTGGAGACTCATGAATGATAGATAATCATTATGGTGTAAATGGATCCATACCTACATCAATAAGAATAGAAGCATAGAGGAACTTAACATCAAACATTTTTCCTCTTCTACCTTGAAAGCTATCCTAAAATTGAGAAATAGATTTCAAGATGATTTCATTTCTCTAATAGGGAATGGTGAATCTCTCAGCTTTTAGTATGATAATAGGCTTTCAATAGGGCAACTTGTCAATTCTAATCAAGTTACTTCTCTCGAAACTTCAGTTCCACTAAATGTTTCAACTGCAAATGTTCTCTTAAATAAGGAAACATTCCAAAGATCATCACTACCCAGTCCTCTCTTAAATGAAATTCTTCATACATATATCAGCGTAGAAGAAAATAAGCATATCTGGATGCATACCATTGATGGCATATTCACTAATGAGTCTTGTAAAAAGTTATTCTTTAAGCATTTGCCTAACACACCTTGGCCAAACCAATTTTTCATAATTACTTCAACCCTCAAGCTGCATTTACACTATGCATTGCAATGAAAGGTAAAATAAAATCATTGACGAAATTTTCAAATATATACATCTAGTCAATTGGTGATCATTATGCCCAAAAGCTGAGGAAAATGTTGAACATTTATTCTTCAAATGTAACTATATTAAAGGAATTTGGAAAGAGCTTTTCATAAGATGTTTGATGGCTGGAGAACTAAAAACCCTGGATAGTGTCAATTTTTGGCACTTAAATAGCAAACACACAAATATCACTGCTTACAAATGTTTTTGGTTATCTCTCTCATCAATGGTTATCGAAACTTTGGATGAAAGAAACTATAAAGATATTTCAAGACAGATGCCTCTCTAAAGAATAATTCAACAACCAACTTATGCAACACATAAGGCTTGAAATCAACATTCAAAAGCATAGATTGTAGGATAAGCAATACCTCCTTTTCTTTTGTAATATCTAATTTCCTTTTTTTATTTCTTTAAAGCTCCACTTGTAATCCTGGATAGGCACTAATCTTTAGTGACATTTAGCATTGTATTTTGTATGAATAACTAGTTTGCCTTTCAAGGCTTAATACATTAACATTTTTCAAAAAAAGTTGAGAAATAATTGGAAAAATCAACTAAAAGATTACGAAGATAAACTATAAAAAACATACAGTTTCAGACAACAAATACTTAAAAACTTGTGAAATAGTAGCTCAATTTACTATACTAAGTTATCTTAAATAAAATAATATAATTGATAACATGCAAAGAAAGATTAACCATCCAAATTACCTTTAAGGTAAGGCTATTAAAACTATATTATATGTTCTTAATGGAGTTCTAAGCAAATCAGTACCTAAAATATGTTCCAAGTCTCACTCATTTTTATGTTTAGGGTTGTCCTGCTAAAGTATGTTTATATAATCTTAATAAAGATAAATTACATCTCATTCTAGTCATTGTTATTTTGTAGATATCTAGACCATTCTAAAAGTTGCAAAATTTTATTATAGAGAAGGAGGATCCGTAATTATGGATTCACAAACAACAAAGATTTTAGAACATGATACATGTGATGAGGTTGGTCCTTCTTACATTTAGATGATAATAAAGTTAATACTAGTATTATTTCATATCCTTCACTTATTCAATTGCGATTAATAGATTATAGACATAAAGCTATTCTAGTAAAAGATTAGGAACCAATACAAGTACAAAATGAGGTTCTTGTGGAATAAAATTAAGTTAAATAAGTTTAATTGAGAAATTCCGTTAGGGTAAGGAGGCCTATTATATCATCTAATTACATAGTCTATCTGGGTAAAAATGACTATGATATTAGATATATTATTGATCTGGTTACCATTTTAGATGTTGATTTTAGTCGTTATGTAGATTTAAGGTGGGATGTAATAAGGATAAAATGTAATCCATAAGATATAATTAGGTATGAGAACTTACTAATTTACTTGATAAGTGAAAATATGTTGTGTAAATAGGTTTATAAGACTAAAAATAACTTTTAGGGTGAAGTTGAGTATGTTAAACTCAAGTTAGTTATTAAAAAAGTTTCACTCAAAGAGAAGAGATAGACTTTAATGTCACTTTCTCTCTTGTATCATTTAAAATGCATCTAGAGTCATTTGGATTTGTATAAATTAAAGTAGAAAGATGTTTGTACTATAAAGTCATGAGGAGCAAGATCACTTTCCTACTTTTATATGTAGATGATGTTTTACTTGCATCAAATTCCATGGCCATATTGTAAGAGGTTAAGAAACCATTGACCAAGCATTTGAATATAAAGGATCCTAATAAACATAATCCATTCGGGAGTGGAACGTTTCGCAGGTTGCGTGTTCCTCAGACGTTTATAATATAAACTTCTAAAAAATAAAAAAGTTTTTTTGCATCTTTCATCTTTGGTATATAGATTTATTAAGACATCTCAAAATTTGTTAGATCTCTTATAAAGCATACATTAAGCTTATGTTACAAAGGTTTTATATAAAAAATTGTAAATCTTATGCATCACGTCTTTGGCATAATGAAATGGAAATAGAGACCATAAAGAATGTTTATTATTCTAGTACACGAAGTTTCACAAACTAAACTTAATTAGGTATATAAATTCTAATTTTTCTATGTATCTGGATGATAGAAATTCCACATCATATTATATTTTTATGTTAATAGTTTCCATTTCATAGAGAAGCATCAAGTAGACATTTATGACCTCTTTGGCTATGTATGCAAAGTTTGTTACATACTTTGGAGCTACTTCAGGTAGTTTGGTTAAGAAATTTGATTTTTGAGTTGTCTATGGTTAATTTAGTTATAACCTATCAAGTTGTACTATGATAATCTTTTAGCAGTGTTATTCAGTAATAATAACAATAATATCATAGGGTCTAAGCATTTGAAGGTCAAATATTTGACTATAAAGAAAAATATATATAAGGGTAACATCATAGTAGAGCATATTTTGACTGAATATATGTTATTGATCCTCTAACTAAAGGACTTCACCTAGCCATTATTTGGAAGATATATCTATAATATGGGTCTTTTAAAATTCTTTGACACTGCTAATTAGAGATTGTTATAAATTTTCTTTGGACACAATTATATTTTCGTGTATTATGACTGCATTGATTATATATATTGATGATCATTATTTTACTTTCAGTTATACATATTGTCATTTCTTGTCATAATATAAGTGAAAACCTTAAGATTTGTCGATTAACCATATTACAGGTCATTGGGTGTATACAGTTTGACCTTAACTTTATATTTCTTGACACATTAAGGTATCTTGTGATATTGATGGGTTTATGAGACATAGGGGGATATCAGTTTTTAATCTCATGAAGGTTTTTTTTATGTAGTTTAGCATATAGTAAGAGAAAACATGTTTCACTATTACAGTTTAGCATAAATTTAAGAGAAATTGGGAAAAAAAGAAATATGGTACATTAAATTTTTATATTTTCTTAATTTTTACAAAGAAACAAATTAAGAAAGAAAATATATGAACACAATTAAGTGTCTACACTCATCCAATTGAATTAGAGAAAATATTAGGCTCTTATGAGAGACCACTAAATTTAGATAAATTGATTGTATTCAATGTACTTAACCAAGTATAAAATAACAACCAATTCAAGTTATAACACATAATAAAGAACAAAATAATGATATTCTTACACAATAGGATATGGTGTATTTATACAAGTCTTCGTTAGGACTCGATCATATTTTCATAGTCAATGAATCGTGTTAATTTAACCTTTGTTATGAACTCATACTAGAGGAGTTAAGATCTATGGCTAGTAATGAAGTTTGACATCTAATTCAATCACTAAAAGTTATAAAAATCATTTGTTATAAATGAGTTTTTAAAACTAAAATGGACTGGACTCTTCCAATAATATATAAATATATAACGCTCAACTTGTAGTTAAGTTTTTTACTCAAAAGGAAGGCAATGGTTCTCATAAAACCTTCTTTCTAATTTTTAAGAAAGATTTATTAAGGATATAGCCTTAATAGCTCATTTTAATTTAGAATTGCATCAAATGGATTTTAAAATTGCCCTTCTAAATGGATATCTTGAAGAGGAAGTATAAATAACTCAGCTTTAAGGGTTTGTTTCCAGTAAAGGAAAGTATTTAGTTTTTAAGCTAAAGAAGCCTATATATGAACTAAAACAAGCTGTAGTTCAATGGTATATGAAATTTAAAACTGTCATAATCTCTTATAGTTTTAAGGAAAATATTATTAATCAATACATATGCATAAAGTTTAATGGGAGCAAATATTTATTTTTAGTATTATATATAGATAATATATTACTTGTAATAACTAATGAATTGTTTTCTCCGAGACTAAAGATTTTCTCTATAAAAAATTTGAAATTAAAGATATGGATAAAGCCTTTTATATCATTAGTATTGAGATTTATAAAGACATATTTAATTAAACATTATAATTGTCTTAGACAACTTATATCAAAAAAGTTTTGAGGAGGTTTAGGATGAGCATATGTTCATCATTAATAACACATATTTTCAAAGGAGATAAATTCAGTCTAGATTAGTTTCTAAAGAATGTTGGAAAAAGAAGCAATAAAGGGTATGCTACATGTATCTGCATTTGGTAGCTTAATAAATGCATAGATTTGCACTAGACTTGATATTACATTTACAGTAAAAATGTTAGTAACATATCAAAGCAACTCAAGACTTAAGCATTAAACAATTGTTAAGGAATTTTTGATGTATCTGTAAGGAACTAAGAACTACAGGCTCACATACATTAATTATGATAACTTAAAAATGATAAGCCATTCAAATTCAAATTTTATGGGATGCTAAGACATTAAAAATTTATACATCTTGATATACTTTTCTTCTTGTTAGAGGTTTAACGTTATAAAATAGACTATAGTTTCCTTATTCACTACAGAAGCAGAGATTATTGCTTGCTATAAAGCTACAACGCGTGCACTATGGTAAAGGAATTTTATCAAAGATTTGAGGGTAATTGATGGTATTGTATGACTATTGAAGATCTTTAACAACAACTCATATGGAATGGAAAAAGGTGAGAGTAAAAAAAAAGCATATTCATATAAATATTTAATTACTAGAGATCATATTAAAGAGAAGAAAATCACTATTGAACATATTAGTTTAAGTTCATGATAATTAATCTTGTGAATAAAGATTTGTCGGCATATTCATGTAAGCATCATGTACATAATATGAGATTATCTAGTTAATCTAATTTCAAAATTTAGTCTTCTTACTTTGTTATTAAAGTAAACATGATAAAGTTCGAGTACATATAGTTTATTGCTTTATCTTATTTAATGGACACTGAATGGAATAAAAGAAAGACGAGATTTGTGGTTGTGGAAAAATGTTAGATAAAAGTTTATTCCTTATGTGGTTTATATGCACTTATTCCTGTTTAAATTGATTGAAGACTTATTATATCTTGATAATAACTAAGTAGTTTAATTTAAATGAAATTAAACTATGTCTTTAATGGTATGATATGATAAGGATAAAGATAGTGAGTTATTATGATTTTCTAGTTTAGTTATATAAATATGTTTATGCAGAATTTTAGGAGTAATTGAAACCTAGGATAAATTAAAAGACTCTTTTACTTAAAATTTAGGTTTTTTCAGGCTTTGAGAAATAGATTTTCATTTTTTAAAGTATTTTTGACTGAATCAATACGTTGCATTGAAGTTATTTGTTGTTATTATTTACATATATTTATCGCATTAAGGTTATTTATTGTTATTATTTATATAGATTCCTCAAAAGCTGGAAATCAACCCTTTCTCTCACGTTTCACCGTAGTTTCGAAGCTTATCTCAAGTCGACCTCGTCTTTCTGCGATAAAATTGGAACTACGCTAAAGCAGGGCTGAGACTTGCAGCAGTTCGCATTGGTAATCCTGCCTATCTCGTGGGTTAAAATTGTAACCTATAGCCCGAATTAGTGGACATAAGTTGGGTTCGTATACTTTTCCTAATCTTGCTATTACCAGCCTTGTGAAACCCATTGGTCCAGTCAGATTATTGATTATAGTAAGATGCATTCAATTAAGGTCATGGATTAGTTGACGTGTTATTTTTCTTATTCTTTTAGGACAACTTGAGATTCCAATTCTAAGTTGTTTGGATTGACCGAGTCGGGCCAGTAGCTACATGTTTTCTTATCTTTTTGAAGAGGTCAAGACTCGTTTGGACTTTCAGAATTCAGAGCTCCTGATTATAAATTGATGGGTACGAGACAAGTGCACATTACCTAGCAAAAAATGACGGGTCAAGTTACATGTAAATCTAATTTTCAATTTGAGAATATAAATGCAGAAGATAGCCTCAGATGGTAGGGGGAAAATGAAATACAGTAGAAGAGCGAGTGGAGTAATTTTGTTTCTATGGAGTGTCATTCTCGTCAAGTGTGACGAGTAATGCCACAATAAAAGCGTAATCCACTTCTGGATAGACTTTGATCCTGTAATTTTCCTTCCCCTTGCAGAAGCTTTCCCATGTAAAGTTATGTTTCACCTGGAAGAAATTATTATATCGCATAAATATCCCATCAGATGTTTTCATGTTCCAGGATCAAAAGAAACTCATTTGTTTTGTCTGAATGATGATATAGACATATACATAAGTACCTCTGCGAGAAGCCTCCGATCCTGAAACACTTTAAAAGACAAGGAAGTGAAAGATCCAGAAACTTGGAAGTCAGGGGCCGTTTTGTTGACGCTGCTTCCCAAGAACACGTTTAAAACTTTCTTGAACTGAACAGGATGAGATTGTCTTACGGTGAATACCGTACTCTCCTTTTCTGAGCCATCACCTTCATAAGCTTTCCATTTATGCCGCAACGTAAGTGCCTTGCAATTTCCCAAAAATTGATCAAACTTGTCACTAGGCTGGTGATCATATCAGGTAATTAGATCGCAATGGAAAATGACATAAGGCTGTACCTTTCCACGCAAAGTGAGGAGAGGAAATCCCGCAGGATCGCGAAGGATTCTCTTCATGGTAAACTTCCAGACGCCACCATGAACTTGTAGAACAACATTTCCGCAAGAACTAGTCACATCAAAATGTGCGTCCGTCGTTTTTTTAACCTTCTTTTTCACAGTCAACTCCATAGCATATGGGAAACAAAAACGATCCCCCACTACACTAACTGGAGGCACCCCATAAGCCCAATTAGGAATCTCCATTTGTATAAAATAATACGACTGCTAAAAATCAGTTGCGTTTGTAATGTTGATGTGTCCAAACTGTGAGATTTGTGCAAACAAATCTCAGAAAAGTTAACAGGTTTTGTCCTGATATCTTGCGTGACAGAGATAGTTTTCTGCTCCTTTCACAAAGGAACTTTAGATCTCTTTCCCGAGGCGGACGCTGTGCGGAGTTATTTGGGAGTGGACGTCAGTGAGTGTTTTGCGCTCTTGTGGGGCGTTTCTCGTTAAGACTTTTGCCAACTTTGTCAACGCTTTATTTGACATTGTCATTCAACAAAAATAAGAATCATCGTTATTAAATTTGTACAAGCTGTCACTATTTCTTACTATGATAAATAACCTTAAACATAAATCTGTTTAATTTAAGTTTTGAACTGCTCTACTTTACAACTAGATTCTAGTCTTAAATCTGGTTGAGGTATTTGGCTATTACGTCAAATTGGTTAAATTGTTTGGTATGAGGTTGTTCTAATGAGGAATTTCTTAACTGCTATATATATAAATATCATGAATATTCTATTTAATGTTTAATAGTTAAAAGGGAGAAGAGAGTATTTAATTTCCAAAAACATTTAAAGTTGAGTTTCTAAGAAATCACAATCTTTTTTAATGAAATCGTAAGTTATATAATAGATAAGGAATATTAATTCTTCTTAAGATGCTCGACTTATTTGACTTAAAAGTTATGTTTGACTTATTTAATGATAAATGTACTTTTTATCATTAAATAAATAGAAAGTGGAGAAAATTTACCAAAAGACAATGTCATAATGTTTCAATAATTTAATGATTTTAAATATATTTATTAGAATTTCAGAGATAAACAATATCTGAGAAAATCTTAGTGTAATAAGATGTTAAACATAACACAAATTTTATTGAACAAGTAAGTTCAATCATGAAATTATAAAAAGAAAATAATATAAAATTTTATTTTTGTATAAGCAAATTGTTAAAAGCTTTGAGCAAGTTCTTCAACCTTTGAGCAAGCACTTGAAACTTTCTATAGACTTTAATGAAATTACTTTAAACAATCTCAGTAAGGTTAGTTTGCACCTTTTTTAAAGTAGGAAACTCTTAATGAATCAAAGAATTCTTTTTTTTCTGTGAACTTAATTAAGTAACCAACAGGAGCCCTAGTAGTTATGTATAACCTTGTTAACTCTCATCATAGTATAATTAAAGAGGTATAACAATTGAATCGACCACAACTAATTCAAAAATCAAGTTTCTTAACAATACTACTCGTAAAGTAACCTTGTAGTATATGTCAAACTCTACATTCATCATAATTGTCTACTTGACACTTTTCCCTGAAATGACACCATCTACTAACATGAAAATATAACATGATGTGAATTTCTTATCTTATGGACATAACAAAATATGAATTTTTGTAACCAATTAGGTCTAAACTTTCAACTTTCTTGAATGTTAACATACAATCCTTTATGCCCTGAATATATCTTAAAGCTTGTTTGACTAAATTATAGTAATTTATACCTATGTTAGATAAACATCTACCTGCTAGTCTAACAATGAATGCAATATCCAATCTAACTCATACTTAACTACACATTAGGTTAGTAAACGACACTAAAATAATGGTACTCTTTATAACGTCTCTTTCAGCTTCATTTTTTGGATACTATACCAATAATCTCTCTATAGAAAAGATCAGTGTCAGACAAGGTTTACAATTCTTCATATTAAACATTTGCAATACTCGCTTAATGTATTTTCTTTGTAAGAGACCTAATAAGTTTTGAGATATGTCCTACTAAATTTGAATACTAAGGACGAAAGATGTTTCACTAAAGTCCTTTAAGTCAAACTACTTGGCCAACGGTTACTTAACCTCTTGCAAAATGGTTAAGACATTTGATGAAAACAAGACGTCATCTATATATAAAAGTATAAAAACAATATTGCTTTCCCTTACCATATAGTACAAGCTTATTTCAACTTTAGTCTTTATAAAGTTAAATGAGATGATGATTTTATTAAATTTTAGGTACTATTTTTGGGAAGCTTGTTTTAATTTATATAAAGATTTTCTCAATTTACAAATTATATGACTTTTATTATGATCTTGAAATCCTTTAGGTTGCTCAATATAGAGCTCCTTATAAAGGTCTTTATTCAAGAAACTAGTTTTAACATCTACCTAAAGTAACTTTGTATTAGAATAAGCTAATACTGTTATAATCACTCTAAATACGCCCTTAAAAGAAGGTAATATTAAATTATATTCCTTCTAGTTGAGTGAAACTTTTAACAAATCTGATATTAAATTGCTTAACTTTATCATGGGACTATTTGGTCTTATAAACCCATTTTTAACTAACAGTTTTATAGTTATAAGGTAAATCAACAAAATTTCATGCCTGATTATGCTTTACAGACTATATTTCATTCCTCATTACATCCCATCATAACTAGGTATTGATTTGTTTAGGACTCTCTTAAGAATACATAAAGCAATCTTGATGGCTTCACCCAAAAGGTAACCTAGAAGGTTAGTTATGCTCTGCTTGCTCCTCATCATACCCTTTAGGAAGCAATTTCACCTTTCAACCATCATATTATGTTCAAGACTACCTAGTATAGAAAATGAGATATTATTCCACATAATTCTACACTATTTGGCAAACGAACCATTTTTATCGTGAATTATATGGAATAATATCTCATTTTATTATATTAGGTAGTCTTAAACATAACTCACCTCTATGATCATATTTAACAATCTTGAATGATTTTCTCAGTTAGTTATCAACCTTAATATTGAAGGTCTTGAATTTATCAAGAAGTTTAGCCTTTTATTTAAATAAGAACACGTAACCATAATGAGAATAATCATCAATGAAAGTAAAAAATTATTTATAATTATAGATAGTAATTGAATAGGGGTCATGAATATTAGTATGAATAATTTCTAGTAAATTAGAATTACGAGTTAACCATTTTTATTTTAGTGAACTTACCATTGCAATAATTAATACATATTTCTATATCATCATACTCTAAAGTTGAAAGAATATCGTCATAGTCAATCGCTCAACTTTGTCTCTAAAAATATGACTCAACTTTTTATAACATAACATATATTATTTATCTTTTATTGTAGGCTATTTACATGTAATATTCAACAATATATAAAGAAGTACAAATCTTATATATTGTCAGACACTTTCTATAGAAGCCATATAAGAAGAAAAACTAACATATTTTTTATTGAAAGACAATACACATAAATTTTCAATTACAAAACTATAGTTTTTTTTTTGATACAAAGATCAAATTCCAATTGAAAGATGGTACATAGTCAATGTCATATAAAAAAAAGTTTGAAACTAGTGCCCAAATTCAAACAAACAACTTTAATATAGACAACATCAACTTCTTCACTGTTACAAACCATCAGTTTAGACTCATCTTTAGTTGACATATGAATCCTTACATTATAAAGGTAACATGATTAGTAGTCCTACTATCTAGCCATAAGTTACATGATAGTTATTGTTTCTCTTTCCATAT
>JAOTAY010000191.1:11839860-11855592 GCA_025629805.1 Erythroxylum baracoense
ATCCTGAAAATTGTAAGTGGTAACAAGAATATCTTATTTTGAAGAAAGAGTACTTAGAGCATAGTGCATAATACAAGCATGAAGAATAACAATGTTTAAGGCTTTTAGCTTACATTAGAGGTAGTTCATCTTAATAGTGTATTCTCTCAATCCTCTTACCCTTGTGCATTCATAGAATATAATTCTTTTAGAATAGTATCAATCTCAATATTATATGATACTTTATATCTTTGAGTCACATGATCAAGGAAATCTTTATGTATGCTAGTTTTAGGAAGTTTATTGAGCAGATGATCAAGAATTGACCTTTTTATGGTCTAATAAAACATCATATTTGTCCACTCCCAATCTGTATAGGCTGCCTTATTAGTCTTTTTACTAATAAATGTGGGAACTAATGACTTATCCCTTACCATGGCCATATAGATGTTAATAATCTCCAAGACGAACTCCATAGTCTACTTCCATTTCTTAAAATTAAAACTAGTCAAGGTTTCAATTGTTACATTGTTGTTGTTTAAAAAAAAGACAACTACAAAATAGATCATGTATATTATCAACATAAATGCAAGATAAAATTGATAACCTAAATATCTTATCTAATATATCATGAAGCACCTATATTCATAATACATAATATATAAGGATAAGACCTTCACATAAGAGTAGTCAAAGTACACGTCGTCAACTTTTGTGATTCTATTACCTCTGGGTATATAAATTACTCGAGCAATAGTTATCTCCTATTAAATTCCTTTATACACATCTCAAATTTCATAAACTCTTATAGGCAATAATACAAAATCAAAGACAACCTCTAATATGCAATCAAAAGTGTTCAAATACTAGTTCGAAAAGTTATTGTAGAGATTATGTTATCATTGGCATTCAAACAATTTCATAAAGATAAGGATTACTATACCCATATGTTATTCTCATATTTTTCTACATGGACATAAACCTGCGACAGACTTACCCCTTGATAGTATGATATGCACTTGCCCAATGTCACACAACAGTGTTAAAAGCACTAGCAATAACTTTTATTTAATAATTCTCAACAAAAAATATCTCAAAAGTGATAAATCATCTAGTTTATATCAATTGATCACCTTATGAGACAATAAAAAAATATTTTCTCATTTATTTTAAGTCAATTTTATGAATATTAAGTCAATTATAGCTTCTAAAACTTTATTTAAACTTTTCTGGAATTAAATCTTAATTACTACCAATATAAAATATTTTTAAAAAATCCAACTTTATGCATCCAATAGACCCTAAAAATGATTCAAAAGAACTTAAGGGACCAAATTTACAAATTCTGAGATTTTATGGTTTTGCTTTTTGTCCTATGGTGCATTGATATTAGCATGATGACATTAGTGTGCATATGTCAACTACACACATGGACATTGCACTGCCGTGCCACACACTCAACCAGATGTGTGTGGCATATGCAATGCATGCTCTTAATCTGTAATCTATAAACACTACTATGCCTAACATTTTATGTCACATATTTAGCACACGTCAGATGCATTTGCACTCTCGCTCACTTTATGGTGTATGCTTGCTAATGCTCCTAACACATATTGTGCACTCCTATGTTGCACGCATCAACTGTCTTGTGTGCATAGACCCACGCACTAAACATTAAGGCGTCCTCTTGCGTACTTCTTCCCAAGTAAGAGATATATGTTCCTACTTATTCATACAGTCGTCGAACAAATGACTTTCCACATCTATTTTTGAGGAATTATTATCGGATTCTATTGATTTTTCATAAAAATTCACCGTAAAAAGATTTTTTGTCCCTTTTTCTGCAATAACCAAATACAAACCAACTCATGTAATATAGACATTTTATTCGAGCCAAAACAGAAACATTTCTCCAACTTTCTTATGGAGAAATTTGTTAGGCTCTGTTTAATTTCACACATTCATATAACTACTTTGATACTACATATTAAACATAACACGAACTTTATTAATTAGCTCAAGATTAATCATGAACTTATATAAATTGAGATAGTATAGAAATTTACATGTTTTACTATTCATTTATCTATTAAGCAAGTTACTGAAAGCTTTGAGAAAGCTCCTTGATCTTTTTGAACAAATAGCTTAAACTTTTCGATCCTTCTTAATAAAAGTTGCTTCAAATGATTTTGATAACATCTTTCTGCACCTTTCTGAAACTTATAACAAGTAAGAGGATTTCTTATTTCAATGAACTTAATTAAAAGCATAGTGGCTATTTATAATAATTGTATTAGATTCCTTTATCACAAGCTCAATAAGTAACTAAGTCACTAATATCTCGTCATTTTCCTCACTAAAATATAGATTATTTTGTTAAGACACTTTATTACTTACACATTAGATCAAAATTTAATTCTTCTTTACTTTAGTTTTAAAATTAGTAATTAATAAATGTTCAAATAAGAAGAAAAAGAGCATGATGCCCCTAATTGTGTTACTAAAACATAAAGAAGAAATCTACTGACAATTCGTAAGTTCGTCTGTATTTTCTTGTAGGCACGCACTAAATCATTGACCTTAATTTCTACCATTATTAAACTAATTAATTATTACAATTTTAAAATAGAAACCATGAATTATAATAAAGTGAAATTATGAGTCAAATTGACATACCGGTAATAGGCCTCTCGGCCTCCGACACTAACATATAACATAAGCCCAACCCCTTCTTCAACCAGATCTAAGCTTTGACCTACCCAGAAGCCAGAAGCCCCCCCTGCATTGAAACACATTCATCTTCAATCTTCTGTCTCTTTCTTCTCTCCATAACTATTGACGACGACCCAAATTTCAATTTGTTGTGCTTTTTCTTTTTTTCTTTTTAGATTTTGTACAAATAAGTATATGGGAAAAGCTGTTACGGCCGGTGCCAAACTCCAAGAACTCGCGAGGATAGTTTCTTCTCACAATCCAAAACCGTCCAAGACTACACCCATTGTACCAATGAAGCCGCGAGAAGTCCGAGTTGACTCGGAGCGAGCCAAGCTCAAAAAGATTGAGGATAATTCGCTCTCTCTTGATGGGAAAAGCAGTTTGCCTTTAGCCCAGGTTGTCTCCGATTGCGTGAAGCGGTGGTTTCATGACACGCTTAAAGAGGCCAAAGCTGGTGATATTGCCATGCAAGTCCTCGTGGGCCAGATGTACGCCAGTGGTTACGGCGTCCCGAAAGATGCTCAAAAGGTTTCAATTTATCAACTCATATGTGTTATGTCGTTCTCTTGTTTCTGGGTTTCATTGGCTGTGTAGAGATTTTGTAATTGGTGTCGTTAGATTCATTCTTTTTAACGCCTCTAGTTTGTATAGTTCTTTTTGTCATATGATACAAGAGGGGCTCTACTTTTATGGTCGCAATTGATTCTTTTATTCCATTGGTTGCCGAGGGTATTGCGCATACATTGACATATGCGACTAACGGATGGTTTGGTGAAGATTTTCTTAATGCAATGCTGCTTATCTTTATGCTGGTCTAGTTGAGACTTTAGAAATCAGAATATGTTGTTTCTTTTTCACGTGTTAATTTACGTGCATCTTGCTAAGTATTCATGTGTTGGTTGTAATTGTGTAATACTGGGGTGTGCTTGGGGGAAATGGTAATTAGAATTATAATGAATATAGTGAGAAATGAAAATGGTGCAATGTATGGAGTATTGCCCCAAAGGGGATATAAAAATACTGTTCATCCAATCATTATATATTACTAAGCATCTTTTTTCATTCCTTTCCATTCTTTTCTTTCCATACCATTTAACCAAGCACCCGAATCATATTTGTTGGTGTTAAAGGGTCGCGCTTGGATTAATAGGGCTTCAAAGAGCCGGTGTTCTGTGTGGAAAGTAGGTGACAAGCCACCAGGTACAATCTCTCTATATTGGTTGGTCATTGTCCCTGGTTCTGTTGGTTTATAGTTTATGTTTGTTGGTTTTCATTAGGTTATGCTGCAAGTGATTCGGATTCTGAAGAAGCAAAGGGTGACACAAAATAACTTCAGATATTACTGCTATTGAAATTGTATATGAGAACTTGAGTTATCTTTCTAGCTATTAGTTGCTTTGCTCACTGTTCTCCTTCTTGTTGACTCTTGATGGGATTTCCTTGGAGAATCTATAGGTAAAATGTCTTACATTAGGTTAACCAACATAATTCATGGCTGATGATGTAATATTTCTAAATCTCAAGAAGTTTTAGACCATAATTTTGACTGAAATAAAAAATAAATTCGAGAATGTATTCTCTTGTCTAAGCTTCTTTCCTGTACATTTGCTCCACTGTGGATGGTTCGGCCATGCCCAGTTCCAACAAATGATTAAGAATATGACAGGTTCTAAATGGATTTGATTCCTTCTATTCAAACAATATTGCATGTGTATTTGCCTTCTAGGAATCTTTCATCTTGTAACCCGCATATCTCCTGGTTAAAAATGAGAATGAAGGAATAACGTAGGTTCAAACTCCACTACTACTCATTCTACTATCCGGCATTCTCATGAGAGGCACTGAAAATGCAAAGTCTCTTGAGAAAATTCATTTGGATGTCAGTTTAGAAACTCTGTTGTGAGTTGTGACTTTGACGTCTGACTGTTAATTTAAAAACTCAACGTTAATCCACTTTTTAGCTTTACGTACTTGACACTTTCGACAACTTTTCTTTTGTATGTAGTTTTATTCTGAAAAAGGAAAAGATTTCAGATACTCTCCCAAAGAACCAAGAATATCAATCATATAACTTTTGTTGCATCATTAGTTAAACCTCATGGTACCAAATTTGGAGTTATATTGATAAATCATTTTGGATTTATGAGTATTTAAATTCAGGTCTATGTGACTCTATTTCCTTAAAGATGACTGATGTTCCTTGACAGCCGATATTGCAAGATAGTATTGGATATAGCCATATTTATGCTGCTGCTAGGAATATATGTTTTCTTGTAGTAAAGAATGATCTTTGAGTTCAGAAATGGTTAGAAATTGTAGTGGTGATGAGAAGATGAAGAGATATTCAGGAAAGACTGAAGCTATGACAAAATTGTATTGAATCACGCTGTCAAGGTTCACCAGTTATGGTTCATTCTTCGCTTAATGTGAATACTAGCTTGCATGTCACATACTGGACTCTCGTCTGTTTGGTGATATGAAACTGTGAAATCTGAGGCGAGCCGCTTGTCAGGCTAGTACTGAACGTCATTTGAGAGAGATAATTGGACTTCGTAGAACCTTGAGTTTACCGTGTCAGATGAATAATGCATTTCTCTAAAATTCAGTTGAATGAAGTCACATGTTCAGGATGATTAGCAAGTTCGTTGAGCTTCATTTCTGTTTAGAGCGATCAATATATACCGACTTGTAATTATTGTCTTCGGCAGAATATGCATCGGGCCGGGCCTTGCCTCCATGTCTCCATTTCAACCTGAATGACTGCATCTCGCTCTCCCCGTTTAATTTCGTTTGTCAGAAAATTTTTGATGCAATCGTTACACGTAAAAAAAAAGAAAGGACATTAATACAACTCATTTTTTCTAATGTACGCACATTAACATTGAATTAAAATACTTATGTTGTCCTGACTTCTGAAGGCTTTGAATAATGTACTTACGAAAGTTTATCCAGATATTTGGGTAAACCTTGCCAGTTAGATTACAGTTCCTTTTAAATTAAGATTAGCCATGACTCGGCAAATGGTACCCCAAATCACTTTGGTTGCTCTCTTCCTTTGTTCATAGTGTACGGGTGAAGCCCGCTGACTAAGCTTATAGCATAGATAGGATATTACTCTCTGCCTTCCCGCCTGTCTCTTCTCCAATCCCATGGCTTCTCAGGGTTTGATGCAGCCCACAGGCCTATTCGTTTTAGTCGTGCCTCCTTTTCCCACTGATTCAACGCAACCATAAACTAAGCCTCAGCTTTACAGTTCACAAAAGCAACAAAAACCATAGCAATATATATCACGTACCGATGCTAGTTCCACGCGTTGGTCATAGGCTGTATAATGCCATGCGCACCCTTTCTTCAGCAACGCCTCCTATGATTTTATTTTACGCAGACGGATAATAGCAAGTAATGTTGTGAATAATTGTTATAGAAAATGCGTGCATACTGTTGTTTAATCTCAAGTGAAACCAATTTGATTGGAAGGGATCACCTGTACAAACATGCCATTGCAATATATGTCGCCCACACAACGTCCATAACGATCTTCCGTATACACAAATACTCTCAAACTCTTTCCCTGAATAAGTTTAACTAGCTCCTCCTTTGCCTCCTGCCCATATGGCATCTCACTCTCCGGCGCATCTATTCCCCTATAAATGTTCTTTCCCATCAAACTCATTAGATTATAAAATAACAAGCAAAACACACACCTAATTCACTAAAGAGTATTGGCATTACATTAATCTAATTCGGTACTTTCTTGCAAGAACCTCCTGATTCTGGACATTTATCACCCTACAGAGGAATAAATAAGTTCCGATTCATTGAACATTGGAAAAAGAAAAAGAAAAAAAACAGATAAGGACAACCAACCGATATCCAGAGTCGATAATTTGCTTGTGAAGTGCATCAGCCTTTTCATAGTTTCTCTCGGCTCGTGCTTCTGATCTTTGAACAGCTGCCATTTGGACTTCAAGTGGCAAACAGGACGATTCTCTTGGATCTGATGTGCTAACGTAGACAGTGATGGTGTCTCCATCAGGTATAGCTCTTGCATGCACCTGGTTTGATCATTTAAACAATAGCTATTCCCAAATCAAACCCTTCTTTAAGATTATGCACACATAAATGTTGTTATTACCGGAAGTGTCTGCAATTCGAACTTCACACGTTGAGGTAGTGATGTGGGCACACCGGCGGAGAGTTCAAGAAGGGTGTGAGGAAGTGGCAGACCATAAAAAGCCAATAAACCCTGAAACCATTACATAGATCACATTTTTATCAACATTTGAGTAGGCGCTATGTTAATCAGCAGATTGTAAGCTGTAATAAATGTGTTCAACTGCCTACCGCAACATCTGCTTTTTGGTGTTTCTTTAAGATCTGGATGATTAACCTGGAGGCTTCTTCGGGCGTTTTGGGAGGAGGTTTGGCTTCTCTCCACGCCTCTGACAGTTTTCTATACCTTAATACCACATTTCAAAATGATTCAACGTACTTAGCAACTAATCATTATCATGACTTGGCAGTGAAATGGCAAATGAATTAAACATGTTTACACAATTACCAATTAGCTTGAGCTTTCTTGGATGAGACCACGTGGTTACTGAGTCCTTCTGGGACCTTATGAAATGGAACAGAGAGGGGAAATTAGAAGCAGATTGTAACATATAACAAGTCCCAACATAACACAAGCGGCAAAATTTACGAGAGAGTACATGGGAGGTGATTTCGAAGTTGAACAGATCATGGGCTAGGGCGGAAACACCAACGGTGGTTGTGGAGACACCATGAGGCCCGAGAGAATCGGAGTCGCCGGAGACGGTTGGTTTGCAGCAGTGTGCGTACAAGAAACGTAAAGCGTTTCCCATATTGCAATTTTCTCAAGCTCTGCAAATTCTGATGATCGAAATCAAGTAAAGGGCAAAAATGAGGGTGATGATGACGGGGAAAGGAATCTAACTAATAATCAAGGATTACGTGGCATCTTTTGATTGGTAAAGTACTTTTAACTATTTACTAATTGTTGACTTTGAGTCGAATGAACTGTGAACTGAGTACAGCATCTTCCCGTACGAGGGCAAATTGGGTAAATTGATGAAACGTAAGCCCTCTCTTTCAAATGAAATAGAATAATACATGAAATGGATGGACTGTGGAGCTCCTACAGCTACAGTCCCAGGGTCGGACCATGTCCATGTTCTGCTTCCACTGTCCCATAGATAATGTCCTCACGAGTGATCAGTCATGACGGATTAATTTAATTAGCATTTGACCTCTTCCCTTCCCTACTCGTACAGTTTCAATTGATTGAAATAAAATGCCCCCGTTACGATGCAACTCTTTTTCATATTACTGTCTAGAATTTTTAAAAATATATTAAATTAATTCTTGTATTTTCTAATATCAGTCGTTTTTAAATAAAAATCCTCCGTGTGAGCACCACATGTTAATCGAACACAATGAAGATTATCCTGAGGCTATTACCAAAATATTACATTAAAAAGCAAAAATAGAAATTGGCGTACAGTCCAAGAGAATGTAGTTATAAGCGCCATCTATCTTACATAGCAATTGACAAGTCCTGATGTACTTCATTTATTGTGAGGAGATTAAATATGTCATTGACAATGTTAGAAGCCAGCTGATATCTGTTTGTTGCCACTTGAGTATAAAGTCTATGATTTCTTTCTATCCAGATATAGTAGGTTCTGGTAATAAGTGTTGTTGATTAAAGTATGTCATATTTCTTTTAAAGCTGAAAACCACGGATAAACATGGTCAAAGTGTCTTTCCAATTATAAGAAGAGGGATAGAGGTTGAATTTGTGCAACATTTGACTCCATACAACTTTGAAGTAATTACAAGTGAAGAAGAGGTGATTATGGTCTTCGGTTGATAGTTTGCAAAGCTTGCAGATTGGACCAAAATTGGCATACCAACGATCTTTAGTACTTCAACGATTTTTTATAACTAGCCAAGTAATCATTGAAGCTCTTGAGCTGAGGGAGTACTTCCATAGAAGCTCGTACCAAGATACTTGCTGATGTTCTGTATGGAAGATCTTATAACAAGCTTTACTGGTGAATATGCCTGTGGGGCTTGGTTTCCAGAGTATTCTGTCTTTTTCTAAGCTATTTCTGATCAGTGGAAGGTATTGACACTTGACTAAAGCTTCAAAAGTTTCCAAACCATCTACCTATTGAAATAAGAGAGGAAACTTTGGTATTTGGAGGAATGCGTCAATGGAGGTGAGCAAGCTCATCTCTGTGGATTAAAGGACTGAAATCAGTCCAGTTGTCATACCATAACCAGATGCTGTCCCCTTTGCCCAGTTTATGGTATATCGAAGGGTAGGCATTTTAGTGAATATCCATGAACAGCCCATAAGTGATTGCAATTGCCAGAAGTTTTAAGTGTGGAGATAGTTTTCACATATCAACTGAATCCAAAGGGCATTTTTATCATCATGAATCGTCCAAATTTTCTTCCATAGAAGTACCTTTTGTATGAGAGTAGTAGATGAGATGCCTAGGCCCCTTTGGCTTTTGGGGATAGTGACCTCCTCCCATTTCACTTTTGCTTTCTTTGCATTTTTTGTGGAACCCGACCAAAGGAACATTTTGATTGTTCTATCTATCTCCTTAATCACTCTTTTTGGAAGAACGAGATGATTAATCCAATGAATATGTAAGTTTCTCAATATCAAAATGATAAGGGTGAATCAAGCTGCCATAAATAGGAAACGATTTTATCAGGCCTCAATTTTAGCTTTGTATTTCTCTATAAGGGGAATACAATCCTTGTAAGTGAGTTTAGCATGAGATATAAGAACACCAAGGTATTTGAGTGGAGTAGAGTGTAGCTCCATTCCTAATATGGTAGCAAAAGTCGAGGCGATATGGACATCCAAAGATCAATAGAAGCTACTCTTATGAGTATTGATTTGCAAAATGGACCAGCTAGAGAAAAGTTGCAAAGTATCCTGAAGAATATTAACAGAGATCGCATTTGCTCCTCACAGTAACAAAAGATCATCAGCAAACATTAAGTGAGTAAGGTGTAGAGATCGACATTTATGGTGATAAGCAAATCTGTCAATAGCTTGTATTATCTTCTTAAGCATGCGAGATAGGCCTTCCATGACTAGTATGAAGATATATGGGGAGAGAAGATCTCCCTATCAGATTCCTCGTGCATATATTAGGGACTTGGTGGGAATGCCATTCACTAAAATGCTCATAGATGAGGTTTGAAGGCATATTATGATCCATTACTTGAATACAACAGGGAATACAGCACGTCTAGGCAAGTTAGAACAAATGCCCAATTGACTGTGTCAAAGGCTTTGTAAAAGATGCAACTCCAAAGCTTTTTGCCTGATTGATAATCTTTCATTAGCTCTTGCGTAAGGAGTACATTGTCTCCAATGAAACAATCTTCAAAGAAAGCTCCTTAAGTCAGTTTTATAATCTCAAGTAAGGCCGACTTCTAATAACTTGGCAATGACTTTGTAAATGATGGTACAACAACAAATGGGTCTATAATCAAGCAATGAGGTGGGGTTCATCTTCTTAAGAATCAGCTATATAAAAGCATGATTGATGGCCTTGAGCATCTTAGAGGAAGTCAAGGTTTCATGGACAACTTGAGTAAATAAGACTCTAGTAATGTCCCATGTCTTTTGGAAAAAGCAAGCAGTGAAACCGAAAGGACCAGGAGCTTTCGAGGGGTTCATGTTGAAAAGAACTTGTTTTATTTCATTGTCCGAGAAAGAGGCTATTAAGGACTCCTTGGTAGACTGATTCAGAGAACATTCAAAATATCTCTATATGTCAATATGTTGTGTAGACAGGTTTGTTGCTCCCAATAGATGTTCGAAGAATCCCTTGGTGATGGATAGAAGTTTAGGTTGAGAGGAGTGGAAATCTTTAGCCACATCTTAGAGTTCAACTATTTTGCTTGTGTTTTGACTTGCAAGAATGGATGAATGGAAAGTTTTCGTGTTTTGGCCCCTATCTTTTTGCCATGCGATTTTAGATTTCTCGTTGAGGATGGATTGATGCAAAGATAGAGCCTGCTGATACTTATGTACTTATTGAAGTTCAGTATCTCTCATTTGGGATTCGTGATGATGTTGATAACAGTCAGCTTAGGCTTCAAAGAGTGGAGCTTTACATTCCTTGATCTAACAAATATATGTCAAGTAGTAGTTTTTGAGAGCAATCTTCACCAGCTTCAACTTCTGCATCAATTGGAAGGATTTAAATCCTGTAATATGTTGTTGCCAGCATTCCCTCACAATATCCAAGAACTCTAGTTGTTTAGTAAGTCCATTAAAGAACCTAAATGGAGCACCTCTGAATTCAGAGCTAAATATTTGTTGAATGTGTATATAGGAGTAGTCGGATAGGAAATTGTCCCCAAAGTGGGCATATGACTGAGGGAAGATAGATAACTAAGTAGAGTTTACCAAAGCTTGATCAAACTTTCTTTGGATGAGATATTTCCCCTGTTGCTTATTAGACCAAGTAAGAAAATGCATGTTAAACCGCAAGTCAGTAAGTTGTACATTTTGTGAAAAAGTTTCAAGTTCTTTTCTAGTGGTAGATAGCATTCCTCGGCCTCCCTCTAATTCCAGTCTATTTTTGACATAATTGAAATCACTTATGATGATCTAAGGCTCTGTGATAGTGGCTTCAAGTAGCTGCAATTTGGACCATAGAGTAGCTCTTTGAAATTGAAAATTAGAAGCGTAGATGAGGGAAACAACAAACCTTATATCAGAGTCAAAATGGAGACAAGATATTTGTGGATGTTGCTCACTCTCTTCATTCACAAAGACTAAAACTTGCTTGGTATCGTAAAAACATAAAATTCTACCATTGAAGTGAGAGGACAAATTTATATCCGTAGCCCATTCTGCACCCAAAAAAGTGGAAGCCTCACAAAGATTGGAAGCTCTTATTTTAGTTTCTAAAAGCCCTACTATATAAGGTTTTTTTCCAAAACCATATCCCTAATCATTTCTTTTTTGTGAAGGTTATTTAACCCACATACAATCTAGACGAGCAACATCAGAGGGAACATTCCCCTTTTAGGTTTTTTGCTTTTCTTTTGGGGTTGACCTTCTTCGATTAATGTTAGTGGAAGTCCAAACACTGGAAATGGAGTCCTCACTTTCACTGTGTGTTAGAATTCTGTGCAAAATCCATTCGGGTTACTGGGATGTTAGTTATCTCGTGAAGGCTTATGGATGAATCTATTACAGAAAGTGTAGGAGGCTCAATATAGTTGATTTGTTGTTTAGAGTGCTGGTTGGGTTAACTTACTTTAGCGTTTGTAATTGACTTGAACTCTTGGTCTGCTATTTCATCAGTGGTGAAAGCAATTTGAGTAAGAGGAGGGTTAGAAACTTGCTCCTCAAGTTGATGAATCTCTAGGTGGACTGATACCACAGAGTCCTGGTGTGTTGAAATATTATAGACGAATTCTGTATCAGCAACAGGGATATGACTAACAAGTTACTTTTTAAGGTTGATTGTCTCTCGTGTATTTTGGTCTGCCAGGAAGGATGATTTCTCCGGTTGATCAGCATCAATATGTTCTCTTAAGGTTGAGGGTGCCTCCATTTGTTGTGCTTGTGGAACATAAACAGTAGAAGTCTCAATGAGTTCCTCATATCTTCCAGTTTCAAAGAGTTTACTAGTTGGTCTCTAATTCTTCTATGTTATTGTTGGTTTCTAGGGGTATGAAATAGGGATCTCAGTTGGGTTCATGGGTGGTGGTGATTCTCTTGTCACTGTCATGAACTAGGCTCTACAAACCAATCCCCAGGCGGAGGAGCTTGGTGGAAGATCGATGAACAGAGGCTAAATAGGCAGGAAATTTCCAAAAATAGAAGGCAAGTAAGGGTAGAGCGGTGAAATCCTTAGAGAAAGGCCAGAGAGAAAAAGTAGAGACATGTGCTATCACACTTTATTAAGACATATGCTAATTACGTGGAATACGGTGTTGTTTTGTTTTTTAAAGGATTTCTTATTACAATAGAAGTAAAGTTTATGTTTTTAAAAAGATTTTTAGTAAGATTAGAAAATAACAACTATTGGAAAAATTCTAATTATATGATCTTAACTTCGAATTATAATATTTTAAAATAATGAAAAATCTTATTTTAAAGTATATGTGAATTTATTTCAATTTATAATTTTAATATGAAGTTTAATTGAATAAATAATAAATATTAGCATATAAAAATAATTCTTTTATGTAATTCAAAAGTATGAAAATTCTAATTTCTTTCTCTTGAATAACAAGACAATCCTTTCAAAAAAAAGTTTAATAAGCACTCCTCCTTCATCCCAAAATTAAATTTTCAAAAAGTTTAGTTATATTATCTGACAACTTGATTATATTGTGGTACTGAAGATATCTTTAAGGTACATTGTATATAGGATTTGAAATGAAAGAAACAAGAGAGTTTTTTCTGAAGATATTTGTTCAAGTAGATGCATTATGTTAGAGCTCGCAACAAACATCAAGATACATCTAATAGTCTATCAAATGTAGAAAAGGTGCAACTTACTTATGGTGGTAAATTGTATCCTAGCCAAGGTTTAAGGATATATTATCCCTTACAACTCTATAGTGGAATGAACTATGGTACTCTTATTTCATATTAGTCCTAAGGTTGTCAATTGACATGTGAATATAATAATTCTTCTCTTTTGTAAGTTGGCTTAGTTAGAATTATATGTTATCTTTTCTTTTTGAAAATTTTGAATGAATTAAGCTATAAAAGGCACCATAAGTACAACAATTATGGTAAATACAAAATGTTGTATAGCTGCTACATCTTAAGCCAATACATTATAATACTTATATATCAACTCAAGCAAAAGCATTGAGAAAGAAATTGCTTAGGTGTTGCTCCAGCTTGTAAAGCGGGATTGACTACATGTGTGCTTGTCCTTGAAGGTGTATAAATGGCATATGACTTGCTCAATGAATTTCGTTATTCACACCTCTTTTTTATGTATTGATCGGAGAAGATTTTCATGTTTCCTTCATCACATATGGACATAATGAGATAGGATAGAGAAATTCAATATATCCAAGCATCCCCTAGGTTGTTATGTTTGATTTTGATGCTCCAGTCCCCTATCTCAGACCATAGCTTAGGAGGATTAGCTAACTTGCATCAATATGATAGTTCCTTCCCTAAGGTTTTGGGGAAGTTGCATTAGAATATCAGGTGATCCAGTGTTTCAAATGATGCTTTACATGATATGCTCTAATTGGGGACGATTACATATTTTGCAATCCTATCCAATATAGGTAGTCTACCTCTTATAGCAAGCCATAAGGTATGAGCAACTTGAGGAAGGATGATCTTACTCCAAACTAATTTGTACTAGGGTACTTTAGGAGCTAGTGAATTGAAGAGGAGTTCATAAGATCTGTTGGTAAAGATGCTAGTGTTTAAGGCCTTCCAAATGATTTTGTCTTAATGTTTAGGCCATAGAGTAAACTTATAAGTGAATGAGGAGAAGTTGGAGGCTAGGATTAAGTGACTAATTAAGCCTTAATTCATTACTACATGTGCTATAATGGCTTTCATTAGACAATACTGTTTGAAAGGTAAAAGAAGATTTATGCTTTCCCAAGGGCTATAAGGTGACCAATTGTTAGCCTAAAGGAATAGGCTGAGGCCATCCCCTATCATCATATGATATTGTGCTCTCAGATTCTCCCTAATACCATTAAAAAACTTCGTTATGGAAGAGGTTGTTGATCGTATTTTGTAACTCTGTACATTCTACCCTTCGATATAATATGCATGAACCCATTTGATTCATAATGCATCTTTGTCCTTCCATAAACTATATACTCTTTTTTATAACAATATGACACTTCTAGTTTTGTGTGAGATTATTCCTAGACCACCTTGAACTTTTGGTTGACATATATCAGAGGGTGCTTGGTTCTTGAGTTTGGGAATCAATCAATAGATATGGAATGCACACAGGTGGCTGGTTTTATATTATGATTTTAGGAGATATATGAGTTTCGGGAAATCGTCCATACGCCCCCATATATTAGAGGAATGAGTATCATTCCTGGTCTAAAGCAAGTGTCACTAAGTATCACAAGCGTGACACTCCTTGTCACATCTAAGACATAGTTCTTTCTTTTTTTAATTAAAAATAATTAAAAATAATTAATTAATTCAATATAATTAATCAAAATATACTTAATTAAAATATACTTAATTAATTCAATATAATTAATTAATTATAATATAATTGATTAATATATAATTAATCAATTAATTATAATATAATATAATATAATTAATTAATTAATTATATTTTCTTTTTTAATAATTAAATATAATTAATTAAAATATATTAAAATTTGATGAAAATTTTAACAAATTTTTATTTTTCAATATTTTTAACAAACTATCACTACAAAAAATCCCATTTTGCGACGGAAATTACCGACGAAAATCGGTAATACATATTACCGATGGAATTTATCGACAGACAAAAGCGTCGTAGAATCAGTCGTAGCTAATACTTACTGACGGTTAAAGCAAATTATGTTGGTAACTTTACCGACGATACATTTGTTACCGTCGAAATATTATCTTACCGTCGGTAAATATACCCATAGCTTATTCTGTGTTTGATCATCGGTACCATTTAGTGACGGTTGTTTTGTTCTGTCTGCATATTTTTCGATGGTAACAAACTTACCGTCGGTACATTTGCTAAAAGCTTTACCGACGGAAATGAATTTTTTTCAATAATTCCTCCTAAAGTTACCGACGGAAGAATTCGTGGACTGTCGGTAATTGGTCATGTATTTACCGACGGATATTTCTTTCCGTCAGCAAATGCGTTACTTAATTTTTTTAAATATAAAATATATATTGTCATTATATTTAAATTATGGTTACTGCGTAATTTTAATAATTATAAATTTATAGTATACATTTAATTTGCTGAAATAGAAATTTTGATTAATGATTAAAAG
>JAOTAY010000191.1:11862906-11888374 GCA_025629805.1 Erythroxylum baracoense
TTCACACAATATTAATGACTTTTCACTATATAAGCTCACCCTCTTGCCTTTTACCTCTCAAGTGATGTCTTTAAAGTTACTTTTCAGAAACCAATTCACCAAAACTAAGTAAACAACAAGCATCACAAATTAATTGGAAAGAACAAGTCAATCCTAACAAGAAACGAAATAAAAACAATTCTAGAAGCAAAGTAATGCACGGACAGAAAGAAAATAGTATGCTAATACACGGATGGAAAAGATGTGTATGCAATGATTTTTGTTTATAATTGAACAATTTGAATGCAAGATTGTCCAATTCAATGTGATGGAAGCAAAGAAAGGCACAAACAAGAAAGTAAACTAAGCATCAAAGAAAGACACTCAATATATTGTAAACTCAACAAAAAAAACCCAAGAGCTCAAAGAACAAATTTCAAATTTGCCCATGGTTTAAAATAGGCAACTCAACGTGCTTTTCACTGTTTTTTCGCTACTGTTAATGATTCCGCAACTGTTCACTCTTTTTTTTGGCTACTGTTCACCTTTTTTGGGTACTATTCATCCTTTTTTTTGGAACTGTTCACCTTTTTTTGGGGTACTGTTCATGTTTTTTTGTGTAAAGAAACAAATAAGAAAAACACAATAAAGATATGTATGAGTTCAATAGAATTAAGCCAAAGCTTTGATACCAAGATGATATGAAAACCCCCAAGAAAATAAGGTTTTTGAAACCCCCTAATCCTATTGAATCAAAACCCTAATTTTCTATTATAAAATATAGCTAGATTAAACCCCAAATCATAAGTTTGAGACCCAATCCTAAAGAAATTAGAAATCAATTTACGTTACAAGTATCTACTTATTGATGCAAATCAATTTCTTGAAGTAACCATGAAGAGATTCACGCCTCACTTGAAGAATTCAATTCTGAAATTTTATTAATAATCCAAATCTAGGTTACAATGATATAATAAGGTATAAATACCCGTGACCAAGTCCTAACCCTAATAGGAATGGATTTGCAAGCCCATTTAATGAAAACTAGGCTAATCCTAACAAATCTAGGAGTATCTAACTCATTGAATATAATCTGATCCAAGTCTTTTTAGGAATGAGTTAAGCACATTAAAATAAATAAGTCTCAAAATAACTCAAACAAACAAAGCACATGCTACTAACTAAAAGAACAACCCATAAACAAGCCCTCGAGCCTAAAATAAGAGATAATAAATAACAATCCTAAATTATCAAAAAAATTTGCCCAAACAAGGCTTGAGCTTGTTTCCCAAAACGGCTAAGTACTAGCCTCTTCCAACGCCTTCTCTAATAAAGTCACAAGCTTGAGCGTGCCTTGGTATTTCGCCATGGATGTTTCGACCTCCTCATGTACTTGACTTGTGATTTGAACTTGAATAAAAGCTTGCATTGCTTGTTTAAGCCTTGAAATTTGTTGCATTGCAAGTGGACCACTTAGTATGTGTAGCTTGTCAGGTTGATATGTAAGGCGTAGAACTCCGTTGCGAAGGCTGGTTGTATCACATATACAGTGTGAAGAGATGACAAGGAGGAAGAAAGTGATACTTTTGGCAGAATGAAACACATAGAGAGAGAAAGATGAATTAATGAGAAAGGGTAGAGTTTTAGCTGAAGATGAGGCTAGGTTTTTGCCCCGTTTACCTTTTGAGGTCTATATTTGACGTTAAGTCTCATAAATAAGTAATAAAATATGCTACAGTAAATGATTAAAAATTTTAATCATGATAACTTTTTTTTTAATTATTTAAGTAAGTACAAGTCTAAACTAATATTTTATAGTCTTTATATTATTATGAACTTAAAAAGTAGAAGGCTGAAGACATATTGAATTATACTCTGAGCACTTCAAGAATTAAGACAGATATTGAATAAAAAATATAATTTTAACTCTTATTATTAAAAAATAACCGACGGTCAAAGTTTCAAGTTTCAACCATTAGATAGAGACAAGTAAGCCCATATTGTGGCCCAACAATGCAGTGTAAAGAGAAGATATGAAAAGCCATACAGCTAAAAATCTGAAAATAACGATAAGGTGATGACTGATGAGAATCGCTGTATTCCGCTCAGGACTCGAGCGTCGAGACATGGCTATCGTGCCTCACGCGGATTAATGATTATAAAAAGAAGGGGAAAGCAAGCTAGTGGAAGAAAAAGAAGTTTTTTCTAAAAGGGCACTGGAGCACTGGTCCCCTCAAGAAATGGTCGCATCCATTTTTTGTTTTCATTTCATCAGTTCGTACATGTTAAAAGTATTTTTATTGACTGTCCGGACATATGACATTCGTATTCAACCACCATCAAAATGACTTTCCCCCTAACTGTTAAGAGTGTGCAAGGTTTCAGGTTTGTTCCGTTTCTATTTATCCCATCCATTAAGTGTAGCTCTATAAACACTCCAGGCAGCAAATGCCATCGTACCTTATTGAATCATTTCGACCACCCAAAACTCGGTTATGAACAGAATAACAGCAATTAGGATCCAAGATTTGCCTGGTCACTTTCCAATTTTACCTGACAGGAATAAAGAAAGCTTTTCAGAAAAGTAGCTGCCATCAATCACGCAAGGAATCCTATACTGTTTTTGACTTTACCATATATTTATGTCTCTCGTTTTGGTTTCCTGACTCAATCTTGTCAAGAGAATTACGGCTCTATCTCGCTCAAACTATCTGCCCCTTGCACTTATCATCAACGCGAATGGCCTCTGTAAGTTCGATGCCAAACTCTCTTTCAGTATCTGATCCAGCTTCCTTGTAATTTTCCCGATATTTGCATGAATCTTAAGCTTCGGATCTAAATTGTAACGAATTGATTCATACATAGATGGTGGAACTGAAAGTGGGTTTGCATTGCGATGAATGCATTAAGAAGATCTTGAAGGCTATCAAGAAAATCCAAGGTAAAAGAGCACTGCACCTGTATGGTTATCTTCTTTTCTGCGCATGGTTCATAAACTTATTAACTGCGTTCTCTCTGTGAGAAGAACTTCTTTGACACGTTGCTGCTTTCGATTAGCAGATATCGAAACATATAACGTGGATACTCAACTCAATAAGGTCACCGTCACCGGCAATGTCACAACTGAGGAAGTTATCCGAGTACTTCAAAAGATCGGGAAGACAGCTACCAATTGGGAAGGGGAAGTCAACTGTTAAATTCATCACAACTCTAGATTGGCTATTGCGACTGACGATTTTCAGAAAGGGACTTGGAGCATGGATTGATACACTCTGTAGAACAGATTTTCCAATTGTTTTTCTTTGTAAACATTGGCTGTTTGTACTAGTTAACCTCCAACTCTCAATAAAACTCTGCTTTAAAATTTTGAAAGCTGTCTTCTAAACTGGAGTTCTACTTCAGGCAGACAGAGGTGAAAGAACTTCGCACACGAGATTCAACCTTTCCAAATTTTTGTTTCATTTACAAGGAAAAAAAGAAAGCTGGAAATGAGGAACTCGATGAAAAAGAAAATTAGCCAGCAAAATGAAAGTCACAGTCTTTATCTACAAAAACAACATAGATCACCCCAAATACACCATCTTTTGGGTCACTGAGTAGTACAATCTACCGTGGTTGGTGGATCGTTCGTGGACTCACTCTCACATTCACAATCTTCGATGGCTTATCCATATACCTTGGTACCTGAGTCAGACCACGACCCTTTTTACATTTCCGATCTGCAACAGAAACTATCTCCTTGGACTCTTCTTCCTCTGCAATTAATGAACAGAGAAAAAGAAAAGAAAACCCGAGTTAAAGAGTTGGACCGGTGACGAGCGATTTAAAACTGAGATTTCCCTTAAAGTGCTCTGTTACCTACTTTCATGGGAGTAATCATCGTCGGCGTAGTCGTCGAAGAAGAGACAGTCGAGGTCGTCGGGAAGGGCATGCTCGTAAATATCAGAGACGAAAGGGTCAGTTTCGAAATCGAAGAAACACTCTTGGAGCCAGTAATCCCGGAACCAAGGTGAGGATTTGACAAGGGCCCACCACTCCTCGGAGAAGTCTTCCACCGTCCGATACGCCAGCGGTACGAATAACGGAGCGTTGGGGTTCAAAGTCGACGGCAACAGTGAGATCTTGGAAATTACGTCAGAAGCCATTTGCGATAACGGATAAGATGATACTATGACCAGAGTAGATAATGTGAACTTCAATATATAGTGCGCTTTAACAAAAAGGACCTTCAAGCTGAAGTTTATTACCGAAATGACACAGCACGTTGTGACGAAAAAAATAACGAATACAGATAATGTATGTAATGTATGTGAACTGCAAGAATACAGAAGCAGACAAGGAAGGTTCCTTTGGGTATGGTGTGGGAGGGCACACCGTATTATTTTATTATAGATTAAAATAAGGAAGAAAGTGGGCACTGGACACAAGCACAGGTGAGGTAGGTTAGGTAGGCAACACATACACATGTTCTTGTCTTTATCAGCATCTTGTCCAAAACACGTCATTTGCTCCTATCCTTTAAGTGCAACGGACTGTTTTAGTGGTCCCCACTTGCTCAATCATGTCCATCATCAACGTTCATGAACCTCCACTTTTTATGTTTGCCTTGCCCACCTTGCGTACACCAATCAAGAGTTAAGTCCGGTTGTGGTATTGTTAGGACCATTTACACAGGCTAGAAACCCACTCATCTTTTGGGCCCGAATGTGTGTCCAATATCCTGTTATCAAATTCAAATTCTTTCAAATTTGACATATCAATTTAAATTTCTATTTAAATTTAATAAAAAATAATTTATCATTTCTTTAAGGCTGTGTTTGGTTGAACGTAACGTTTTTAATAGAATAGAATGGCATGAAATAGTTTATAATAGAATATTATTTAAACAGATGTAATATTAAAAAACTGTTGTTTGTGAGGGATGGAAATGTTCTTAATATAATATAGTGAAATGTTGTTTGAAAGAAGGATTTATAATGTAATATAGTGAAAAATTATTCATCATTTTACATTTCATCTTAAATCTTTAAAATAGAAGATTTCTCATTTTTACTATTTAAGATGAAATGAAATATAATATGAAACCTCCTCTTTTATCATATTCTATTATAAACCCTACTTTTAAACTATGGAATAAAATTCCATTTCATTCCATTCTTACTAATAAACCGCCGGCGTAAGCATCGGTTACAGCACTATGGGACTTCAATGTGAACTTTTACTACTTTTATATTTGTGCAGGAAAATGGGAAGTAGAAGGCTTGTGAATGAGAGAACGTTGACCATCAAGGTAAATATACGGCTATGAATAAACCAAAATAAAACACATAGATTATCCTCCTATTTCCACGCACGGCTATTTAATGTTCAATCATAAATATCAAGGATGAGTTTAAATGGTTTCTTTTTTCTTTTTTCCCCCCTTTCCCCTTTTAGTTTCGTGAATCCATGCACGTAGGGAAGAACAACGCAAGAGAGGTATACAGAAGTGTTTTATGGCGATGAACAATCCCAATTCCATATTGAACGTGAGCGGAGAGTGCTTTGACTATGTAAGAGTTTTCTCCGACGGTATTTTGAGCACGGACAAGGAAAGTATTCTCCAACATTCCCTTGTTCGCTTCCATCTTCTGATCGTCCTCTTCGTATGCTTATCCAGATTCTTTCACTTCCTCTTAGGCCGCTTCTGTTTGCCCCGCATCACCTCCGAGATCCTGGTAATGTTAAATCTTCATTTTGTTATCGGAATAAATCACAGGCTCATTGCTATTCTTCGTGTATGTACATATTTATTTATTTATCTGTCTACGCATCGTGGCCTCAATCAGCATGTAGAATAGAAAGCGAAAAGCAATGCTTACCCTTTCTGGCTCTGTTTTTAAGGTTGTTTTAGCAATTCTTTCACTGATGTCAGTTTTGTCTGTCAATTTTGATCTGGTGAATCAACAAAATTCAATACTAATTACTGTTGGAAGATTTTCGTTTGAAAAGCCAACAAATTGCGGACATGCGATTATGGTTGATTACAATTAGGCGAAATAGTTTCTAACTAAAATCTGGATTCCCAAGAAATCTTGGTAGAATGTCAACGACGCTTTATACGGTTTGAATCATCATCATTATCATAACGTGATTGGTTTGCTTAACAGACAGGAATGATTCTGGCACCAACTGCGCGGGGATACGTGTTCCACAACTCAAAGAATCCATTGTTCCCTCCATTTCCTGAGCAGGTCTTCGCTGCATTATCAAAAATTAGCTTCCTTGTATTCACATTTCTGGCTTCTGTAAGAACCAACCCGCTCTTGGTGAAACAGATGGGTACAAAAGCCTTGATTTTTGGGTTTCTGTTGTTTGTAGTACCTGCTACGATGGAAAGTTTTTCTCTCATCATGTTTCCAATAGATGAACGCCTCACTTTCACTGTGAAAACGCACAGGCGGTTTCTCGCAGTTTATTACATCAGTATGATGACAAGTAGCCAATTTGCTGGGGTCAGTACAACTTTGATGCAGTTGAAGATCGCCAATTCCCGGCTGGGACACTTTGCTCTGGCATCAACTTTGGTTAACGACTTACTGAGATTCACATACTCAACTATGGATGGTTTCTACAGGGCAATGTTAAATACATCAATAACGGTAGCAATTAAGGTCGTTCTTTATTCTCTTGCACTCGTTGGTGTTATTTTCAGCGTAATGAGAGCTACAGTACACTGGTTCATCAGAAGAACCCCAGAAGATAAGCCCATGAAGGAAGTTTACGTAACAGTTACGGTAGCCGTGGTTTTAGGATTGGCATCAATTGGAGATAGTGTGGGGATGTACTTCCTTTTTGGTCCTTTCTTGTTAGGCTTAGTGGTGCCTGCAGGATCCCCCTTAGCCACTGCCCTGATAACAAAGCTTGATACTCTTTCCTCAGGGTTTCTTATGCCACTCATGTTGGTATATAGTTCCACCAAATTTGATCTCCAGGACTTCATCAGATATTTCCCATATGCAGTTAATTTTCAGGCGGCTTTGATCGGATACACGATCAAATTGATAATAACGTTTATAGGGGCAATAAGTTGCAGGTTGCCTTTAAGTGAAGCTGCTGCTCTTACGCTCATCGTGAATGTGAAAGGAGTTGTTGAAGTAGGCAGTCTTTTGAGCTTTGGTAGCTTGGAGGTAATCGCCAAAGCCATTTCCTAGACGCTCTTTTTTCTTTATTTTATTAGTGGATATGAGAAGGAAAAAGATGAGCTTGTCTTGTATGCAATTATTACCAGAAAGTCCAATAGAAATCTCATCCCGCTTATGACTGTTTTTTTTGTTTTCCTTCTCTTAACAGATGTACGATCTAGGAACTACCAGTGGAATTTTCTTTGTGTTTCTGATATCAGGGATTTTACCACCACTCATCAACCTTCTTTATGATCCAGCAAAGGAATACATAGGCCACACCAAGAAATGCATTGAGCATGCTCCAAATGACGCAGAACTTAGCATACTAGCCTGCTCTCACCGGCAAGAGGACGTTATGACTGCAATAAAGCTACTAAAATACTGCAATCCAACAAAGCAAAGTCACTTGTCCATTTATGGGCTGTATCTGGAGGAACTTATCAGTAGTTCTACCCCTCTTTTAATTAACCATCAACTAGGCCAGAAGAACTCTTATTCAGACGAATCAAGGACGCAACGTATTATTGATATTTACAAGTATTTCAAATCGCAGAACAAGAAGTTAAATCAGGTGCATGTTTTTACAGCAATATCGCCTCTGAAACAGATGTATGAAGACATATGTTGGCTGGCTTTTGACAAGGCTGTTTCCCTAATAATACTGCCATTTCACAAGAAATGGAGCAACAAAGGCAAACTGGTTTCAAGCAGTAGTGAGACGAGGAGTTTGAACACCATTGTATTGGATAGAGCACCGTGTTCTGTTGGAATTCTCATTGATCGTCTGAGAAGCCACGGCATTAATTCCATTTTTGGTATATCAAAAATGTATCGAGTTGTCGTTTTGTTTATAGGAGGTCCAGATGATAGGGAGTCCCTTGCATTTGCCTTGAGGATGGCAGGAGACCCCTGCATTCAGCTAACAGTTTTGCATTTTGTCTCCGACAATAGTCGATTACTTGATGAGTGGGAAGAAATGCTCGATTATGAAGCTCTCAGAAACATAAAATTAGAAGTGTCCAGGAGTGCTAACATTGGCTACAAAAGGGAGGCAGTTAAGGATGGCTCTGACACGGCTGCTATCGTGCGGTCAGTTGCAAATCATTACCAGCTTATCATTGTGGGCCGTCGCCATGAATCTGGCAGAGACTCTCTATCAGGCTTATCGGATTGGACAGAGTTGCCGGAGCTTGGACCTATAGGAGACTTGTTGGCTGCTACAGACTTCAATGATGAAGTTTCAATATTGGTGATCCAACAGCAAATCTTGAAAGCAAGTCATAGCAGTGTTTTGAATTAATGGTCTATCAATTGCATTCTTGCAACATAAGGCAAGACAAAGTACCAATACCTGAGCACTTCAACGCTTCTATATCACTAGAACTCCCATGCCACAATTTTGTCAATCAAACCTAGCATCTGCCAGTCTTCCTAGCCCTTTTGGCAAGGAAAAGCCATACAACAAGAACGGCCCCGTCTCTTATGATAATCCATTTCTTGCTCTGGAAAATCTAGGCATGGAGTATACTAATTAAAATTTGAACTTGCATCTTTTGTATGTCGAGGTGCATTAGTCAAGAACTCTGCTTGCATCTATATGGAGATGGTGAATAGGCAAATTTGATGGTGATGTTGACATTGCCTTAATTTGTTAAGTACTTAAAACTCAATTGAGTCAACGAAAATTAGATATCAGAAAAGGGCCTTTTAGTCGAGGTCAAGTTTGGAGATGATGCAGGAGCGTGATCGGAAACAGCATGGATCACTTTTATTCCTTCACCGAAGAGTTTTGATCAGTTTCAAATTTCATACGTTTCCCCCGTAAATTGTGAAACAACTAATAGTTCGGCTTGGAAATGGTGTAGGTTCATGTTCTATGTTCCACATGTGAACCTAATCTACCATTTCAATGCTACATACTCGGCTATATCCAGAATTTCATTAATTGAGGCTTAATAAACTTGAACTTTTGTTTGGAATTTAAAACAGTGAGATGAACAATGTCGCACGTTCCAAATATATTCTTTGGGCTTGTAAGAAAGGAGTAAGCCCTTAGCAAAAACGGTAGGTGGATTTGTCAACATCGGCTTACGGCTAGGATTTGGGCTTTGAATGCTATTCGCAAAGTGTTAAAACGGTGCACAAGAAGAATTGGTTTTAACGAAAATAAGGAATTTACAGAACAATGGCCATCAATTTTGAGGATAAGAGAAACTGACCAGATGGCAGACATAAGAAACAGGCCAACATATGAAATCGTGACGAACTAAATTTAAATTCTAACAGCAAGTCAATAACAACTATTCTAACTACTTTCTGTTGTTCTGTAAAAGTACTTCCATCAGTTCATGAACCATGAAACCGGGCTATCCAATTAAACCTCATATTGATCAAAATTTGAACAATTTAACCATAGATTATCAGACGTATGAAGCAAGTAAATGGAGCTCAAAGTTTCAGTTCTCAAGACAAATTTTGAAGAATTTTTTACAACTGAGTAATGATAAAATAGTAACCTGGGATTTGGAATAATCACTTCATTATTTCTTGACTTCATTCATGCTAGTATCTTCTGTGATGCTGCAACCAACAGCTGCATTACTTGGTGCATCTGCCTGGTAAGTTGGTGGTTCACTTTTTCTACTTTGCAATCCTGAAAAACGTGCAAGATCGACCCATTGCTGCAACATTTTCGGGAGAGAGAATCAAGTCAATTATTCTCGGTTCATAAGATCTCTTTCAAGATTTATAACAGAAGCTAAGACTATGTTTCCCTATATAATTAGCAGTTTAGTAAATCAGGATAACTCCCACCTGAGTTCCCCAATAGGAGTTCACCGTCCGAACAAGAAATGATAGCAAATTTACAAGTAATGTTTGCGAAGAAAATGCTTCTGCAAGTCGATGCTCTACGAGCCCAGCAATAATCTGCATGATAAACATTAAATGTTAAAAACCGACCTGACAATCTAATGATGCATGGTAATATAAGTTGTTCAGTTCCAGGAAGAGAACGCCCATAATATCTGCCTTCTCGTTCCCCTTCCATGAGTACTTATAAAGATCACCCAGGGTTCAGTCTGCAGGAATCGTGTGATATGCTACTCAAAGACTGTAAGCACAGTTACATAGTGGACTCTAGATCCACTAAACCCTAAAAGCAGTTTTCCCCGTTGTCTAGTGTAAATTTTATATCCCAGAAAAAGGAAAATATTTGAGCTATAAAAAAAGGTGCATGCTTGATAAGCAGATATAATTCACATGTTTCAAGAGCATAGATGTCTCAGAAGAAGTTGAAGGGCCAAAAGGAATAACTAGTTATAGAAAGGAAAGGATAATATAAGAATTAAATCCAATTCCTAATAACCTAAGTGCGATAGCAGATGCACATTATCCAACTCTAGGAACAGATGGCGTACATTAAAGATCAACCTCGAAAACTCCAAGAAAGTTATGCCTCCAATAAAACTTTATAGGAGATGCAATAGAACGGATCACTAGACTTTACGTAATGTACTAATGTGTGCCATAGCCCACAATAATACGCTTCATACCACAAAAGAGTAACTACCTGGTAACGCAGATTTGCTGATGTTCCAAGGAAGCCTCCATAAACCATTGCAGTTTTTAACAACGGGGATCTTTTAGTTCGATCATTAGATAACAATGCAGGATTAATGAGTTTGCGAATTGAATACAGTGTGTTTGAAGCTGCCACAGCCGCAATGCTAGAAATGAATCCAACAATAGAAAGTTTGAGACCACCCACGAGTACAGATGCAGCTCTGTGACTGAGATTCCAGTCCTTCCCTACAATATTCTTCTGAAATGCATTATCGGGGATGGATCCAATGAGACCTTTGAAAGCATCCATGCTTTCAGTCATATCCATGTCATTGGAAGATGTTAGAAATGAAAGAGTTGGAGCAGGAAGCCACACCGTAAAAAAATCGACAACCGATCCCCTGATAGTGTCTGTAATTACATAGTCAAGCTCTTCAAAAAACCTTTCCTTTCGCCTCTCATACTGAGCTAAAAGTGTAGTGGTGATTGATATAGTTTCTTCTATAGCTAATCTGTGTAAGAATTTAGGATCTGCCAAAAGCCTTTCTCGGAAACCCTGCACCAAAAGACATGGGAATCTTGAGCACCCACAGAAAGATCGACTCCCCCAGCATTAGTAATTCATTCCAGCAGCAACGCACCTTTTAAACAATATATAAACTCCATGCACTAACAATGAAAAGTTTTAAGGTTCTATTGTCTCGTTCAAATCAGAAGTTATTTATCTTTTCTTTGTTCGGGCCAGATGGAAAAGCAACAAATCAGAAGTTAAACTCCTTCCTCATGTCTGATATTTACGCAGAACTTGACATCTAGTATCTTAAACTAAAGTGAGCTATCTACATAAAGAATCTAGCCAGCAATCACAGATACTGAACAAAAATTACTTTTTAAAATGTAAGATTACCTGGAATCTATGAGCTAGTTCCTTCGTAAGAGGATATTGCTCCAAATCAAAGAAATTCTGAAGTACCTCTGGGGATACAAGACCGAGGTCAAGTCCTTTCTGAAGGTCCTAGTGGACATGAGAAACGTTTGTGATGAGAGATAACACTCCATGATAATATCAAATCTTAAAAAATCAACACTCGTGATCTCAGCAAGAAAAGCACAATTTTCATCTTTCTTCTGACATTTCCTCACGCATAGCATATTGATTGACAGAATACAACAATGGAATGATTTATCTTTAGTTATAGATTTGATACCTGGGGAAGGGCATCTCGTTTTCTACCAGCCGCATTCATTACTCTAGCAATTTCTGCTCGATCAAAGCAATTCCTACTGCAAGGTCTGGCAGCAGAATACCACAAAAAATCAGCGATCGGAACTTCACCCTCTCTTCGTATGAATTGCCTTTCAGGGTCAAGTAAGATAACAACTTGGTTTTTCTTTTGCATCTTCTTGGTGATTCTGGCTGGCAGTCCAGTCCCTCTCGATCCATACATAACGTGGCTTGCACCTGTCACAACTACAAGAATTGAAGCGGATCCCTCATCCACCACTGCCTGTAGAATAACTTGGGACATAGTGTAATCCTCAACTACCCTTGACTGTGCAGATAAATATGAACTTGGCCCAAAGGGAACAGATTGATTTAGAGAGTTCATATCAACAGATCTGCGTGAGATAGAAGTGAATCCTGAAATGAAGCCCGAACCTGCCGGTGGAGCATACACTTTACGTTCAGCCTTAGAAAGCCCACGAATACCTTCTGCTTGGACAGTCCTTAAAACCTGTTCATATACCACGAAGCATATTATCATCCCATATTTTGCTTATAAACATAACAAAATAACAGGCTTAATAGAATTACAAAACAACAGCATCTCTTTGTGGCAGACAGCCACAGCTACAATAAACTCTTGGCTCAATATCCCTTAACAAGATGTCACATTACAACATGAAATAACCTACAATTTACTCGATGATAATCAAGCAAAATTGCTAACTACCTTAAGTGGAGTACCACAAGCAACAATTTTAACTCCATTTTCTCGGCAGTAACTTAAAAGAGGCTCATACTCCTGCCATCGTTCATCTGGCCAGTGCGATACTAGAGATTTCAAGATTTCTCCATCTATCCTGCCAACAAACACAGCACCTTAAATAAGTAATGGCTGTGTAAACAAATTACATGCTGCATAACAATCATGGCAGGTCTTAACAACTAACACATTTAAGTGGATAAGGCTGATTGTTCTTGCTAATGGAATCCAGATTTGTCTGAGTTTTATTTTAGCCACAAACTGGTGTGTGAACTGATTCTGACATCTCCTACTTATTTAATGCTGGTTTAGTAATGTAATTTTGCAGCAGCTCAGCTTGTGAGCTTTTCCTTTGCTTATAATTCAAGCTCTGGTTTCAGCTCCCAGTGCTCTTCTTCCTGAAGTTGTTTGGGAAGATTCCTTGTAGCTTCTCATATTCTATTAATGCACTTTCATTTACTTTTTTCAAAAACAAAGTAATATACTCCCAAAAATAATGGATTGCGTTACCTTCGATCAATGTATTGATTAACTTGCTGCTGTAAGTCGCAAGGAAACGCCTCCATAGCCAAAGAAATGGACTTTTCGCTCTCTACGCAACGATTCCTCAACTGCTTAACAATCTCTAGCTCCAAATCCTTATCGTCTCGGACCGGCACTTGCTCTGCTTCACCTAAATACACAATCCTCGCGTTCATTAGCTTTTCAAACACTTTGCTCTTGTCCTTACCAACCGCGAGAGGCTCTCCAATGGCAGTTGCGTCGTAAATTCTCGAACTGACCACCTCCTCCTCGACCTTTTTGGGGACTCCCACCGGCGGCGGCTGTAAAGAAGGCTCCGTCGGCTTGGTGTCGTCGGCTTTGGAGGCAGCGGATTGTAGGACGCATAGACCGAGGGAGAGGATTGGAGTGAGCAACACGAGGCGTCTGGTGGTGCCGGTAGTTTGACTTTGACCATCTACAGGAGAGCTGGTGGCGCTCCGGCCCCAGCAGCAGCGCACGGAGAGAAGGTTGCGGTGGAGGAATGCTATGGAAGGGAGTTGGCGGCGGAGAGGTGATTCCGGCGATATGAAGTGACACTTGTACGGGTGCGCTGGGGTGAAGCCTCTGTGAATATGGGGCCTCATTAGTTGATTGAGAGAGCTTGGTGAGATTGGGCGGGACTCAAGTTCAGTTACGCATGGCTAGCAGGGAGAGAGAAGCGATTTGGGCCACTTGGGACCATTCATGTATTTTATCTGATTTTTGTTTCATTAGGGTGCATGGATTGGAGGGAAGATCTCGTGACGTGGAAATTACGTGTATCTGGTGATTTTCTTTTTTTTTAAGGTGGGGAAATAAAGCAAGTGGTTGAGAAAAGTTTTGAGTTGTGTTTACGCTTTTGTCGTGTGACTTGTAAGGCCATGAGGTTGGAGTTTTCCAAACCAAGGATATGTCAATTCATAACACCTCGGATTTTTATCATATAAAAAAGAAGTTGAAATCATGCTACTCGTTGATCTCCACAAAACGAAATTGTGATATATCTATTTCAGAACTTTTTTATTCCAAGAGAACGAGAGATGCAATCTTTTTGCGTATGTAGTACGATAGTAGAAGAACCAAATCATTTTCAGACAAAAAAACAAAAGTATATCTGGTTAAAAATAATATACAAATTGTGAATACATAGCATTTGTTTGAAAATTGGGACAAGCCCCTATCCCGTTAAATAAATTCAAAAATTTTTCATTTAATTTCCTAAAATCAAGATCGCTTTAAATATTTATAAAATGATTAATACATGAATATAATAAACGTAGACATGAAATGCATCTTATTATATAATTTGATCTTTTTTTTGTCATTTCCTCCATATTGTTTATGAAATTGTTTAATTACAATCACCTTAATTGCACATATGTTCGACCTTCAATAATATATACACGAACGAGTTGAGAGAATTCTATAAGTAATATCGAGAGGATTAGCTAAGAACTGTTAGCTCCTTTAGAACATAAGTTTATTTATAATAATGTTTGAACTTTTTAGTAATTTAATTGAAATAAAGTTATAATTTCAAATAAACTTTAATTAAAATTAAAATTAATTCTAATTAAATATCAATCAAGACTAAACAAGATCTAATGTATCATATTGGTCATTATTTATTAAATATATCATATTTAATCTTGAAGTTTTTAAATTTTACAATTTAGTCGAACTCAATTAAAATACTTTTTGATATGACTCATTAAATTTGTAAATATGTTGGTAATATATATAAATTATAATCATAAATTATATTTGAGATTACATAAATTAAACTCCTTTAATTTATCTTTCATTCTCTAATTAAACTTTTCACATTCATAGATCAAGATTAGTATCTAGCTATACATTAGGATAATCCAAATATTGAAAATGTCAAAATAGTTTTGACTAACTTTTTTATGCATAATTTTTCGTATATTTTAATCTTTTTATCATATGATGTTCCAATTAGATATAAAATATGAAATTAATATCTATTTGTTTTCTGTCCAATCATGTTAATAGTTCACCATTAATAATTGGTTGTATTAATAATATTTGAAAACTATTGTCAAAGTCATTCTCCTTAGCCAAGAATTTATCGAATCAATATTGATTAAGAATAACAGGACCTTCTTCTTATTCATTTTAAGATATTGATTCCTATATCGATTACTTAATTGCTTTATATAGATTATGTTATATCTAATAACTATCAATTGAGCTATTCTTGACTAAAAAAGGTCATAAGTAGTATCAAAATATGATAATCCCTATATAAGATACTTTAGATACTTCAAGTCAAAAGATCATTTACATAATTATCATACAGAGCATTTCTGTAGATATATAAGTAATGCTCTTAATAAAATTCTTATTTCGAGTTAGTTTAGTGAACTTATTCGCTAACAAGCACTAATATGTTCATTTAAGTACTCTATATTTTAGTCTGCGAGATCGACTACTTCTTTCATAAAGAAGAAATATAATGCTTAATAGTCTTTTTACATTCTATTAATGTCTAGTTTCAATAGAATAATGACTAGGAACAATTTAAGGATAACATATAAATGCATTATAATTCTTATAATTATGATATTTTCATAATTTTATATGCAATGTATATTTATCTTATGGACTTTATCTTATAAATAAATAAATAAATAAATAAATATTTATCAAATAAAGAATATTTTAAATAATTATTTCATAAAAATTACAAAAAATTGACAGATTGTATGACATAAACTAATAATCTCCCACTTGTACTAAGTTAATCGTTTAAGTATCTTATACCATATCTACATCTGATGATTATGCTAATATTAGGACAGTGGTTTAATAAGAAAATTTTACAAGATTTTTTATGGTGAGCACTTACTTAAATCTTACAGTTTTCATCTTAATTATTATCATAATAAAAGAAACTGCCCAAATTCATGCTTGGATCTTCAATGAGACCTTAGCCCCTTTCACATGCCAAATATATTTAATGTTCCATAGTACATTACTATCTGAATAATGTAAGAAACTATACCAAGCTCATTAGAGAACTTATTGATTCAAATAATCATTTTTACTAAATGAAAATGTATTATGGCTTGATTAGCAATTGGTGCTACATTAGAACCTTTCTAATATCAAAATAATATTTTTAAGTAAGTTAATATCCATATAATCTTAAACTAAAATATTAACTCATGTATAGGGTAAAAGATAAAAACAACCCTTGTATTTAGGAAACTTTTAGAAAAATTCCTATCATTTGGAATTTTTAGAAAAAGTCCCTATAATTTAAACTTATCTAAAAAAATATCCTAGATTTGACTTCCATTAAAAAAACTAACATAAATTCTAATGTGGCAAAGTTAGTCAATGTGGACTAATAAAAACTAGATGACATGGACAACTCAACCTAAATTTTTACTAACTCATTTTATTTACCTGACCTGACCCGACCCTAATAATAACCTGACCCAACATGTTAGGCTATCTTTGCCTTCTAAACCTAAGTTTTCCCCTAGATCATATTTTATTATATTTTGTTCCACATTCCCTAAAATCCAAAACTGGTGAACAATTGAGAGACAGTGGAGGATTTTGGTGGTAATGGTGAGGCTGGTATTTGATAGTGGTTATTGTGTTTGGTGGACGAGAGGATAAGTCTTCTGAACCACGAGGATAGAAGTTGCAGTTTCAATCACAAGCAGTGCATTTTAAATAGGTAGGGTCAGTGTGGGTGGCAGCCAGAGAGGGGATAAACTCACTGCAGTGGTTAAGAGCATGAGCACCTAAAGAAGTTATGAAGTTTTTAAGGCATCCTTCTTAGGTTATCATAATTGGTTGAGCAAGTTAATGGTAGCGGCTCTTGAGAACTCCATTGCTAAAAGATAAGAGCTTTTTTTTACTAGATCTGAGTTGGGGTCTCAGCATCTAGCTCTAGGGACTTTCTCGAAGGAGTGGTGGTGGTGGTGGCTATTGTTGGAACTATGGTAAATCTATGGCTTCAACATTTAAGATAATTATAAAAGAAATGTAAGATTCATATAAAAACCTTTGTTCAGTTCCAAGATTCAAGATTCAATCTTTCGGTATAACCATAAAAAATTATATGGGTTTAGTTTTGTTTCTCTTATTATGATTGCGATAGTGGCCATGGTAGATGAAGTTGGTGTTTGAACAATGTTGTTGATGAAATGATGATAAAAATCTAAAATTTTATAGTTGTCCTTCTTAAACTTAATTCATTGGTTGTGGATAATTTTAGGCATTATAGAATAAAACAAAGCAGACCGTGATGTAAAGGAAAAATTAGGTTTAGGAAGGGGAAGAAATTCAGGTGGATTAGGATTGAGTTATTGTTAGGATCGAGTCGAGTAAATAAAATAGGTCATGTAAGAAATTTGGATAGAGTTATTTATCTCATATGGTTTTTATTAGTCCACATAGACTAACTTTACCATGTTAGAACTTCCATTAGTTTTTTTTAATGGAAATCAACTTTAAGGAGTTTTTTTGGACAATTTCAAACTACAAGGGCTTTTTTCGAGATTTTCAAACGATAGGGTTTTTTTTCAAAATTTACCTTAGTACATAGGGTGTTTTTGTCTTTTACTCCTCATGTATAATAAATGTCTTTCACAATTCACAAGTATCATATATCTTAATTATTAAACACCTTTAGCATATTATCTATGTATTTGGGCTTTAAAAAGGTAAATAACTTTTCTTATCTATCCATATATTTATTTTAAAATTAAGTTCTTATCTTCTTTATATCTAATAAGAGTTATTCTTAGACTAACATATATTCAATGGTTGAAAATATGATTTTTTTTGCTCTATGAGTAGTATGCCTCTACACAACCCCACTAAAGAGTACAATTATACTCTTACTAACCTTGTTGAAATAAACTTTATGGATAGATCATAACTCATTAAAGAACTTACCAATTTAGCATAAATACTTACAGAACTCTTAAAACTAGTTATGTCCATTTTAATTTATTTTTTATTTCAAATATTTGTTTTAGCAATTTGTAGTATATCGAAACATTATATTAATTAGATAATATGAAATTAATTTGTAAAAAGTACCAATTATCATACTTCACATATAGGTGGTTCCAATAAGCAATGAGTTCTTCAAAGACTTCGTTGCAAATTAGCTAGGATAATTGACCTTTTTTTTGTGTGCTTATACTATGTAATGTTTGAAATGCATTCACTTCTTTATAGACCTGAAACTTCTCCATACATCCACAACAATCTTCAAATTCCATTATTTACCTTCTAATGTCAGAATATATCTCTTCTGCAGTGCAAACAATGTTTATTTAAATTTCAAAAATCAAATTAAAAAGATTATTAACAAGATGCTTCTTACATTAACATAATCCCAAATAAGTTTATTAGGAATCTTACATCAATTAACATGATTTGAAGGCGTAAAATTTTATTTATAAGCCACAGTACCCAAAAAAAGTGTCAATTCAATCAGCGTTTTCTCATCAAGTCCAACTGCCTAATTAAAAGCATCGAAAAAATTTATTTACATTATTCTCTGAATCTTATATGGACCTTTTTTAGCAAAGTTGGACCTTTCTCATTCTTCTTTAAAACTTCTATATTCAAATCGATTATTAATGTTAATATACAATAGAGAAATCATATAAATAATAGTATAATATATGATTACTGTTGCATTAAGCAATAGCAATTCCTGTCACATCTATGCTTATATCATTTTTATTTTCTTGTATTGCATTCATCCTCAAAGGAATATTAGAGGCTTGGTCTTCTACTACATTTTCATATGATTCTGATTGTTGTTCCATAATTTTAGTTAGTAGCACTTATCACCTTAAAAGAGCATACTTTTTTTAAACAGTCACTTCTGCCACATAACCTTTAGAAGTGTAATTACAAAGATTATCATGTTGTATGCCTTCTTCATCCCCTCTACTTACTTGTTCTACTTGTGGTTTTTTCTTAACAATTTTTATTTGTTTTTTTCACCTTAATATTTTGGCAACAATACATGAAGGATATAATGGTTATGGTCTATCATTCTTCCTAGAGGATTGGTCCTTTTGGGTAAATTAAAACTATTCCTGTCTATTAAAATTTGTAAAAATTAAAACTATGGATAAAAAATAAATTATAAGCTTATTTATCTGCTTCTATATGTAAACCAGATTAAACAGTAAAATAATCACATATATACTAGTAAAACAAACAAGAAAACATAAACTTCTTCATGGACAATAGTTAGAATTACTATTGCTCTGTATTTTTTTCAGTGATTTGGCATTGTTCTTCATTATTCTCTAAATTCCCTTGCTTTATATGTGACAAGTTAGGAGAAGCTTTTAGTTGATAAGCATGAATAGTCTTAGATTATTTTCTGAAAAATTTTGCTATAGACCCTGATGCAACGAACTTGATCGTATATATTTGTTTTTTCCCTTTTTATTATAAAGAACTATAATAATAAAAAATGTTGTTGATAATAATCATATTCGCATATTTAGAATAGTATTTAAACATATATTAATGAAAATAAATTTTTTTAATAGAAAAAGACAAAATTACTAAAGACTGTTTATAATTGATCAATATCCATCCAATCCTAGTCAATGTCATTAAAGTCTGAATCATCTTCATCATTATACCTTTTTGTTTCAATATTTAAGCTATTTGGACATATGTTAACCTTGTTTATAGGTAAATCTTCTCTAGACCAATTAGGATCCTTATCACCATCATTTTTAAAGAAATCACTAACACAGTCATTTGGTTTTCCCCAATATATTTCTTCAACATTTTCAATATTAATCTAAAATACATCAAACAAATACCTAGTTACGTTCTCTATATAATGACAACCTTTCTCAAGGCAATCAACTACATAAATAGTTAATGTACTTGGTTGCCTGATACAAAAGGATCCTTTATATAACATAACTTTTTGAAGTTTACTTGAGTAAGCCTATAATCATCTTTCTCCTCTTGTAACCAACAACATTTGAATAACACTACACTTAATTGTCTCTATTAATCCACTTTAATAATTTCTTTTATTATACCATAATAATTCATTTTTCAAGTTTTGGATTTTGGTCACTAGAACTTACAAAACTATAGTTAAAGCTATTAAAGAAACTCCACTATTTTGACTCTTACACTTTGAATCCCTTTTATTAGTCATGAACTTATACCCATTAGTAAAATAACCTGATTGTTTCTTTGCCACACTATTAGGGCCTTTGAACAACCAACGAATATAACTTGGGGTGTCATTACAAGATATCTTCTTATTTTAAAACTATTGGGGAAACTCATTGCAACGATCATATGTTATTACCCTCTAACTTCTTTTACCACTTGTCTCTTTCAAATTGTAATGCTCCCTAAAAGAAATAATATAAGTTAATCATTATGGTGGGAATAATAAATTGATCTTAAGAAGGATAAATAGTGTTTTTTTATTTTTTTTATCTTACTTAACGTGTTTCAAACTTCTTTGTCATCTGAAATGGTATGTATCACTGAGCTTGATGTATTGTATTTAAGTCTAAATTGACTTATTTGCTTTTCCTACTCTTTCCCTCTAATATGATAAACAAATTTTGGGAAAAAAGAAGATACTTCAATAAGATTTGCATTATCATTGCCTTCCATGTATCTAATATACTTTTTGTCACCTCATAATGCATATAAATACAATAAAATTTTTGTTACTCATTAACTAAGTGCACTTTACCGTTCCAATTGGCATTCATTAACTCATCTTTTCAACCTACCTAAATGCTTCTTAAAAAAGTATGTAGAGTGACGATGCACTGGTCTAGCAAATTTGATTTGCTTTGGAAAGTGAATATGCAAATGCACTATATTGTCAGAGAAATAAGGACAAAAAATTGTTTCACTTTAACATAGAGTACTTCTAAAATTTTATTCTCTAGCTGCTCAAGAATTTTGAGTTAATAGTTTTACTACACACGCCTTTGAAAATAACACTCGGTATACTTAAAACAATTGCAACTTTTTTATGAGTGTTTTCTTGATTGCATCACATCAATATTATGTCAGAACCCATTATGCATTTAATTATGTAAATAAAAAAATATAGACCTTTTCCTAAAAGATTATCACTTAATGTTTTGTTTTTTATCCTTTCCAAAAATATTATGATATCCATTAATAAGCTATATCACATTAGATCCTAACAAAGGAATTGATGATTCTTATAACTCTATTTCACCATTGAATGGTCTCTTATTGCACCTCAAAGGATAATTTATATCCAAAAATCTCTGATGATTGAGATAGTAAGTCTTTTGACTATTTTTATATATTCAGGGTAATTTTTACAATGACAATTAAGACATGCTAACTTTACCTTTATACTCCATTCAGATTACATTACATATTCAGGAAATTCACTCATTTTACATAACAAGGTTGTGTGCATCTTAAATGATTGGTTAGTTAAAGCATCATATATCTTTACCCAAAACTCCTATAACTTTGTCAATTTTTTAATCAATGGCTGTAAAAAAAATCAATATCCTTTTAAAGAGAAGTTGAAATAAGTATAATTGAAGACAATATTATTATTTTTGATTCTAGACATCTCCATGATTTTAAATTATAGTTTACTAAGATTGTAGGCCATGTACTATATGCAGCACTCATTGTGTGAAATAGTCATTCCATTTCATGAATTCAACTAATTCTATGCGTTATAGCCTCAATTTTAATGGGAAATATCTAAATCACTTCAATGGGATTTGCCTCACTTTTGAGGTTGTATCGTCATCCCCATTATCTTTACAATAATAACTTTGTTTCCACCTAGATACATCATAGAGTATATAGTTGGTTGCTTTCTGATTATCACCCAAATATAAAACACAATCATTAGGATATGCATATCTTTTCATAGTAAAGTCCTAAATTGTTCACAAGTATCTTTATTGCATTAAAAGATTTAAGAATCTTTACATTGGAAAAGGCCTCTTTAAGTGTCTTTATGAGATTAGTATATGTTACGTTACTAATTCCATAGATATGCTTACAAAGAAATAGTTGAATGGTGAAAGAAAGTTAAGAAAAACTTTGACAACCATGATGCAACTCTTGTTTTCCTTACTCTACTAGCCTAAAGAACTTATTAACATTAACATTTAGACCATTACTAACCCTTACATAACTATTGGTTCTTTCATCTATATTAATAAAGGTGTCATATCGTAATCCATATATATTATCATACATAGATCTTCCATCAAATAAATTATCATCATCCATATCCATACTTGTGTTAATTGATCCCTTCTTATTAAATTCCTAACCATCATATCCTAGAGTAAATCCACCAATAATTAAACAATCATAAAAAACATTTCTAATATATCAATAATGATTACAATACTTCTTGTATGGACAATAAAATTCATTTTGTTAGCCACCTTAGAATTTTTTTTAAGAAAATGATCAACTACACTCATATATTCACCACTATGTTTCGGGTCATCTAATGTGTATTCCCTTTTCTATAGATGAATTGTTGTTTATCAAAGGGCATAACAAGTCGATTTTTACTATACATTTCTAAATGAAAAGGAGGATATAATACATTACAAATAGTCTTAACTTAAATTTGAGGTGCTAAATCAAGTCTTGATAAGAAAATTTAAGCATGTTTGTGAATAAAACCAAGGACTATAACATGTACAATATGTTAAAGAATGTATAAGTAAAATTTTCAATTTATGGTCTACTCTTGCAACAAGTTTCAATATCAATGTTAGCAAATTATAAACCATTATTTGAAGTAACACTAGTATAAACGCCTAAACTTTTAATTCAAACAAGGAAACTATTACTAGATAGATATATAAGTGTCAGAAAAATCAAATCAATGTGATTTCAAAATTTGGGTAATCTCATGAAGATTTATGATGCCTACTATATAGTTGGGAAATATTATTATGACATAATAAACTAATTTAGAGTGGTAGTAGATTGTTTAAGAGAAATATATCTAAACTATCCCAGCATTAGTAAACTTGTCAATTTGGGTTTTTGCTTCAATTAGATGTAAATCCAAATGCTTTACTAGTAATTCTACATTTTGAAAAAAAAAAGGTTAGTGAACTTACATGTTATTGCTACAATGAAAGTAAATATTTTTACTTAGAAAGTTACAATATAATCATATGGAAAGTAACTTATATGTTTATATTATTATTTTAAATATTATGATAGTTAATTAAGGTATTTGATAATTCAATTGGGACTTGTGACTAATTTTTTCTATTATTAGTTACTATTTTGTTAAGAAAAGAAAAAGAAAAGAAACGTGACATTGGTATATTATTAGTGAGACTATGATGAATTTACTTAGCACTACTTTTTAAATCAAAATTTCTTTAAATATTAACATTAAAGTGCTTGAAGTTTTGTAGAATATAAAAGGTATTAGCAAGACTTTTTGTTATTTCACTTTGAAATAACTTAGATGTTACAAAAAAGGTGTTACCGTCATCTTGCCTTTATTTGGGATAATCATTAGGTTTAGAGTTAGAATTGAAAGTTCTTTAAAAGTACAAAATTTGGCTTTTATGTGTTCTCAAGTTATGAATTGGACATGCTTTCCTTCATTTTGTATGTTATAAGAGTAAAATAGTCCCTTTATGCATAAGAGGAAAAAAATTTATGAAGAAATACCATAGGGATTTCACTTAAGGGGATAAGGCACAAGAAAATGATTGAAATGCAAGAAATAGTTCCTAATCATATATTTAAAATCTAGGATGTTATGCAGAGCATTGTTCGTGCTCGGTTGCAATTTTAAATATACTTCTCCCTAGTAAAGTTCTTTTAAATTGTATATAATAAAATTCCTTACCCATCTTTGAATAATTTCAAATTATCTTTTTCACTTTTCTTTCCTGATAATAAAGATATTTGGACCAAAATGGCATTTGCTTGTTTTAACACTAAGCCTATTTTGTATATCATGTCATTTGATATAATCTATACCTAAAACACATTGTCAGCGCCAAGATGTATACCAAAAATTTTTATTGTTAGCTGAAGTTGTATAAAATGGTAGTAGAAAATTTGAGAAGATAAGAGTTATACTCTTTCAGTGGTTTCTTGTAATGCTTTATGAAAGAGACCATATATTTGTGTATTTGGTTCTATTTCTTTTTAAATATGAATGTGTGTTTGAAATTGAATTCTTATTTATGATTACAAAGTTTTAAGTTGCTATAACTTGGCTATATATCTTGTAAACAAGAATCAAAACTTGAATTTTTTTATGGATTTGAAAGAAATTATAATAAAAAGCATTTTTGTAGAACATATGACACATCAACTTTTGTTAAGGGTCTTAGATTTATCTATACCTGTCATACCAAAACACAAAAATAAGAAGCAACTAAATAACTTAGAAGATGAAGCATAAAACTTTGTTTTCAGAAGAATCACTTGCAAATAATCATATTTGAACTGAATTTGGTATGAGACACTCCTTCAATCATAAATTCCTTTTTTCTTTACCTTAATCGATCCCAAATAAAAAGAAATACTCATAAAAAAGACTTATAAAAACATAACTTTAAAAAAATTTACTATCTTAAAGTTCGAAGAATAGCCAAAAAATTAGAAGCAACAAAAATGAAAACTATAAATGATAAAGGTGAAAGTTATATTAAATGGAAGCATGAGCAATGGTATCTACAAGTATTGTTGTACTATTTATGCTTAGAGACAACTCAACCTTGAAAAAGATAGATTCATAAGTAAAGTCATATATTAAAATAGAGCAATGTATATAGAGAAATGTCAAATGTTATTAATGTACTTAAGTTCAAGCTACAGAAAAAGCACCTAAAGCACAAAAAAAGTCGTTGAAACAACCATCACAACTATATATAAACCTTTAAAACCCAAATACTATAAACCTAAACCCACTGAATTGGTTTGTACATCGACCATCGTTTACCTTTAAGTTTAATTGTATACCTATATTTATAACATTAAGAAAGAAAATGATGATTTATGCAAAGGGGGAGAAGATGACAATGATGGTGTGTTGGACCCCACACCCCACCCGTAGGTGTTTGCAGGTGATACTGCGGCGTGTGTTTGCGGGTGATACCGTGGCATCCAACCTTAATCAGAATTGTCCGCTTTGGCTGCGACTCGACCTCGCAACCTCACGGTTTTGTTCCGCTTTCG
>JAOTAY010000191.1:11895184-11906544 GCA_025629805.1 Erythroxylum baracoense
TTGTTACTTTGTTGTGACCGAGTGCCTAAACTGTCCCATATAGGGCTCATTGATAACTGTCCCATATAGGGCTCATTGATAACTGTCCCATAGAAGGCTCATTAAACATTGAGCCTGAGGCTCTGAATCACTTTTGAGCTCGAGGATCTTTTTCACTTGTTGAGCTTTAGGCTCTGATCAGTGGCTACTCTGGTCACAACTACCATTATGTTTCGTGCATTCATGAAATGAAATGCATCAATCATATTTGCATGATCCCATTCAGTCACATTCCCATATCGTCAGACCTTAGTCCGACATTCAACATATTTTCACTTACTTGCAAATGCACCTTCAGAACACATTTAACAATCAAATTATGAACACTTAGTTCATCTCATTCACATACAAGCAGCACTTCAATATCTCAACCAAACATCACAATCATCGAACCTTCTGTCTGAAATTCAACACAATCAATTACATTCATATGAGCATTCAGTAGTCAATCAATACAAAACAATGAAATGAGACCATCTAGGTCTACTCACAGTATGCTCTTGATTAGCATTTGCTTCCAAATTCTGGAAAGGCTTAAATGTGGACATTTAACCTGCACAACCCATTTATGCAAGACACACGTTGCACACACATTAATAATGGTACAATTATAAACATTTATTCATGTACAACTATGTATATAGACTATGTACAATGCATGCTCAATGACAATCCCGGTACTTTAACAACTTCATAGCTTAATCATTTATCATTTCTTTGAATCACAACCTCAATCCGTTGGTACTTTGATAACAATAACTCATCCACTTTTTTCTTCCATAACCACTGTATGTGACGAGTGAAGAGGAAAATAGAGTATATAAATCACTATTAACTTTCTGCTTAAAACTCAATATTTCCTCTTCATTCCTATTTCGTCTCAGCTCATAGGTCACAACCAAATAAAAAATCTATCATTTTTCATAATTATCAAAACAGAAAATCACTCTCACATTTTCTGCACTTCTTCACTTTCATTTTTCTGCATTTTTACATTTTAATATTCACTTCATTTTCTTCAATTCTTCCTCTAATTATCATTTTAATCATTCTGTCTCATCTCTAGATATCACCATACACCTATCCCTTAACTCTAAATTCAATTTTTTAATCAACTCTAAAATACTCCAAAACTTACGTATATATGTATATATAAACAGTAAAAACATCAACATGAACAGAGCATTCACATATCCATTTCTCCAAATTTGTCTGCATTAATTTCCTACCCATTTTAGTTGATTTTTCACTTTAAAGGTCATTTCTATAACCTCTTATAACATTTTGATCATCAAATCTGAAAAATCAACATGTACGGCACACTAAGCATTTCCTCACTTATTTTCCAGCAAAAATGAATATCACTGTTCTTAACCATTTAGCAGTGAGTTAACGATGCATGTTTCATTTCATACAACAATACATAATCATAACAAGCTTACTTGTTTGAAGTTCCAACATCTGCAGTAATCACGTGAAGTCCCTCATGCAACCACTTATATAAACTTTAAAGTTGACAGGGGGTTCGGTTTTTCTTGGGGTAGAAGAAAGAAATAACAAAGAGGAAGTGGTAGTGGGTAAGAGAAACTAAGACTTTTTCCCTATTGGGGATTTGGCGAGAAACTCTGTGTTTAAGAAAAACCAGAGAAAGAAACTTTGAGAAGGATAAAAACAAGGATGGTAGCTTTTTTTCAAGGTCATTAAAACTTAGCTTTAAAGCTTGGACACTTGTCCATTTCTTAACCACTTATCCATTTTCCTTTATTATTATGATTTATACTTAAGTTTATGACTTAATAAAACCATTGAAATCGCAAGTCATAACCCATTAAATCACATCCAGATTTTTCCATTAAAACATCATTTCGATCAACCTTGCATGTTCTTTCTTACCCCGATACTGAAGTCCTTTTGCCACACTTTCTTCTAGAAAAATGTTCTTCTATGTTTTAGATTTCCATTGACACCAAAATCATCCAATTTGATTCAGTGATTTGAAAGATATGCTTCAAATATTTTCGGACTGCTCTTTTCCAAAATAGTATAATATGCACAACTTCCATCCAGAAACTGAACATTCTAGAGGCTGAATCACAATTCGACTTCTTCAGATGATTTGTAGTCCTATGTCTCTAATTTACTCCAAATTAAAAATCATATCATTTGGATTTCTTGAGAAGAAGTTATGATCAAAAGAAGCAAGACTATTTAGCTTGCACGAGAGTAAACTATAAAGGAGCACTGTAGCATGAAAAGACAATTAAACATCACTCTTGCAATTAACTCATGGGCGTGAGAGTGAAAAATCATGCCAGTGCAGGAGTCACGCCGGTGAGAATAAATCATGGGTGTGAGAAAGATTCATGGGTGTGAGAATAATTCATGGGGGGTGAGAGATAATAAGAGACTGAATTATTTAATTGCACACTTACTCTACCCATCCAATGTTTTCCACTCAATCTCCCCCAATTTATTTCAGATAGCTATGATTTTTGGTGGAAAGGTAGATCAATGTCTTAAGAGTCTAATGGTTCAAGTCTCATATCATTTTGAGGTCGGACAAAGAAGATATAGTGAAAAGAAGCAAAAATGTTTAGCGTGAGTTACTTAGGGCAAGGTCAACCGTTGTGCTTAAGCACAAGGGTGACCTCCAATTTTTTTTTCCCACACAAAGTCACCATCGTGCTTATGCATGAAGGTGACTTCCAATTTGTCCATGCAAAGTCACCGTCATGCTTATGCACGAGGGTGACTTTCCTCTCACCATTTTCTACATGTTCTTGCCTAATTATTATTATTTTTCCCTTCTCTTCTTCAAACCTCCATAACTTTTGATCCAGAACTCCACAAATTGCAATCTTTGTATCAATGGAAAGATGAAAGAATGATCTAAAACTTTCATAAAGCATTTTATCAAAATCTTCCTAGATCAATATAGTTTAATCAAGGAAGTTCAGATCGAATTTTTTCCTCTCTTTATCTTTTCTTTTATTCTAAACCAACTTCTCTAACTTATTTGATTTCATCATCTCAAGTGGATATTTCTTCAAGTATACCTAATTTCAACTCAACATCATCTATACACATTTCATATTCCCTACTTGATCATAAACACTCAAAATATAACACATTCTTATACACTCAAAACAGAGCACAACATTTATATCCATCCAATAGTGTACTGTGCCCATTTCTTATTTTCATGTCAAATTTTGAGACTCTTAAGCCACACGTCTTTATTTTAATATAAACTTAAAATCATCACATTTGGATGCCTATAGATCAATTCATGGCTAAAATACAGATTCATGTTCAGTGAAACACTGGATCTGTACATTTTCTAGCACCGTTCACCACCTCTTTAATCTTAAATCCTCTCTTTTGCTTACTCTATCTCTTCTAGCTTATTTCCTCAATATTTCCACTGCGTAAATTTTTATCATTCGCTATCCAAAATCCATTTAATACAGTTGTAGACCATTCTAAATTCTCAATCCACCATCTAAAATTATTTTATCACTGTAACTACAATTTTCCACATATCCCATTACAATTCAATTTTACCCAGAATGTCAATGAGCGCAAGTACAATTATTTCCATGTATACAAAAATTCAAATTCAACATGTATGCTAACATTATGCATGTGCATGAGCATGAGATGACTTTTTTTTTAACTATCTCATTGTTATTTTCTCCATTATAGAAGTCTTTGGTTCTAACCCTTGATTTGGGGATGGGGTGTTATACTACAAGCCTCATTGAAACCTAGTTCAATATCAAGATAGTTATTGAACCTAAATGGATAGTGTTCAACAATTTGTTGGAACAAATTTGCAACTATGATTATAGTGTGATTCGAGAAAAGTGGATCCTTGAATTTGACGATGCTATTGGGAAAATTATTAGACAAATGTCATTTACAAGGGCTCGATCTAATTTCTTTCTAATGAACCAATTTGATATTTTTTGTATGATCAATTGAAAAAGTGTCCCAAATATTTGAGATTTGTCACCCCCAATGTTTTCTACACAATCTTGAAGTCAGCTGAAAACTTCCTTAGATTAGAGTGGCCCTAAGCTTTAGATGCATAGGGAGTTGAATTAAAATCTCCACAAATCAACTTAGACTTGGTGATGGAGCTACTGATATGTCTAAGGTTGTTCCATAACAATCTTCCTTAGAATCTGAAGTTGCTTGCATAAATGAAGGATGTATTCATGTCAGTGTGTTCCTACAAAAATGAGAAATTCATATGCATGACTTGATCATTGGCTCCTAGCATATCCACTTTGATTTCATCAAATATAAGAATTATATCTAGGGTGCTTGAAATTCTCACATCTATATTTTATTATGAAATAGTTGCATTTGAAGATCTATAATAAATGGAGTAATAAATCTTTTTAGATGTTAATTGACTTGCTCAATGATGCTTTACCTGTTAGATACAAATTGCCCAAATCTTACTATGAAGCAAAGAAATTGTTAAGGGATCTTGGATTAGGATATGTATCAATACATGCTTATAAGTATGATTCTGCCATATTTTGGATGGACAATAAAGATCTTGATCAATGTCTTATTTGTGGTACATTAAGGTGGCAAATGGATGATGGGAAAGGGAAAAAGATATCGCATAAAATCTTGATATACTTCCCTATTAAACCATGACTACAAAGGCTTTTTATGTCATCAAAAATAGCCATAAATATGAGGTGGAATAAAGAGAAATTCATTGATGATAACATTATACGTCATCCAGTAGACCCAATGGCATGGAAAGACTTTGATGGAAAGTTTCCATGGTTTGCAGAGGATTGTCGTAATGTTTGACTTGGTTTAACCTTAGATAGATTTAATCCATTCGATAATATGAGTACTTTTTACAGCATGTGGCCAGTAATTCTAGTACTATATAATTTACCTCTACAAAAGTTTATGAAGAAACCTTTTATATTAGTATCTTTACTTATTCTAGGACCTCCTACTCTTTGTAAGGATATCAATGTATACATGCAAGCACTAATTGATGACTTAAACCATCTCTAGAAGGTTGGATTAGAAACTTATGATGTAGAAGGTGAAACATTTATAAAGCATGCAGTTGTTTTGTGGACTATAAATGATTTTCCGGCTTATGGAAAATTTTTTGGATGAAGTACTAAAGGGTATATGGCCTTTCCTACATGTAACCACATAATTCATTCAATGAGGCTACGAAGTAAAATATGTTATATAGGATTGTTCTTACTTGAAACACAGGCATAGATGACGAAGAAGAAAATTGTTTAATGGCAAAGTAGAATTGGGTGAAATTGTTTTGCACTTTTCTAGTGATGATGTGGTTTACTAACTATCACATTTGAGTGACATTACACCTGGTAAACACCCAAGTAGAAAGCAAAAGCGAATTATTTTTTAGCTTAATTGGAATAAAAATTCATAATTTTTAATTTGTCATATTGGAAGGAATTGCTATTGAAGCATAATCTTGATATGAAGCATATTGAAAAAAAATATTTATGAGAATGTTTTAGAACTTTGATGGGAATTAATGGTAAATAAAAAGAAACAATTAAGGCTAGATTAGACGTAGAAGACATGAGTGTAAGAAAATATTTGCATTTGGAAAGAAGAGAATATGGGTCGTACATCATTCCACCTGCTTATTACAACATATCCAAAAAGGAAAAGCAAACATTTTTTTCAATTTCTTAAATTAATCAATTTTTTTGATAGATATGCATCTAATATAGCTTGTTATGTCAATGTCAAAGAGGGAAAGGTATAGGGGTTGAAAAGCCATGATTGTTATTTACTTTTACAATGATTACTTCCTGTTGGAATGAGTGGGTGTTTACCAAAGGATATTTCCCTAACTTTGGAACAATTGGGTGAGTTTTTTAAGTAATTATGTTACAAGAAACTAAAATTAGAAGGGCTTGAAAAAATGGAAAAAGACAGATTTCATTAGTATTCCCCCTATTTTTCTGATGTTACGTTGCATTTGGCAATTCACTTATCATACGAGGCAAAACTTTATGGACCGGTTCAATTTTGATGGATGTTCCCTATTAAAAGGTAATTTATATTAACTTCTACTTTTTTCTTAAGTTATTGGTTAGTAACAATTGTTAATGTTTTATATTTTGCTTAGGTTTTTAGTCTCTCTTAAGCACTATGTGTTGGACCTTCTATTGCAGAGTCTTATATAGTGAATGAATGCTTAACAATTTGTTCGATGTACTTAAATAACGTGGAGACAAGATTTAATAGACCAGAAGGTAACTTGATTTTGATCAAGATGGTGCCTTGTTAGTTTTCTCCTTAAAAAGTAAGCCGACTTGGAACCAAAAAATATATGGAGTTAACTAAAAAAGAACTCAAAATTGGCCATTTGTATATTTTGAAAAATTGATAGGAAGTTTATATATATATGGAGTATGTATGTTACTTCTCATTTATTATTTCATATTTAAATTTTATGGTTCAATCTATATTTCCTGACATTTATTTACTTTTTTAAATAAAGAGCACAAAGATGAGATTCGAAGCAAAAGGATCATTAACATTAAAGGAAGACATAAGGTTAAGTTTCCGTCATGGTTTAGGACTCGACTAAGTTATTGATGGAATATTATGAACTTATAGGAATTTTTATGTTAGATTAACTTTTAATTTTATTTGTCTGATAGATGATGTGGTTACATAACTGTAAATTGCAAGAGGCGATGACAACATTATTATATGCTTTGGCATGTAGGTCTCTTATGTGTGGCAAAAAATACACAGCTTGTATTGGTAATGGAGCTAGATTTCACATAAAAGACCGAGACAATTGACTTAGAAGCTAAAATTGTGGGGTTGTTGTTGAGGGACAACATAACGACGATTTTATTGAATTCTATAGTGTCATCTCAGAAATAATAGAGTTGCATTACATTAAAAATAAAAAGGTTGTTCTATTTAAGTGCAAATGGTTTAATCTTGGAGACATAAAAGTGAATGGCAATATTAGTAGCATTAATGTTAGTAACTTAAGGTATGATAATGACCATTTTGTCCTTGCAAGTCAAATGAAGAAAATATTTACCGGGCAACAATTAGAAAGTTGTTCAGAACTTTCAACACCAAAATCTCTTCAATATTTATGAAAGGAAAAATGGTCTAATGAGTGAAGATGCTGATGAAGTACATCAAGAGATTGAATCGGAGTTGAATAATAGAGCCCTACAAATAAAAGATGCAGATATATCATCATTCCATAGGAGAGATGTTAACCCTAATATACTACATGAAAATGAATTATAGGCCAATCTTGTTGTAGAAAGAGATTGAGCATGAATTATATTGAGCATGAATTATATGACAATGATGATACTTTGGACGAATATAATAGTGATGAAGAGTTGAATTATAATGCAATTAATGATGATGATTTTCAAGATCTTGATCTTGATAACTGAAGGTAATAAAAGTGTTCTTTATTCTGTTTGAATTGTAATGTTGGTAACATTTATACTAATGCTTATTACTGATGTTTGAGTTATGTTAATGCGAATTGTTGATGTTTGACTTATGTCAATGCATATTGTTGATGTTTGAGTTATGATAACGCGGATTATTGATGATTGAGTTATGTTAACGTTAATTGTTGATGTTTGAAATACGTTAATGTAGATTGTTGATATTTGAGTTATGTTAATACGGATTGTTGATGTTTGAGTATTAGATATCCATTACAATAACACCTGGTAGAAATAAAGGGAAAAAGGTGGAAAGTATCGAAATTGTTCCTACCTATCAATAACCAGATCAATCAATTCCAAGTCAACAATAATAGTCAACCTCATCCATTAATGAAGCAAGTTAGTAACAACCTCCATCTACCTCAACTAGTACAGAGGGATCTGTAGGTTTGTTAATCTTTAACACCTATAAATAGACGTATTCTTAAATATATATTTCCATATTTAATGCATATTTTCTTATCATTATTCATTTGTTATTAGGTTCTAATACCAACATCAGAAAAAGGTAGAGGTATAACTAAAGGTTGTGAATTTTCAACGAATGAACGTTGCAATGATCAACAAGTTATCAGTAAATATTGATACTTCACAAGGTCATCCTTTGAATAAGATATAGTCAGCAAAATTGTCTAGTGATATGGGGATAATTTCCAGAATTGAATTACTTTTACTAAAGCATGCCAAGAAGTTGAAGGAAGACAACTTGCTGGAGAATGCTTTGGACACAATTTTAGCAAATTTTCAACTTATTTAACTATATGCAATATTGTTTCACTTATTTTAAGATTAATTACACTTTTACTTATTGTTAATAGATGAAATTGAATATCATCGGTATTGACAACCCTAATGTTTCAAACTGTGTCACTTCACTGTTGAAACAAAGGACTAGAGATCATCGTTATTGACTGCATCAGTATTACAAATCCTTTTTGTCTAATCAGGAGGCAAGAAGATATGTTCCAGAATGGATGTTTCAACAAAATTAACACAGTTTGTGTGATTATTGGCCCTCTCCTAATGTTCAGGTTTGTTTTCTTTCCCTTCACATTTACTTCCATTAATCTTATTAGATGATTTAATGGCTATCTTCTTTTATTTAGGAAAAATGTGAGAAGGCTAAGGTGAACAGAGCACAAAGAGAACTCATCACAACCAAGGCTCCAAACCATTTGTTGTCTTGCGATATGAATATGTAAGATATTCATTTATAAGTTATAATCATATCAATAAACCCTACATTATTTATTGTATATTTTTTTTTTCAAAAAATAAAGTGAGAAGGAATTGCATGGAGAAGAGTGTGATAGGATCACACTCTGCAAACTCATTCACTATAAGGAAGGTGAAGGGCGGATGTCTGAAGAAGCTCACAATAATTAAGTATAAAAATTTGTTTACATTTTAAGTTTATTTGTTTATGTATAGTACTAACTAATAATATTTGCCATGAGTAGTGATTTTGTTTTTTAAATTTTAAAATAAGATCTAAGAGTTGCTGCAAAAATCAATGTCTGATAAAAATGAGTCAAATATAAAAGACATTTGTAATAAGGTGCCTGGTACACGATCCAAATATATCAATGGCCTTGGGTTTGGCCCTAAACCAACTACTTCATCCTCATAAAGATCAGCGTACAAACAAGTTGCTTGAAAAAAAGTTGGCCAAGTATGAAAAGTACCTAAGAAAATTACTTGGCCCGAATTATGTAAGCAGTGATGACAAAAACGAATTTGAGTGATTAATCTAATCTTTATATTTATCATTTTGTACATAAGTATTGTTTATATTGTAATTACTACAATAAATTTTTTTATATAAAATGCTTCCAATTTTCAATTATTTTTGTATAATAAATTAAGAACAAAAAATCTAAATATTATATACAATAATATGGATTAAAAATATATAATAATATGGATTAAAAATGTTACAAATGATTATAATTAACATAGTATAACAATTAGTTAAAATGAATATTAAAAATTTGACTACATTTTAAAAAACGTAGCTAAAAACATTTCGTTATGTTTTTAAAAATGTAGCTAAAAACTTTTGGCTATGTTTCAGGAAACATAGCTAAAAACCTTTGGCTACTTTTCTAAAAAATGTAGCTAAAAGTAATTAGCTACGTTTCCAGAAATGTAGCCAAAGGTTTTTAGCTACAAAAACTAAGCGTAGCCTAAACATATTGACGACAATTTCTAAAAGCGTAGCCTATAGTTTTTTGCTACGAAAATAAAGCATAGGAAAAAACTATTAGCAACTATTAAAGAAAAATGCAGCTTATAGTTTTATGCTATGGGGATTTGGTGATGTTTTTTGGTAACGATTATAAACTGTCACTAATGACTATTAGAGATGATTTTTGAACTTTTAGTGATGATTTTTTTGTCGCTAAAAGTCCCTTATGTTTTAGTGTATAAAAATATAAAATGAAAAATAAATAAAAATATATATAAAAATGAAATAGCAATAATAAGAAAATAAAAATTAAAGTCTTTTTAAGTTTTCTTAACATCCAAAAATCCTAATTAGGAAATTATAACTAAAATTTGATCCTATCATTTAGTATTAGAGTATTGATTTGAGACAAATATAATGATGATGGCTAAAAGAAAAAAATCATATAACTTGAAACGGTTTGGAGAAATTATTAATAATCAAATATAGGAGCCAAAAATGACGTGCAAAAGAAGTATCCAAGATTTGAAGAATGGATGATACCATTTTAGCAACTGGCAAATGCCATAAATCAAAGGAACAAGGAGGAAGATTAAAGGGTCTCTCAAATAAGAGCTAGAGCTTAATAAATTCAATATACCATGTAAGATTGAATATCCAACTTCTAATAAAGAAAGGTTGCATAATTGGATATTCAAGCATGACATCTTTATGAAGGATAAAAGTTAGCATGATATCAAATCTATATGAAAAATATAATTACTATAGAGGTTTCTTGGCTTTTGAATAGAGGTTTGGAGAGTTAGCTTTTAAAGATCCAATTGGTGATTTAAAGAATTTGAGCCGAACAATCACTGTAAGAGAATATTATGACATATTTGATCTTTTATCATATAAGTTGATCATGCCAAAAACTTAAAAGGTAAATTTGTTCTTAAATGGCTTAAAAGATGAAATTGAATGCCTAGTAAAGGTATAGAATCCTAGGAACTTATAGTAGGCTATGAATTAACAATAAAAATATAAGTTGGTATATTTACAAAGTGTGGGTCTATATAGACATAATGGAAGGATATTTCTGAAAAAAGGGTCGAGTTCTTACTTATAAAAGAATGTGGGAGGAATTTTGCAGAAACACGAAATGATACTTAGAAATAGAAATATAGGAGAGCATAGAATGACAAAGACCAAAGGAAGTAAGGAGGATAATGATAAAAGGGCTAAAGGTCTTCATTTTTATGGTGATAATAATTTTGTATCGAGATACAAATGCAAGGAAGAAATGATGTAGATGTATGTAGTCAAAGATGAGGAAGAGGAAGAGAAAGAGATGAATGAATATGGAAGCAAAAAAACAACTAGCCATCATTGTAAGCAATGGTTGGCAACACGTCAGAAAGATTTCAACAATTGGAGATAGCATAAAAATATAGGAATAAGATTATATGCATTTTGTGTTAGTTTATGCCCTTGCAGCCAATCAATTGGATGCAAATTAATGTATGACATTATTTTGAATTAGTGAAAAGGCTTTATTTATCTTTATGTATTAATTTAATTAATATTTTATGTTTTAATACTAAAGGTAAAATTCTTGGAAT
>JAOTAY010000191.1:11915751-11934601 GCA_025629805.1 Erythroxylum baracoense
TTGAAGATTGGACCAATCGGCCTGTGGATCATTACGAATGGGCTCGGGCCCAGCACGACCGACTCGACCATACCAGTGATAATACTTTTAGTTATGAATATGTGCTAGATTCTTCTTAAGATTTCTTAATTTCTTTGAAGATCTTAATTTCAATAGATGTGCGTCAAAATAGTACCTTCATCAAATCGTCATCGTTTTTCTAAAATTTTCGGGATAACACTTGATTATCCTGATTTTGATAAGATATATTTTAGTACGATGACAAAGACGCAGGTTGCTTCATGATCCTATTTCTGGAAGAGTCATACTCGAGAAGTTGATCGTTAGATTGGAATTAGGAATTTTATCCTTAATTTTTATATAAAAAAGAGGTGGCTGGTAGAGTAGAGAAGTTCTTCACTACCAAATTATTTATAAAAGAAACCATATAACTATTTTTTATGATGTTAAAATCATTTGAACATACAACTTTTAGTTTTAAAAAAGACCAAAAGTACATCTTAATTGGAAATATTTTTCGTAAAAAATAAAATTTCTTTCTAATACAAATCGTTCAATTTAAACTTTAACGTTTTTAAAGCATTCAAAATAAATTATAAAGCCAAAAGTACATTTTGATCCTCAACGTTTACAATATAATATAAAATAGACCTTAATGCTTTGAAGCGTTCAGGTTGAACTCTAACGTTTTCAAAACATTTAAAATAGATCTTAAATAGATGAAAATTGTAACGAGATTAGCTCCTCATCAGTTAAACATCATGTCAATAATGACGTTATATTATTTTCTATTTTTAAATTAAAAGCAGACCCCACTATTACATGACAAATGAGACTTATTGTTTACAAGGGGCCTTACTGTTACATGACTGTGAGACTTACTTTTCAGTTAATTTAAAAAATTAATTATGTGACAATAGAGTCCACTTTCTATTTAAAAATATAGAAATAGTATCATGTCTTCAGCTATTGCTTTTATAAGCATATCTGTAGGATAATTTTCAGTGTTGATATATTGCAACTCCACGATTCCCTTTACAACCAATTCCCAAATGAAATGATGTTTTATCTCTACATGTTTTGTTCTCCCTTGATGAATTGGGTTCTTAGACATAGCAATAATGGACTTGTTATCACAAAAAAATCACAATCACTTTTTTTTGTTGTGCTTTTTTCTGTCATCTACACAAGAGGCCTAATCATTATCAATAAAAGCAACAAGTTTACTCGGTTTGCCTCTTGAATACCTGATGCCAAAATTTGCAATGCCTTGTGTATAGTGAAGAATTCTCTTAGCTGCCCCCAAATGATTCTTGTTTGGGCTGTGCATAAATTCGAAAATAAGACTTACAACAAAACCAATATTAGGTCTTATGTGAGTGAGATACATAAGACACCCAATAATGCTTCTAAAAGACTTCTCTTCAACCTTCTCATCTCTATTATTCAAAGACAGCTTCTCATTAGAATTTAATGGTGTTATGGCAACCTTGTAACTTCCCATTCCAACTCTCTTCAAAAGATCAGTTGCATACTTTCTCTGACATATAAAAATTCCATATGAATACTACGCAACTCCAATTCCTAGAAAATAACGCAAAATACCTAAGTCTGACATTTCAAATGTTTGCATCATGAATCTTTAAACATTTCAACCATTTCAAAAGAATTTCCCGTATAAACCATGCATCAACATATATACATACAACCAAGAAATCATCATCATGAATTTTCACATAAAAGTAGGCTCATTAACACTCTTTTGGAAATTATTTTGAATAAAATAAGAATCAACAACACTCTTTTGGAAGTTATTTTGAACAAAATAAGAATCAACTTTGCTATACCAAGCTCTTGATGCTTACTTGATTCCAAAAAGTGCCTTGTGTAATTTGTACACCTTATGTTCCTACCCCTTCAATACAAAGCCTTGAGGTTTGTTCAACATACACATCTTCCAATAATTCATCATTAACAAAAACAGATTTAATGTCCAATTGAAACACTGCCCATCCATGGTGGGCTGCTACATCCAATAGTGTTCTAATAGTGTCAAAATGAGCAACTGAAGTATAAGTTTCATGAAGTTAATGCCTACGATTTGTGCGTATCCCTTAGCAACTAACCTCACCTTGCATCTTTGTAAAGAACCATCAGAGTTAAGCTTGGATTTGTAAATCCACTCCAAGTCAATTACTTCTTTTTCTTTCAGTAAGTCAACCAACATCCATGTCTTATTCTTCTCAATTGCTTTAATCTCTTCACCTATTGCAAAACGCCATCCTTCTTTCTCTATTACATCTTCAAAACAACAGGGCTTTATGGCAAAATGAGCAATCTCATATGAATGGCATACATCAACAAGGCTCCTTATTCTCCTTGGTGACGATGAAGGTGATGACAAAGAGATGGGTTGACTTGGATTAGCTTTCTTCCTCAAATGAGTTAGTTACACGTCAATTCCATGAATCAGTTTCATTAAAAACAATGTCACGATTGATAATTAGTTTTTCCAAAATAAGATCATACAATTTATAGCCTTTAGTTTCTTTAGTATACATAACAAAGATCAATTTCACACTTATCATCCAACTTTCTTCTCAATTCAGTAGGTATGAAAGCTTAGGTAATGGAACTGAATGCTTTTAAATGATTTACATTGCGTTTGTTAACACGCCACGATTCACGTGGAGTCATCCTTTTAATAGCTTGATATGGAAACCGATTAAGAAGATAAATAACTACCCCTACTACTTTTACCCAAAACTCTTTAGATAAGGCTTTTTCTTTCAACATACTTCTAGTTGCTTCAACAATCGTTCTATCCTTCCATTCTCAGACTCCATTTTGTTGGGGTGTGTAGCTTGCTGTGAGTTGTCTTTATATACCACAATCACTGCAAAAAGTGATAAATTGTGCAACAAGAACCTCACCACCACGATCAGTTCATAGTGTCAAAATATGACAACCACTTTCCTTTTCCATTATAGCTTTAAATTACTTGAAACATCCAAAAGCTTCAGATTTTTCTTTCAAAAAGTACACAAATCTCTTTCTTGAAAAATCATCAACAAGAATGAAGAAATACTTAATTCCACTTAAGGATGGTGTCCGCATTGGTCCACAAATATTTGCATGCACCAAAATTAATGGCTTGGAAAATCTCCACTATCTTCCTTTAGGAAACTTATCTTGATGGTGCTTCCCAAAAAATGCAAGCTTTACAATGCTAATTTTCTCCATCAATCATAGGAAGAACATCCACCATATTCCTTTTGCACAATAAGATTAGTCCACTTAAATTAAGATGACCAAACCTTCAGTGCCAAAGAAAACTATCATTACTAGTTACATTGAAAACATTGACCAAAGCTTCAGAAAATACAAGTGGAAGCATCTTATCAGATGTCATTTTCATTGTAAGGCCCCAATATATACCTAGAAGTATTATAACATGTATATGGTGTATTAAGAAGTGCACATAACGAATTAAGTGCATTTAAGCATAGTAATAGACATAATGGTACTTAATGTAAAAGACATGGGTAAATGGGTAATTTGTTCATTTAGACACGGACATGAATAATATATGTGAGTTATAAACTAGAATGAAATCAATTGATAACTTTATATGCCAATGTGGGAATTAAAGGAAGAAGAAGGACCAAATGTGCAATTTTCCTAAAATCAACATATGGACTAATGAGATTGAAACATGTGCGTAAGACTAGAAACTTCTTCATATGGGGAGTAGAAGAGTGGGGAGAGGGACGTGTATGGAGTGTTTTAACTCCAAAATTTTCTCTTCTCACCTCTTTTCCATTCCATTTCCTTAATCACATCATTTTGCGTAAGGAATCAAGATAATCCTATGTGAAAATCAAGGTAAAGGTTTCTAGTTTTTCTTCTCATCTTCATCTTTCTTTCTTTGCTCATGAAGAGTAGGAATTATAAGGTTGGATATAGGATTGAGATATGTATTTATATTGTTCTAGTTGGTGAATTAAGTAAAGCCAAAGGGGAAGAGAAGGAAGAGTACTAAAAGAAAAGCTAAATGGCAAATTTTAAGGTTTGGGTTCTGTATATGTGCATATTTGAATGTGTAAAAAGATTGATTTAGACATAGAATGGTTACTGGAATGATGTCTTAGTGTTACTTTGCATGGAATTGGTTAAATATGACAAGAGAGAGTCACATTTAGTGAAATTATGTCTTTTCAATTCGCTTGATCCAATCCTATTTTTTTGGCCATAATTTGGCCTAGAAACCTCCAAATTGGGTGACTCAAATTAGAAATGGAGCTTGAGACATAGCATTAAAAATCTCTAGAAGAGACCCTAATTCTGGCTATATGATATTGGAAATTGAGATTAAAAAATGTTGATTTGATGTTGCCTTTGTATTGGAGCATCTTGTGATGTTTGGTGCTTATATCATGACTTAGAAATCCAAATGGCTTGATCTTTGATGATGTGGAAATTAGAGAAATAGAGAACAAATGTTTAGAAGGTCTTAAAGCCTAATTGGAATGTTTGCTATGTGAAAATTATGGAACAAGTGGAGATCGTCATGTGATTTGCTTCTGAACTGATTTTTTTTCCTATTTTTTTAACCGTTTGCTTAGCCCGATTTGCATTATTTTGAGTATTTTGCTTCTGTTTTTTTTACCAACTCATATAGGAAGCTTTTTAAATGTTTATGAAACTTTGCATACACCTAGAAATAAATGAACTATGACTTACCATATGTGAAATGGGTGATTAAACATTGAAACTTAAGATTGAACATAAGGCATGCTAAATGAAATTTACATGTATATATTTAAAGGAAATTTACATGCTAAAGGAAAATTATATGAATATTTATTGCTTATATGTGTATAGTATGATTATACAAATGTGATTTTGATTCCCTTTTAATGGTGTTAAGTTATGACTCGCATGTATGAATGCAAAAACGGATTTTATGACTTAAAATGTATATCATGAGATTTGTCAATATATTAATTATGAAATTGGAAAATGATTAACGAAAATGTTACAGTGTCTGCTTCATTGTCATGGTCATGGATAGATAGGCATGCCTATAGGGTTACATTGCAACTGCTACTGTTTGACACCAATGGTGTCTTCATTTTGAGATTATAGTGTCTCTATAATTCGACGCCTTTGGGTATCCACAGTTTGATACCTTTGGGTATGCACAGTTTGATATTTTCAGATATCCATAGCTCCCATTATCCATACCTATGGGAACGTGTAGGCCTAACACAAAAGGTAAAGTAAATGGTTATAGATAAGAACTATAACATGACAACATAAATAATTGGTATTGATAAGCATTTGCATTTATATTGATAATTTGTATCAATAAGCGTTGAATATCAATTTTTATCTTATGAATGTGAATTTATGGCATATGAATAACATATTGAAGCATGTTTGCATTATGTACTTTGACTAAGTATTTCATCTCTATTTATATGAGTTGTGATGTTTATGAATGTGTGTACTTAGCGGATGACTACTGTGAGTGCTTATCCAAATTAAGTGTTTTCCCCACTAAGCTTTAAAGCTTAGCACGAGTGTTAATTCGTGTAAGTCGAAGTCACAGGAGTAAGCTACAAGGAACATTTGCAGGGATAAGGACAGCAGCTAGGAGAAAAAGTACCTTGGGAATTTGTTTTAGTTAAAGATGATTGTACATGTAATGAAGGAAATTGTATGTTTTCTTTTGGATTATTATGTAAATGTGAAGATGTAATACTACTTTTATATGATAATGTTAAGTGATGCAAAATTTTGTAATATGTATATGTATAACATTGAATAGAAATGTATGCCTGAATGTATATACAAGAAATTGGTTGCCATGTGTATGGGTGGTTGTAGATTGTGTATTGGGGGTGTTACATTTACAAAAAGAATTAAATGCATGTTCTTCTTATCATAAATCATGCACTTCTCGTAAACACAATATAATAACCATTCTTCATCAACTAACCCACACTAATCAGATTACAAATTATCCTAGGCATATATCTCACATCATGTAGTAACTTCATTCCCAATTCTGACATAACAGCAATGGTGCCTAATCCACATACCTGAACTCGGTTATTGCCTTATTGGTCCCCATTCTTACTTCCATCTTAATTGACTCATCAAGCTCTAAAAATAACTTTTTGTTGCCAGTCATATGATTATTACAATCGCTATCAGGATACCAAACATCTTCAGACTTGTCATCATAAGAAAGTAAGCAAGCAACAACTAAATTCTCTTTATTAACATCTTTTTCTTTAGAATTTCATTATCAACAGCCTTTTCAAAATAGTTTTTCTCAATATAGCCATAATCTTTACAATAATCATTGAAGAGAGTTACTATATTGCCCAAGTTTTGGTTTATACCAACAATATTTATCTTCGTGGTTTGACCTTCCACAATGTGAGCAATAATTAGAATGATTACCTTCACTTGAATTGTTTCTATGATGTCCATAATGTCTTGCTCTACCTCTTCAACGAAATGATCTACCACGACCATAGCCTTGTCCTCAGTTGCTTCCACGACCCATCTCATCTGGGATCTTTCTTGACTCAACCTTTGAATGAAAGGCTTGCTAGAGAGGTGTCTTAGTTGTCCTATTTATCTGTTGCTCATGAGACAGCAGAGGGCCTATCAACTCATGGCATGAGTATCTTGTCAGATCCTTTGATTCTTCCATTGCAAGAACAACATGGTCAAATTTGGGTGAAAGGCTTCACAAAACCTTCTTAATAACTTTCTGGTCAGTTAATTCTTCTCTAAATGATCTGATTTGGTTTACCACCGAGTGAACTCTTGAGAAAAATTCCTGCAAAGATTTAAAGGGCTTCATTTCAAAGTTTCCAAATTCTTAACATAGGGTCTGCAACTTCACTAAAAACAACTTTGTTTGTTACACGATACTCTTCCTCAAATAGGTCCCATGCTTCCTTTGATGTTGAAGCTTCCATAATTAGTGGAAAAATGGCATCAACTAGTGCTTGTTGAATTAGCAACAGTGCTCTTGAATCCTTCCTTTGCTTTTCTCTTAACTCGTTATGTTGAGCTGTTGTAAGTCTTTGGCCTTCTTCTGTTTCTGTAAGCTCACCAAGACCATTTGCAACAATGTCCCATAACTCATAAGACATGAACAAGGTCCTTATCTTGATGCACCAAAATTGGTAATTAACACAATTGAAGATAGGTTTTTCTGAGATGAATTTACTAAGGCATTAGTAGAAGCCATACCATAAACTTGCCCTGATACCATACTTGTTAGTACAAAAATGTAGAATTTGCTTAAAGAAGAAATAAGAAAGAAATTGAATTTGAATTTGAATGAAGAGAGGTTTATATTGACTTTGATTTCTTCTCTACAATGAAAAAATGACAGAAATGAACTACTTAAATAGACCTTAGCCACTTAAGTAGTCTCATATGTGAATTCCTCTTTAACTTCCTAACAAACTCTTTGACACATAATCACAAACATCTGGTAAACATACTTATTCAACATGATTTCTAGAACTGAAAAATCCTAATTTGTAATTGCAACAGATATTCAAAACAATTCAAAAAAGTTTGAATTAATTCTAACGGTAAGTATGCTTTATGTATAAACTAACATTTAGCCGCTCGCTCACAAATTAAATCTAGCAAACTTTCATTTATATTGGCAAACAAAGGGACCAATACAAGACATCTCTATCTAGGTGATAATTAGTAAAAGAATGGAATTTTTGCATTTGGGAGAATTGGAATTCAAAGATTTCAGATTTTTGAACTTAAAAGTTTTAATTAAAATTAATTTGATGTTAATCAGTAAAATTTAAATTTAGAAATTAATTTAAGTCTTTTAAATTATATATATATCCACACCACTTATTTGATAATTTTAATCAATAAATAAATACTATTTTAATAATTTGACATTAATAACCTGAAATTTAATTCTAATTTTATGTGATTACCTTCAAAGAATGAAAGAAGAAATTTTCATATCATTGGTTAATGCATCTTACGATTGGCCTTACAGTTAGGCCTAGCAATTCGTCTGAACCGATAACTCAATCCTGTTCGATCTAAAAAAAATCAGATACGAGTTAGAACTTTTTTGACTGAATTTAATACGAGTTGACCGATTTTTATCTGAATTAAAATTAAATCTGAATTCGGGTTGACCTAATCGGACAAAATTTCAAATTTTTAAAATTGATCAGTACTGAACATTTAAAACTGATTAAAATTGTCCAATCCGAATTTTAAAAAGGCAAAAAAATCATTGTTTCAAAATTTGGCGACGAAAATTTTTTACGTAATTTTGAATTTGTAGTATAAACAATGTGATTTACTGGTTTTAGATTTGGTGTACTGTTTGTGCCTTTATGGCTTCTTGTTATAATTTTATTGGAGATTTTAAATTTGGTGGTTGTATTTTTGTTTTTTTGAATTTGGTTGTAGACTTACCATTTGTTTGGTTTGAACTTCAACTAGACAACCATAATTTAGCTTTCTTTACTATATTTTTTTTTGGTTTTACAGAAAAAAGAGACGGGAAGAAGATGGTGCAATTTAATGGCCCTTTGTTCATCATCATCATCATCACCCAGTCCGAAATTCCATAATAAAGCGGGGTCTGGGAAGGTCTGATAGTATGCAGCCTTACCTCTATATAGTAGAGAGGCTGTTTTCAGTAGACCCATATATGGATGTGACAATAAATAAGAAAAGTGATGCAGATTATAAGAATATATATGAAAATTGATATGTTAAAAGGTTAGGTAAATAAAATTAAATAAGTAAATAAAATAAAATAAAATAAAACTATATAAGATATTTGATATGGTGTCCATATCAAAAAAAAGTTGTGAGTTAATACAAGTTTAAAAGAAAAGTTATTAAAAAATATAATAAGACAAATATACTTAGAAAAGCTGTAAAGTTTTGTTCATACTTACTATGCTACAAACGTCTGCTCACCATTCCTCGAATTATGCATGTCAACATTATAGAAGGGTCATACAAATATGCTCTGTATCTTTCTAATTTTATCATATGTCCCCGAAGGGACATAGGATTAAGCAAATGATGTACTTAAACTATAATAATCATAATATTGGCATGCAATTAGAAGCAAAGCAATAGTAAATGATTATGCACAAAACGAACTAGTAAAGAAAATATAAAATAAAACGTATAGTTGCATACAAGCAAAAGTGCAACTACTAACTAATAGAAGAACACGAAGAATAAACAAAAATAAAAAGAAAAGAATACATACAGAAATCATAAAAAGGAAGCAATAAGGTGAAGCTATGCTTCCTGAGTCTACCGAGTGAAGCCAAAGGAAGAAAGTCTCACTTCAAAGATCAAAACTTTTGTCCACACAATCTAGTGACCCACCCTCTAAAAAGTTGTTTGCAACAGGAAAGAAGAAAACTCATCCAAACCCACTTCCACTATACAGCAAAAATACCTTTCTTTGATTCTTCCTCTTCCTCTTTACCCAAACACATTCTTCATTTTTTTGGAGAAAGAAAATTAAAACGAAAACTTTTTTTTCTTTTTCTTTCTGGGAACTAAAACCCTAGGCCCTCCTCCCAGATCCCAATTGAACCAATCTGCAACAATCACATATGTAACTAATTTTTCTCCCCCAAACTTGTTCAAACACTAATAAATCTTCAATTGCACCAAATTTGAAGAAAAATGATGGCCTAAATTTGTTATCAACACTAAATTGTTGTCACCCAAGAACCAAATAGCAAGCTTTTTTGGGGAAAATCACGCAAAATATTTACAATCAATAGATTAGCCTTTCAAAAAGTAGGTGATTAATATTTAATACATAAACCTTTTGAAGTAAAATCAGAAGGAACAAATAGAAACTAGGGATCCAAAGATGGAAATGAAAAGCACCTCAATTACAAATTCCAAATCAACAATGTCCTCTTGATCAATTCCACTCCAAAACAATTAACATACCCAATACACAACTTCAAAAGCCCAAAGAAAAGCTTTTGAACTAATTAGGGTTTTCAAAACACGCAAACTATTACACACAAAGCAAATTCACAAACCATTCACCGTTTCACCCTTCATTTCCATCCAAACAACGAAACATAAAATACACTCATATCCATCGCGCAACTGAAGTTAGGGATTCGAACAAGTCAGGGTTTCAAAATCGCACAAAAATCATAAACGCAAAAATAGACGAAAAATCACGAAAATCCAGTTGAAATAAACAACAAAAATAGGGACTCAAAAGATAGCGCCCTAAGATTCGGAGCTTATAGTGCCTACACGGCCCCCGAGGGAGATGTTGTTAAAGGGTTATAAAATAGGAAGATGAAGGAAGTAAAAAACCTTTTCTTCCTTTGCAGAGAGCTAGGAAGTGACCCTTGTTAGCTGCTTCGAATACTATATTGTTTTGGTGCCCTTTGATTCAACCATTCTGCGCCTTCTAATGTGTTTATGAGAAGTTAAAATCGAACAAAACGGTTTCAAACTGAATTGGGTGTTTTCTAATTTGATTCGGTTCTGAGTCAGCTTGATAAGAAAAAAATAATTTCAAATCAATTTAGGATTATAAAATTTTTACCTTTATCTGAATTATTCGGAGCTGGTTTGATTTGAAATTGATTTTTTACTAGCCTATACAGTAGAATCAGCACGATTAGAAATTTTATAGGTAGTAACATCTGCTTAATCTAGCTCTGATATCACCACCAACGGATCCAATCAGATCTACTATACATTATCGATCACCCACCGTCAAATACTGATTCATCGAATAAAACTTGTATTTGTCTCCATATATACACACCACCGTGTATCTTTGTCTTGAAGCTCTTCCCCGCAAAATCCTCACCACAGAAGAAACGGGTCGGGCATAATTACCATATCCTTCACACGCCACAACTGAACACGCTCGCCACTCTGATGGCCTCCCAAACTCTCCCAACCTCAACTCCCCAATCCCAACCGCCTATAGCCACTCCCGCCTTTCGCGCGTTCCTCTCACGGCTCTCCTCGACGATCCGCCATGGCTTCTCTCAGCGCCGTCCGTGGTACGAACTCGTCGACAGGACCTCCATGGCCCGACCCGATTCCCTCACCGAAGCAACGTCTCGGATCCGAAAAAACCTCTCCTACTTCAAGGTTAATTACATCATGTTGCTCGCCGCAGTACTCGCTTTCTCTCTGTTGTCTAACCCTTTCTCCCTCATTACCCTACTCTCTCTCCTCGCTGCGTGGATCTTTCTCTACCTGTTCCGATCGTCCGATCAGCCTCTGGTCATCCTCGGCCGTACATTATCAGATCGCGAAACCCTAGGTGTGTTGGTGGTATTGACTATTGTGGTAGTGTTTTTGACTAGCGTCGGTTCGCTCCTGATCTCTGCTCTCATGGTTGGAGTAGCGATAGTGTGTGCTCACGGCGCTTTCAGAGTGCCAGAGGATCTGTTTCTAGACGATCAGGAGCCGGCCAATGCCGGACTCCTCTCCTTCCTCGGGGGCGCAGCCTCAGCGGCTCCTGCGGTCGCCGCACGCGTCTGATTTGGCTCCGTGGTGTATGGTTTTATCTTTCGTTAGCTAGTGCTTTTACGTGTTTTAATTCCGTACTGTCTCTTTGTTAAATGTATTATGAACTTAAAAGAAAAGGAGAATCTGAAGTTCCGTAGATTGATATTGAAGTTTGGTATGAACTGTGGTTCTATATCGTGCTTTATGATGGATTGAATGTTGTTAAAGTGTTGAAATTGAAGACATAATATTTGGTCAATTTCTGTGTTGAAACTATGAAGACGATCAATTGTCAGAGTTTTCTTCTCCTTCTATACAGGTGTCCAAAGTCGTTTCAGGTACTTAACTGCTCACCTAAGTTATCTTATTTAGTATTTACACGTTGTTATCGTCTATGTGGGTTCAAACTTAGATATAAGTTTAGTACAAGTTAATTTAGTTGGAATTTTCTGATTGTAGTTGGACTGAGAATTATGTTAGATTGTTTATCTTATAGCGGAATGTTGTGTTTTTGTATAATCCTTCTAAATAGAAAATAAATTCCATTAATTATGTTGTCTTAAAAAGAAACTGGTGCAATCATATTTCGTTGGTCTGTTGGTGTGTCTGCAAAATACCAATTGCTTTCGATCAAATGTTTCTCCATTGCTTGCAGCCTTGCAGTTTCTTTCTTTACTTGGGCTCTCATGCTCTGTGGATTTTAAGTGAAACGAGAGTGAGTAGGCTAGTCCTGATCCTCTTGAATTGGAGGCCTTTACCCGGACCAAGGTGTAGGCTCTATCAGGCGGTGGAGCTGGATGGTGTGTGGGCTTCTTGGGTTATGATCCAATTGCTCAGATCCTGAGGCTTGTATTGGTAATACCGTCGAAAAGAAGACTGCAAGTTAGCGCCGGACAGCTTGCACTCAAGAATAGTTCATACCTTCAACGATGTAGTTCAATCTCCTATTTGATCGTTGTTATTGGCAACATGGGCTAGGGCTACACCTGAAAGCATATCAACAAACTTATCTAACGTGTCTCAAGTCTAAGTAATAGTGTCAGAGTGGATTCCTGAATTGGAGAGGTTAAACTTTTAACTTTCTTGACTTCGCAGGTAGTTTGCATGCAAGTGAAAGTAGGCCCTCTGTAGAGAAATCACCTTTACCCAACTAGTCGTAGCCTCATGGGGAAAAGGGGCTTTTCGGATGTTGCGAATAGATTTTGCTCCTATTATCAGTGTACCTATCCAAATAACCTGATGATAATGACACTTTCGTAGTTATTTTTTGAGTTTCCATTGGAGCGCTAAGTGAAGACGTTTTCAAAGTGAAACCGCATTGAATGGGTAAGTTGACCTACCTAGCGTGTCCACTTCCTCCCAAAGGTATCCACGCAGAACGCAAATCCATATTTAAATCATTGACGGTGGACGTTGAACGAGGAACGAGAACTCACTCGTCTCTACCGAGGTATCTGATTAACTTTCTAGGTCTGGAATTTTGGATATCAAAGTAAACGTGAAAAGGACATGTCATCTGGATAAAACCTCTTATCACTAACTAAGCCATTTGTTTATAAGCCAAGCCATATTAACCACAAACCTTTTGCAAGTAAGCTTAGTTACCAATTACGTACGATTGTCTTTTCGTGTCCCAAATCTAATTAATGTTTGCTTAATGGGACCCACCTGAAGAAGATAGCCGTTAGGTGGCGCGGGTAGGGCATTAAAGAAACATGAATAAGCTGGTTGGTCCATAAAATGTGTGTACACGTCGAGGGAAGGGAAGGTCGTATATGGCCAAGGAAAAACTAGCCGTTAGTCTTTTGTGTAAGAACTAAGAACAGAAGCCTCTTTCTCTCGGCAACTCATTGCAACCCCTGACAATTTGTCTCCATATTTATCTCTCCCAATACCATTATACAAAGATTCTCTCTCTCTCATGGCTTAGAGCTTCACGTGGTACATCGCAGGAGCCCCACATCTACAGTTCCACTTCAAAGCCCCACTCACAAGTGATTTGGCTCCTGTTTCATTAAACTCAAACATCACTTCAAATAAGAGAGAGGGAAGAGAGCCTAGAAAGTAGAAACAACCAAACGAGCTTTCTTTTTCTTCTTGTTTAGACATTTTGTTAGCTCTTGAAGATCATGGAGATTGAAAATAGAATATTCGATGTTTTCTACAATTGCCCTTTTCATAGGCTTGCAAGAGAATGGTGCTGTATTTCGTATAAGAAGAAAGATAAGTGGAAGATTCATCTACAGTTACGAGTACATCTTTGGTCATTTGTCCAAGTTTTCTTGTTTTCTCAACTTCTGATTCATTCTGTTCAGCCTGTTTGGAGCCAAGGTTGGGATGGTGTTGTTGTCACCCAAGCTGACTTTCAAGCATTGCAAGCTTTCAAGCAAGAACTACTCGATCCAAAAGGGTTCTTAAAGAGTTGGAATGATAGTGGCTATGGAGCTTGTTCCGGGGGTTGGGTCGGCATCAAATGTGCTCAAGGCCAAGTCATTGTAATCCAGCTTCCTTGGAGAGGATTAGGAGGCCGAATCACTGAGAAAATTGGCCAACTTCAAGCGCTTCGAAAGCTTAGCCTTCATGACAATGCCATCGGTGGCTCGATCCCTCAATCACTTGGCGTTCTTCCAGATCTTAGAGGAGTTCAATTATTCAACAACAGACTTTCAGGTTCTATCCCTGCTTCTTTAGGTACCTGTCCTTTGCTCCAGACTCTAGACCTTAGCAACAACTCTCTCACTGGTCCCATACCAGATAGTCTTGCCAATGCTACCAAGCTTTTCAGACTCAATGTGAGTTTTAATTCACTTTCAGGTTCCATACCGGTTAGTCTTACGCAATCTTCTTCTCTCATTTTCCTGGCTCTCCAATACAATAATCTTTCTGGGCCATTACCTGATTCTTGGGGTGCAACACAAACCAAAAGTAACACCATACAGTTCCAGTCCGTAACTATTGATCATAACTTCTTCTCGGGACATATCCCTGCTTCTTTGGGCAAATTGGGTGCTTTACAAGAGATCGATCTCAGTAATAACCAAATCACTGGAGTCATACCAGTTGAACTTGGGGGGCTCTCTAGGCTTAGAATATTGGATATTTCCAATAATGCCTTGAATGCAAGCTTACCAATTAATCTATCTAATCTATCCTCACTTTCGGTGTTGAACCTTGAGAACAATAACCTTGACAGCCAAATCCCCGAGGAACTTGGCAGATTGCACAACCTTTCTGTTCTGATTTTGAAGAGAAACCAATTAACCGGTCCTATTCCTGCAACATTAGGCAACATTTCCACCCTCAGACAACTTGATTTATCACAAAATAAGCTCAGTGGAGAAATCCCTGATTCCCTATCGAATATACAAAGTCTGATTTCACTCAACGTTTCTTACAATAACCTTTCTGGCCCGGTACCTCCTCCTTTATCCCGAAACTTCAATTCAAGCTCTTTTATAGGAAATCTTCAACTGTGCGGATTCAGCGGTGCATCTTCATGTCCTTCTTCAGCCCCATCACAAACTGTCCCACCTCCACCAGGAAAACATAAGCGCAAACTTAGTACTAAAGACATAATTCTTATAGCAGCAGGAGCCCTGCTAATAGTGCTGCTTATACTATGTTGCATTCTGCTTTACTGCTTAATAAGGAAAAAGCAAGCTGCATCGAAACCAAGGAATGATCAAGCAGCAGCAGCAGCCAGAGGGGAGAAGGGAGCTCAGGCAGCAGCTGGTGAAGTAGAAGCGGGTGCCGATAATGGAGGTAAATTAGTCCAGTTCGATGGGCCAATGGTTTTCACAGCTGATGATCTCTTATGTGCAACTGCTGAGATTATGGGAAAGAGCACTTATGGTACTGTCTACAAGGCCACATTAGAGGATGGGAGCCAAGTTGCAGTGAAAAGATTGAGAGAAAAAATAACGAAAAGTAACAGAGAATTTGAAACTGAGGTTAATATGCTGGGCAAAATTCGGCATCCCAACCTTTTGGCTTTGAGAGCTTATTATTTAGGACCTAAAGGAGAGAAGCTTCTTGTTTTCGACTACATGCCTAAAGGAAGTCTTGCTACGTATCTCCATGGTACAAAATTGTGGCATTCCTTTTTCTACTTTTTTTTAAATTAAATTTAACACATTTAAACATTCGCTTGACAACTGATTCCTGTGTTTCTGTGCAGCTAGAGGACCTGATACAACCATTGATTGGCCAACAAGGATGAATTTAGCACAGGGCATGACGCGAGGCCTGTTCTATCTTCACAACCATGAGAATATCATACATGGAAACCTTACATCGAGTAATGTCCTACTCGATGAGCATACAAACGCGAAAATTGCAGACTATGGCCTATCTCGGCTGATGACAACTGCTGCCAATACAAATGTAATTGCCACTGCGGGTGCATTAGGATACCGAGCACCTGAGCTTTCAAAGCTCAAGAAAGCAAACACAAAAACAGATGTATACAGCCTCGGAGTGACCATACTCGAACTGCTTACTGGAAAGTCTCCCAGTGAGGCAACTAATGGTGTGGATTTGCCCCAATGGGTTGCCTCTATTGTGAAGGAGGAGTGGACTAACGAGGTTTTCGACGTGGAATTGATGAAGGATGCGACTACAATAGGAGATGAGCTTCTTAACACATTGAAACTGGCTCTCCACTGCGTTGATCCCTCTCCTTCTGCTCGACCAGAAGTCCAGCAGGTCCTTCAGCAACTCGAAGAGATTAGACCTGCAGAAACAGCTGGTAGTTCCGGAGATGATGGTGCAGCAATTCCTTCTACAAGCGAGTAAAAGCAAAGATACTAATTGGTCTCAAGGAGTATAGAGTAGTGGAAGTGTAGTAGGTAGTATTGGCAGGTTGCTTTCATTCTTTCATTCTTCTTAAGCATTGATTTTTTGAGTTTATTAGACCACGTCTGTAAATACAAGTTGGTTTCAACTCTTTTAAGAGCATGTTATTTATCAGTTACAACTCATGACTTGGTCCTAGTCCACAACAGTTACGGGTCACTTTTCCCACCAATTGGGAAGTTTTCTGATCATACGGTCATGATTGAAACTGGTTTGATTTATGTTGTGGAAAAGATGGGAACTTTTTTCTCTTTTTCAATTCGTCTCGCACTTTTTGAGATAGGATCATATTTCTCGTTATCCTATGTCTACCCTATTTTATAAGATAAAAAATAAAACTTGGCCTAGTACTCATTTATTTTTGAAGAGTACATTTGACTTTAATAAACTTAAAAATAACTGCTTTCTAATATTTCAAAATACCTAATAATAATTTTAAATAAATATAAATATAAGTGCACACGGGAGTTCAAAGTCTTTCATCCTTTCTCTCAAAGTATGCAGGATTTTGTTCTTACTGTATTCTGGCAAAATGGAAACCTGGAAATTCAAAAATGAAGATTATGTTGCTTGCAGCCTTGCCCTCTAACCTTCAATTAACGACCAACACTTAGAAGTAATTTTTCAGTGTAAGAGCTGCGTCATCCGATGACCCTCCAACCGTAACTGCTTGACATCGATGATTAGCCATTTTACACTTCACACAAAATGTCCTTAAGACGGCGATCTTTGACTCCTTTCAGACCTTACACCATGTGGTCTGGTCAAACAACGATAGACGTACAATTGGATACACAGTATGGGCATGGTTACTAACATAGTGTTATAGTCAATATCGGACGTGAACCTAAAACAATATAAATTATTAATTCATCCAGTGTTTTATTAATATACCTAAATTTTCAAACAGGAATTAATATTAGGATCGACCTCGACGTGATGGATGTGTCATGTCATTATAATGTGATGAAAAGACTCAAATCACCTGTAATAAATACCTCTACCTCCTGTTTTTCTTTAAATTTAAACATTTAATTATTAGGAGAAAGAAAAAATAGAATAGTTAGATTTGAAAGGAAATAAAAAGCATAGAGAATTTGAGTACAAGTGATTTAAATCCGTAACGTAAGTATGAGTAACCAATCAAAAGACTCATTCTATATGCTTAAAGGCCGGTTACAAGAATTAAAAATAAGAATGTTAAAGAGGTTTTGAATAGGTTGCTAAAATGTGAAAGTATATATCTTCATCAAGTTTTAAAGGACATTTTAAGAATTATTTAAAGAGATTTATATCCACCCGATTTAAGTTAAGGTTAAAAAAGAATTAGTAGTTTAAAATTTATTCTAATTGAACATGCAATCATCTTGCAACTTATGTTTCTCTTTGAATGTGAGAAAATTGGGCTAAGCCTCACACACACGAATGTATCCTTGGCGTTGCCTCTCATTGGACACAATAATTAAAGTTTTAGTGTCATATAAGGCCTACCACATTATCGTGTAGCATTTTGTGTTACTCTTGATAATCAAGATTGGAAGACACGAACATAAATACGATAACTGAGATGTCATGTCATTTGCCGCTAAAGGTTTCAGCATGGAATATGGTTTAGAACAAGGTTTTAAAAATCGGACCGATCCGGCCAGTCCGATCGTAAAAAGTTTGAACCGGTCAATAGTCCGGTTCGGTTTTACCTAATAACCTTTATATATTAAATCGACCAGTTTATTAATGAAGCGGTCAGTTTTTTGTCGAACCGGTCCAACCGGTCTTCAAATATATAGCTTATTCATTTCATCAATTCATCTCGTGCTTCTCCTCTCCTCTCCACCACCTCTCTTCTCTTCTCAAATCTTCTCTTCTCAAATCAAAGTTCAAATTTCACAAATCAAACTTTCTCACTTTCTATCTTTGATTTAAGGACAAAGCTATAGGCTACCATGACCATTTCCAATATGGTTACACTTGACGGTGGCAATAGGAATTAGGTAGGCGTTGGTGGCATTAGGACCCTCTTTCTCAATCTGCGTTTCTGTCATCTCCAAGAAACCTTTCTCATTCTCACCATTCTCTCCAGGTTTCTTCTACTTTTCTTCCACAAAAGTTTCTTAAAAGTTGTTCTTTTTTTAATTGTTATTACTTTTTAATGTTGTTCTTCGTTTATTATCAAGAATTTGTAAGAAAGATTGGATATTTGAGTAGGAAGTTATCAAAAGGAAACTGGGTTTTGTTCATTATGTCGCTCTGAATTTTGTGTTCTACAGATATTTTGACTTTAATATGGGACCCATTTATTTTTTCCACCTATGTATGCTGGAATTCTTAATATCTAAATAAGGATTCCTCTTGTACTTAGCTCTTTTTCAGTCACTTATTGGTTGGCTACATTATGAAAGTGATCACCTTCACATGGGATCAATTGCGTTTAACTTTATAC
>JAOTAY010000191.1:11934701-11955876 GCA_025629805.1 Erythroxylum baracoense
ACTTTATGATTCATCGCTGTAATGTAAAATGTTTTGAATAAAAGAAAAAGTGGGCCCAAAGTAATGATCATTGATAAAAGTATTCAAAAAAAATTTATACCGACTTTTGTTTAGTGAAGTGATGTGACACACCATTCTCGCGGGACACGGACTCGGGTATCACCATCGATATCGGGTTCGGATCCAGCGGAAGTGGGGTGTTACATGCTACCATTCATGAGTGAGAGTCTCTTCAAGTATCTGTCATGTTTTGTAACATTCTTTTGTGCAGATGGTGTGTAGGTGACTGGAAGATACACTAGATGCTTTTGCCGATAGAGTTTCCAAACCACACTGGATTCTTTATACTGGCATTTTTTTTCAGCTTATGAATTCTTCTTCAAATATTCAGAAAGGAAGACGAGTGATTTTTAGTATAAAGCGTATGGAACCTATGAAGGCAAGGAGGCATTCGAGTTTCCTGTCCTGCCTTTAACTGTGACAAGCATACACAGCAAACCTTGTCACCAACCTGTAGTCATTCTGCTGAGTTTCATTCAGAAGCTTCATTTTCTTTACCACTATTCTATATTATATATATGTGTGTATGTGTGTGTGTGTGTGCACATTTTTGGAAACTATTATTATCTTAAGTCATAGATCAGAGCAGTTGGATTTTTGTATAAAGGGGAGGTGATTTATAATTATAATTGTTAACAATAAAATAAATCAATTATCAATTACTTGTACATATTTATCAGTATTAATAAATAATATAATAAAATATTAATTTACTGTCATATTGATATAATTAGTATATTTTTAATTATTGATAAAATGATTTATTTACGATTTATAAAACTAATGAGATGTAAATATAATACAATAATAATAATTATTAGAGTTTTATTTATTAAAAATAGTCAATCAATTAAATTAAGCATTAATTATTTATAAATTATGAATTATAAATAAAACTAAGAAAATAATCGTCTTGCTTATTATTATAAGTTTTACTTCTTATTTATTATATACCGGTTTTATAACGGTTCACTACCGGTTAAACCTCTAAACCTTAAACCTTTCTTTCGACCGGTACAATATCCGGTCCGGTTTTTAAAACATTGGTTTAGAATGCGATTACGTTTGAAACTATATCCGTCATAAAAAATAATGGGATAACAAATTTTAAAGTGATTAATTTTTTGGAAATTTTTCAATCAAAGTATTCAAGCTTTTAAAATTTTTAATTGAGTTATCAAACTTTTAAGATTTTAAAAGTTCTGACTAATAGAATCTTTAATGTTCATGACATGTAAATGTCTAACTAAAAAAATAACGGTCACAGTCAGACCAAAGTAGAGATAATTTTTTCAGGTAGACACTTACATATTATAAACAATAAAAATTTCGTTAGTTAAATCAACAAATTACTAATAGAATTAACATTTTGAATTAAATTGTTAAGGTTTTAAAAGGTTGATTACTCAATTGAAAAATTTAAAATCTTAGACACTAAATTGAAAATTCCTAAAAAGTTGGATACTTTATAACTGGTTATCCCAAATATAATATTTTATTACTTAAAGATTGTTTTAAATAAGTTTAGTTAGATTAGACCTTTGTTATATTTGAGAAATGTAAGTGCTTTTATTCTTTGTTCTTCGTTGAACTTTTGCACTTATCAAAGAATTATTCTTTGTCATGTTCTAATTACTATATGAACTTGGTTATTATCTATAATTATCAAGTCAATTCTCCATTAATCTTATTTAAGTTTCTTAGTAAGATTTAGTCTTTTATGTGAGTTTTCTAGGGTTTGCATTAGTTAATATCATATGTATGTATATAAATTATGTGTCATTCTTTTATCATCTAAATTATATTTCTTTGTCTATCTTTTCATTTTCCATATGACTCCTTATTTGTCTTAGAGCATCATCTTCTTATTTCTAATTTTTTTTGAAAAAAATTGGCGTTTCTCTATCTCTTCTTATTGTGTTAGAGCTTTCCTTTATTCTATCCATTGTTTCGTGCCCTTTATAACACATTGTTCTATATCTAATACGTGCATTGTTATTTGAACAATTTAGCGTGGTTGTGATAAAAGAAGAAAGCAAAAGAAAGGAAGTTTTGCAATATGGTTCAGAAAGTTTTGCAATATGGTTTCACAAAGAAAATTGCTCCAAAATATAGTTGTTTAATTATATGACCAATTTTAGTAAATATTGTAATTGGAATCAAATAAAAATTATAATTAGTGGAAGTCTGATTGAAGTGAATCTTTAATACTCTTTCCTTATTTAGTTCAATTCCTTTAATGTCTTGCTTAAATAATGGCAATATGATCAAAGAGTGTTACATAATGACTTAAAGAATATGTATACCTTTGTGAAGGACAAGAAACCAATTACCCTTATACCTTTAACATCTAAGCAGGTCTATAAGGACTAATTGAAGTTGAAAATAGAGAATAAAGAAAAAATTAAGAGAGGAAAAAGGGAGGGTGGGAGTGAGGAGAGAGATAATTGTAAGACAAAAGGAGAATGAGCGTGATAGCTCAAAAGAAAAGGAGATAGTAGGGAGAAAAGAAAATGAGCAAGTGAGTAGCTATATAAAAGGAGTGATATTAGGATTAATTTTTATATGAACTAGCCTATGATTGTACTTTATACAAAGAGAATAAATTCAATATTAAAGAATTCAAAATATATGCTCCCTTTATTGTTGTTTCTTTGTTGCATGAGTACAAATATTGATAGCTAATTATCTTAATGGATTACCACCTACTGATAGATTAAACATCAAATTGATTTTGTACTGAGAGTTACAATTCCTAACAAACCCTTTATAAGAGAAATCCTGAGGAGACAAAAAAGCCTCAAATTCAAGTGGAGGAGTTAATGGCTAAGGGGTATTTAAGAGAAAATATTAATCTTTAGGTAGTTCTGGTGCTTTTAGTGCCTAAGAAGGATGATACTTAAAGGACATGTGTTAATTGTAGAGTTATCAATAATATAATAGTAAAGTATCAACATCTCATCTTTAATGGTATGCTTGATGAAATTCATAGCTCTTGTATATTTTTCTAAAATTGATTTAAAAAAGTGAACATCACCATGTTTAGATAAGAGAAGGTGAAGAATAGAAAATTATTTTTAAGGATATAAATATGGATTATAAAAGTGGTTAGTTATGTCATTTGTTTTTACTAACATAATTAGTCTTTTCATGAGATTGATAAACACATGTTACACACACATATATATACATATTTGTGGTTATCTATTTTGATGAGATTCTAATTTATCACTTGAGATGTGCGCTTGATGTTATAAGAAAAGAACATATTATGCTAAGTTTAAAAAGTGTACTTTTTTCATTAAAAAGGATTGTGTTTTTTGGTTATATTGTGGTATCTAGGTAGATGAAAGAAATTAGGGAATGATCAATATTTGAATCAATAAATAAGGTAAGAAATTTTCATAGTTTATCTAGTTTTATCAAAGATATAGTAAAGGTTTTAGTATCATTATTGCACCGCTTATCAAAATTGTTACGAAATATATAAGGTTTCATTGGGATGTTGAATGAGACTAAGCATTTAATATTATTAAATAAAGATTATGTTCAACACCTTTGTTAGCATTCCATAACTTAAGTAAAACTTTAAAATTGAGTGTGATGCCTTAAGAATAGGTATTTAAGCTATTATGTTGTAAGATAGGAGGCTAATAGCTTACTTTAATGAGAAACTCAATGGAGTAGCCTTTAACTAATGTATGACAAAGAGATATATTGGTGAGAGCATTAGAAACATTGAAAATTCTTGATACATGCTGACCATAAATCATTGGAGCATCTAAATGTGCAAGGTAAGTTGAATAAACACCATGTCAGATGGAAGGAATTCATTTAAAGCATCCCATATTTCCTTAAAAGAATTAATTTAAACCATCCTATATTTCCTTAAGTATAAATAAGGTAACAAGAATGTGTTAGTTGATGCCTTATCTTAAAGATATATTCTTCTTATTTCTTTAAATGTGAAGTTGTTAGGATTTGAATATATTAAGGAATGACAATGATTTTGGTAATATACATATTTGATATATGAGAAATTGGTGTTAGATAAGTTCTATAGGCATAATGGATATTTGTTTCATGAAAGTAAATTATATGTGCCTATTTGTTCTATAATTAAGTTGTTTATGTGTGAGGCATATGATAGGGGTTTGATGGGTCACTTTGATGTTAAAAGGACCTTAAGCATGCTATATGAGCATTTTTTTAGCCTAAAATGAGATGTAATGTCGAGAGGATACATACCACTTTTAGAAAGGCTAAGCCTAATATTCCAACATTTGGATTGAATAAACCATTACTTATACCTAGTGAAGTAGGAGTAGATATTTATATGGAATTTGTGATAAGATTACTTAGATCAAAGAAGGATAAAGATTCTATATTTGTGGTAGTTGATAGGTTCTTTAAGATGGTACACTGTATTCCTTATGAAATAAAACTACTTATGCAATCATTATTGATTGTTTATTCTTTAGGAAAGTAACTTGACTATATGGAGTTATTAGGAGCATGTTGATTGACCGGGATACTAAGTTTTTTAGTTACTTAGGAATATAAAGTTATTATTTTTTTACTACTATCATCATCATCAACACCCAATTGAAGTACCACTAAGGCACAGGGTGTATTTTTTACTACTATTCATCCTTAAATAAATGGTCAAATTAAAGTATTAAATAAGACCTTATCTACTGTGCGTCATGTTATCATTCAAATAAATTTAAAGAATTGGGAAGAAAGCTTATTGTTTATTGTATTTACATATAGTAGGATTACATATTAATATACCAATCACTTGCCATTTAATATTGTTTATAGTTTTAATCCACTAATGCCTTTGGATTTATCACCTTTACCTATTAACAAAAGAGTTAACTTGAACGGGGAAAAAAAGTTGAGATGGTGAAGTAATAGTTTGGATGGGAAGAAGAAAGTTGGTGAAACAATTTCACTAAAGCGTAAAGAAAAAAGTATAAAGGAAGAATGAGCAATACGCAACTAAAACTAGCATGGGTCGAAAATATGCTATATTTTGAACCTGTTGATTGAGTTTGGATACATATAAGGAAGGAAATATTCCTATTGCATAAACAATCTAAGTTGCAACCAAAAGTGGATGGTTTATTTCAAGTCAAAGTCTTCTATAGATCACATATCACACATTTTTCATTCAAAGAGATATGTTGCAAAATCTTACTTATTTTGATGTTGATGACAATTTGAGATCAAATCCTTATAAGGAGAGGGATATGCTGCAAGTGTAACTAGCTAAGCAAATGATTCATTGCCTATACATAATAAACCAATTATAAGAGTTAGGAGTAAAAAGGTTAAAAAAAGGCTTTAAATGGGCTTATTCAAAAATATATGTTGATCAAGCTTTAAAAGAAACTTTAAGAATTATTTTGGAGGTTTATTGAACATAAGGGAAGACCAACCAATAGTCAACTTTATTTAAGTTAAAGTTAGGAAAGATTTTGAGGTTTAAAACTTACCTTAACTGAATATTGCCTCAGACATGGTCATGTTATAGACTTCGTTTCTCTTTGAAAACAAGATTAGACAAGATCTCACACACAGGCATGTCCTAGCTCATGAAATCAATGTCTTTTGTTCTTTCATATTGGATCCACTGTTATAGGAATTCATTATTGCATTACAATAATATATTAAATCTATGAGTAGCATGTTATTGCCCATAACATAAGGACATGCCAATGTTTTAAACAAAAACCAAATGAAACAAATAAAGATGTAAGATCAAATTGGGAAGCAAGAGAATCAATGTTTATAAAGGCAAAGGAGAGGTGTCCCTCATCAACATTTTTCAACACAAGGTCATCTTAAGGGATTTTAAAATGAACATAAGAAATTGTTAGCTCGAGGTTTATATTTAGCAATTTTGATGATAACTTCATAATATTTCAAAATTCAAATTGGATTTATTTCCTTTTATTGTTAACAAGTTAATTCTCAAAAGGAAATAAAATCATAAGAAATAGACTTCCTTTGTTACAGGAACCTTCTTTATGAACTTACCTTATTAGAAATGGCTTATTCGAAAGGGTCCTACTAATTATGAAGGTCACATATTATCCCCGTGATTACGGGAAGATTTTTGGCAAAGATGATATCGAAGTTATTCAGATTTAAATCTATTCAATTAACCAAGGATGCAAGTGAAGCAACGATTAGTTGAAGAAATTGACTATTTAAGGAAGGACAACAGCACTTGTGAAAAAACAAATGAGCATATATAGACTTTCAAAACATTTGAGCAACATTTATCTTCTTAAGAGTGATATCAATCTTATTATGCCTTAGAAAGTGAAATTACTCTATCAAGATAGAAATTGTTATTTGAGAACTTACTTTTGATTTTACATTTTATTTTTCTGTGAGCTTTTAGAGGCTTGTTATACACTTCAAGTGTGGAAGGTTGGAGAACCTTGAAAAATATATACTCTTAAGCTTGAAGAGGCTTGTCAAATTACTACTTGGTTTTTATAGTGAAACATTCAAGTTGGATACTTGGGAACTGGATGTAGACATAGGTTATAAATTGAACTAGTATACATCGATTGTGTCCTCTCTCTTCTCTTGACTTTTAAATTTCCACATTATATTGTGTGTATGTTCATTTCAGTAAGAGACTCCTTCACTTTATAACAGGCTCCTTCTGTTTTTAACTTGCAACAGGTTCTTTTTAGTTTTAACAATAACCTTCTATTTTAAATTGTCTTTAGCATAACTTTTCGTTTAGTAGGCTCCTATTGTTTAACTAGCTTTTTATCGCTTAACAGGTTCCTTCCGTTTAAATAGGATCTTATCCCACAACATGCTCCTACTGTTTTAATTATATACAGACTCTTGTCATTTCTTTTTGAACTGAAAGTAACTTGCAAAATTTTTTAAGTCACACAAAATTCACCCCTCTTGCATTTGTTTGCTTTATCATTTGATATGAGAATGATGTTTCACATTTTTTATGTTCTATAGCACGTGATAGATCATGGCAAACAATCTGAGAAGTTTTGAAGGACAATTTGTCTCAAAGCTTCCTTATTTCAATAGAAGTAGCTATTAATACTGGAAAGAGATAATGACAATCTATCTCCAATGTATAGATATTGAAGTCTGGCAAGTTATCAGAGTTGGAGCTACACTTCCCGATTCAGATAGCGTAGAAGTATAGACTGATGCTGATAAAAGAAAAGCACAAATAAACACTAAAGTGAAACATCATCTGATTTATGCATTATCTCTAGAAGAATATGAGAAAATATCCTATTGTTCTACAACAAAGGAAATGCAGGACAAACTACAAGTCACATTTGAAGGAACGAATGAGGTAAAGAGGTATAGAAAAAGTCTTTTAGTGCATCAATACAAAACCATTGGCATGAAACAAGGAGAGATCATAGATGAATTCTTCAGACACATCAACAACATCATCATGGCCTTAAAAAACTTGGGAAAGATATATCCTAATTATAAGCCTGTGATAAAAATTCTGAGGTCACTACCAAAAGAATGGAGACATAAGGTGATAACTCTAGAAATGATAAAGGATCTAGACACTATTTCACTCAACTGGTTATGAGGAAATCTGATGTTCCATGAAATTGAGTTTCGGTGAGATGAAGGATCCTCCTATAGGATAGGAATGACACTAAAAGCAACTGACGAATCAAATAGTGATGAAAGTGACACTAAGTTATAAATAGATGGAGATGACGAGTTCAACTTTATGGTCAGAAAATATGCCCGCTTTCATAAAAAGAAACTGATGAAGAAAAGAGAAGGAAACAAGAAAGCTGGAAATAACGAGTTCCTAATAAAAGGTAACAGTAGCAGTAATAGCAATACACAAAACAATCAAATCATATGCTATCACTGTAAGAAGCCTTGACACACAAGACCATAATGTCCTCTCCTTAAAAAGGACAAGTCAGAGAACAAAAAATCCAGAAAGTAAACTATGACTGTAACCTGGTCAAATGAGGATTCTGAAAACTTTGAAGAAGAAGAGCCAGAAGAAGTCAACAACGTTTGCTTCATAGATGAATCAGGAGATGATGAGGTATATTATTCTGACTTTGATATTGAAGTTGATGAATTGAAAAATGCATATCATAAATTGTATGATCAGTACAAAAGGTTAATAGTGAAGTATTTTAAAGAAGTTGAGAAGTCTAAGAGCAATGATGCATCTCTGAAGAGTAAGATTAAATCATTGGAATCTGTAAATGAGAATTTGGCAACCAGGAATATGTCTCTTGAGGTTGACTATAAGGAAAATTTTTATGAAAAGGAAGTTCTGGAAGAAATAGTAGCTAAGTTGGAAAATAAGCTGTTAAAAAATGATTATGATAAGGTAAGACAGTTAGAAGAAAAAGTCGCCTCCTTAGAACTTGAAAAGGAGAAAAGTGTTAGAAAGATCTAATCACTAGAAAAGGATTTGGAAAATTTCGTTGATAGAAGGAAGAATCTTGATGCATTTCTTGGTAATGGTAAATGCATTTTTGGTAAGATAGGAATATAATACAATGAAAATAATATCAGGCCATACAAAAACTTCTTTGTTAAATCCAGTAGTAGCTATAGCTAAAATAGCAAGAACCTTCTAAGTGGCAGAAATCATAACAACTATTGTTCATCTGTTCTGTGCGATTACTATGGTAAATATGGTCACATTAGTCATTCTTGTGATTTTCGTAAAAAGAAATTATCTCAAATATATGTTTGAAAACTGAAAGGTCAAACTACTAACCCGAAAGGACGTAGAAAAATTTAGGTACCTAAAATAAGATAATGCTTTCTGCAGATATGTTTCAAAACAGAGATAATGGAGAATTAATGGATAATTGATAGTGGCTATTTGAGACACATGATAGGTGAAATATTACTTCAACTATATTGAAAGAAAGGACAAAGGTAATGTTGTCTTTACGGACAAAAATAAAGCAAAGGTCACCAGAATTGGTAAAATTGGTGATTCTGACTCTACCTCTATTGATAACGTTCTTTTTGTTGATGATTTGAAACATAACTTTTTGAGTGTGAGTCAACTATGTGATAAGGGTTGCAAAGTCATTTTTTATGCATCTCATTGTGAAATTGTCAATTTTCATAATGATAATATTGTGTTTGTTAGTCCTGAAAATCAGAATATATATTGTGCTCAACTAGGAAACATGTCCTCACAAAGTATTAAGTGTTTTGTTTCTTTAGAAAGGGATTTATTTATCTAACACAGAAGATTTGGATATGCCAGCATGAGCATTATATCAAAATTATCCAAAAATGAGTTATAAGAGGACTATCGACTTTAAAACTCAAAAGCAATCAGGTTTGTGAGGCTTGTTTAAAAGGTAAACAAGTTAAAAGTAGCTTTCCTCCTAAAAATATTGTGTCTACTAGCCAATCACCTGAACATATGCACATGGATTTATTAGGTCCCACTAGGACTCAAAGTGATAAACATTACGATTTTTCTAGTAGATAATTACTTTAGATTTACATGGGTTTATTTCTTATCAAATAAAGATGATGCTTTTGAAGTGTTTAAGAAATTTTGCAAAAAAATTCAAATAGAAAAGGGTACTGCATCACTTTAATTATGAGCAATCATGGAGGAGAATTTGATAATAAAAACTTTGAAGAATTCTATGACAACAAAAACTAACTTAAATGATGAAGAACATCTATTGGTACCTATAAATACATCGGAGAATCAAAATACATTTATAATACCTTTAGAATTACAAAATCAAGAAGGCACCTTTGAAGCTAGAACAAAGCAAGCTCCTTCATCTCCTTAGGAGCCTATGCAACGAAAAACACCAAGAGAATGAAGAGGTCTTGATACACATCAATATATTCTTAGAGATCCCTCTAAAATTCTAAGAACAATATCATCATTCAATGACATTTTTGTTGCTCTCATCTCATAAATAGAAACAAAGACCGTTGAAGAGGCCCTTACTAACGAAAACTAGGTGTCAGTTATGAAAGACAAACTGAATCAATTTGACAAAAACAAAGTCTGGAATCTAGTACCTCGTTAGACTTTGTGGGTATTTCAAAACAACCTTGACAAAAATGGCAAGGTGGTAAGAAACAAAACTAGACTTATAGCTCAAGGTTACAATCAACAGGAAGGTACTGATTCTAAAGAAACTTATGCACTTGTTCCTAAATTGGAATCGATTAGAATTTTACTTGCCTTTGCATGTTATTGAAACTTCAAGTTGTTCTAAATAGATTTCAAAAGTGCATTCTTAAATGATTACATTAACGAAGAAGTATTAAGTAACCCTTGGATTTTGAAGACGAAAACCATCTGGATTATGTGATGAAGTTAACCAAAGCTCTGTATGGTTTAAAGATGCTCCTCGAGTATAGTATGAGAGGGTAAGTAACTTTCTGCTTGAGAATAACTTTGAAAGCGGAAAGATCAATAAAACCTTATTTATTAAGAGAAAGGAGAATGATTTACTAATAACGCAAATATATGTTGATGACATAATATTTTGTGCTACTAATCCATCATTTTTTGAAGAATTCTCAATATTAATGTAGGGGGAGTTTGAAATGAGCCTGATGGGAGAATTATTATTCTTTCTCAGATTACAAATAAGACAAACAGAAAAAAGAATTTTCATTAGACAAGACAAATACACAAAGGAACTTATTAAGAAATATTATTTTGAGAATGCCAAACTGATATGTACTCCCATGTACACTAGAACTAAACTTGATAAAGATGACAAAGGGAAAGCTACAGATGAGACAAAGTATAGAGGAATGATTGGATCACTACTATATCTTACAAGCTCAATACCAGACATTATGCTTAGTGTGTGTTTGTGCATACGCTTTTAATCAAATCCAAAAGAAAGTCACCTTTAAGCAGTCAAAATAATCTTTCAATATCTCCACAAAACTATTGATTTTGGACTATGGTATCCAAAAAATGATTCATTTGGCATAGTGGACTATTGTGATGTAGATTATGCAGGTTATAAAGTCAATCAAAAAAACACAAGTAGTGACTGTCAATTTCTTGGAAGATGTCTAGTATCTTGGTCCTACAAGAAGCATTGCACAACGCTTTCAATGACTGAAGAGAAATACATAGCAGCTGCCAGTTGTTGTGCTCGAATCTTATGGATAAAGTATTAACTACAGGATTTTTCTCTAAACTTTTCTCATATTCCTATATTATGTGATAATACTAGTATTATAAATCTTTCTAAAAGTCATGTGCATCATTCTAGGACTAAGCATATAGAAATCAAACATCATTTTCTTATAGATCATGTTTTAGGAACCATTAATCTTTTTCATGTTAATACTGAGAATCAAGTGGCTAACTTTTTTACCATGCCACTCTCTAAAGATAGATTTTGCGTGTTAAGAAAAGAGCTTAGTATGTGCAAACTCTCTGATATTATTTCTGCATGAATTTTCTCTACTATTTGTCTTTGCATTTCATTTAGCAGTCTCCTTCTATTATGATTCCTTACAAACTCTCTCTTAGTTTAATAGGCTCCTTAGAGTTTAAAAGGCCCCTCTCAGTTTAGAAGCCTCCTCTTAGGTTAGTAGGTTTCTTCTAGATTAGAAGGCTCCTCTTCTTTTCAGAAGGCTTCTCTTGGGTTGACATTCTAAGTGACAAATGTCTTAAAATTAGGGAGTCACTAATGGAGCCATTTCAGTCTTTTTAAAAATGCACACGCAGTCTAGCAACTTTACTTACACATCTGTCAAAAGATAGGCAACTGATTATGCTTCCTATTTTGGCCTATATGTCTACTCATCCTTTCACGTGATCATTGCTTAGGAACTAATTAGTATATCTTAAACAAACTTCTCTTGTCTTTGTCATTCTCATCTGCGCCGCTTATTCTCTCTGCATTCTAACTCTTTGCATTCTTATTGCTTATTGTTTTTTCTCTCAAACTTCACCAAGCTCACCTACAATGACAAGAACAAAATCAAAAGGATAAAAGAAAACGCTAATTTCTTCTGTTATCCATGACGAAACTCGTATTACTGAACCTTTCTCCTCTAAAACTCAAGAGAAGAAAATATTTGAAGTGCATTGGATTACAAATGAAAATAATTCGGATGAAGAATCTATTCAGTTGATTAGATGACCACATACTAGAGGAAGTCTTGTAAAACAAGCCGAGAAAAGTTCTGAACAAAAAGAAACCATAGATACTGAAAAGAAAAAGGAAGAAGAGGCCAGAAAAAGAAAAAGGGGAGAAATAAAGAAAGGCAAAGCGCCTATAACTAAAGACACTATTGATAGAAAAGAGTTGCCTTAAGAAGAGATATTTTCCAAAGAAAAAAAGACAAAGAAAATAAAGATAGATGCATACAAGCAAGGAAAGAAATCAATATGATAAAAAACTTTTGAATTAGTGGAAGCTGAAGTCCGCTATAAAACACAGTACAATAAAAGAAAGGTGGTTGTTGGGTGGATCTTGCCTCCTATGATGATTGATGACATATGTATACCCATCTCTCCTTACTTTGTTGCCATTGGTTGGGAAAATTTTCTGAAATTAGATGAGACATTATGCAATGAGCTAGTCAAGATATTCTACACACATATGAAAAAGGAAGAAATTAATGGAAAGCTAGCCATTGTCTCATAGGTGCATGAATATGAAATTTTAATTTCTAAAGAAATCCTAAGAGATATACTAGAAGTAGCTCCTATAGGGAGAACTAATTTTCCCTGTCATAAGCGAGATGTTGATACTTTTGGAGTTAGCCGAAGTTGTTAAGTCCATCTGCGTTAATGCCGAGAACACCCAAGACAGGAAACCCTGGAGTAAGCAATTAGAATTAATACCACAATGCCTTGCATCGCTTTCAGTTATTTTAATTTTTCCCGGGAGTAGCTCAGTTGAAAAGTGCAGCTTGCTGGACAGTTATATGGTGTGTAATTTGCTAAAAGGGAACAGAATGAATCTTCTAGCTATGATCTTGAGGTTTATAGTGGATAAAGAGAATCAAAAGAATACCACTAGTTGCCTACCTTATGGGATGTTGCTCACCAATATTTTCAACCATTATGGAATTCCTTTTGCAAATCTGAATTTGTATGGTCTTTTTAAGTTTCACCCTTCCATTCTTTGTCAATTTCATACAAATTGCAAAAAAATGTCTGGTTAGACAAAAGATCTGAAAGAGTAGTAGAAAACTTAGATCCTGCTTCAGATCAACAAACTCCTATTCCTCCTCAGGATGAAAATAGTGCAAAAATCCATCAACAACTGCAGAACATTCAAGTCAATCAAGTACAGATGCGAGAACAAATAGATAAGAAGCAAAATCGGCTTCTTGACATGTAAACCTTGCTAAGACAAATCTTTGAATCCCTTCATTAACTATGTTGCTATCCTTCTCTGCCTGGCTTATTCGATCTTATTTTATTTCACTTCCTCCCTATACTCTTTTATTATTTTTGATAATGACAAAGGGGGAGAGTTTATGTTGATATATTTTTGCTTATATGATGATATATTTCTTAATGTTGCCTCAATTATATATGTAATTGATTATGTTGTTGAACTTATGAAAATATACGATATATCTATGATATGTTCCTTTCTTAAGAGACAGGCTCCTTCTAATTATGTCTAAGCATATAAAAGTCATAGGTATCTTTCAAAATCATATATTATCTCTTTGAATTTTGAAAAATATATCTATTATTGCTTATCATCATCAAAAAGGGGGAGATTGTTAGCTCAAGGTTTTAATTTAACAATTTTGATTATAACTTCATAATATTTCAAAATTCAAATTAGATTTATTTCCTTTTATTGTTAATGAGTTAACTCTCAAAAAGAAATAAAATCATAAGAAATATGCTTTCTTTCTTGCAGGAACCTTCTTTATGAACTTAACTTATTATAAATGGTTTATCCGAAAGGATCCTACTAATTATAAAGGTTATATATTAACCCTGTGATTACTGGAAGATTTTTGGCAAAAATGACATCGAAGTTATTCAGATTTAAATCTATTCAATTAACTAAATGGGAAAGTTATTCAGGTTTTAGATCCTTTGTATAATATGTTGATGTAACAAGGAAAGTTATGGCCAAAGTTAAGTGGGTTGAAATAAACTTGCCCAAAGAATAGGGGGTTTAGGAGTCAAATCATTGAATCTTACAAATAATATCCTTCTAATAAAAAGGCTTTAGAGACAACAAAATTTTAAGCAATCTCTATGGGTATAATGGATCAATTCCTACTATTTGAGAAATAGGATCAACTGGAATGTACAATCTAGGAAAAGTACCTCCTAGACTATGCATAATATCTTAAACCTTATAAAGAAAGTGGGGGTGGTGATCACAACTAAGATAAGGAATGGAATAAGTATAAACTTCTAACTTGATAATTGGTCTTAGTTAATGAATCTACAAAATTTAATTGTCTACGGAAGATCATTTCCTTAAATTTCATAATGAAACAAGTAGTGGATCATTATAACCATATCCTAGAATCTCTATCCAATACTCCATTTCAAGCTTATATCTTAAAGGTAAGGTTAGACACCAGTAAAATGGATAGAATGAGCTAGAGTAAGACAACAATAGGTATTTTCACTAATAGCTCCTGTAGAGACATCTTAAGATCGTACTCCCCCGAGGTACCTTAGTATAAACTACTATGGTATAAATAGGATCACACAAGAAAGCTTCATTCTTTGGTTGACCTTTAAAGGCAAGTTTAACAGACTAAACAAGCTGACAAGATTTCTAAGCATCCCAACTCAATGCATCCTATGTAGGAAAGAAGATGAAAACTTGGATTATATGTTTTTTAAATTTAAATTGTTTAGTCATAATTTTTTTAATTTAAAATTCTTGTAAAAAACTTATATTCTATGAAAAATTCAAAATAAATCTTTTATTAATTTTCTTTGTTAACTTTCACTAAGTATGTATTTTTAGGACATGTGGCATTGGCATATAAGAAGAAAAGGATCCTTTTAATAGAGAACTCAAAAACACAACTTGATTTGAAACTTAAAGGTTTGGCGCATAATTTTTTCCTCCAAGTTTATTCCTTTTCTTCCTCCTCCCACTTCCCTATTATTTTTCACCCATAAAATCATAATTAGTTCACATTCATTGAACTAACATATTAGTCTAATACATGTCTTTAAATTCATGCATAGCTTCTCTCATTTCATAATTAATCAATTTCTAACTAGTCATTGAATAAGGACATAATAAATGTGAAAAATAGATCAATATTATTACTCTATAAATTGTGCACGTACACGGCTCCTCCTCCTTCTCCTCCTCCTCCTCCTCCTCCTCCTCCTCCCACTTCCCATTATTTTTCACCCATAAAATCACAATATGTTCACAACTAACATATTTGTCCAATACATGCCTTCAAATTTATACAAAATTTCTCTCATGTCACAATTAACCAATTTTTAACTAGTCATCAAATAAGGACATAATAAATAAGAAAAATAAATAAATATTATTACTCTATAATTGGTGTACCTACACACCTAGTCCAACTAGCATTTCATAATGACTAGTTTGACTTACTAATTCATAGATAATGTATTTACATTTAGATGTATCACTGATAAAAACTACAAAAAATTACTTAAAATGAACAATATTTAGAATTCAAATACTAAAAAATGTTAACATTATAGACATAAATAGAGTTTCATATAATTGATAATCTACCCCACAATCTTGTCCAAAAATTGAATAACATTATAAACAAAAAAAATCTTATATAGAAAATAATGGATAGCAAACTACAAAGACCCACAAAGATAATACACAACCATATATGCTTACCACTACATGCCAGTTAAAAGCATAAGTCAACTCGAGTAAGGGAGCTATCGCAATCTGAGTAAAGGATCAAGTATCTAACACTGTAATAAAACAACATTTGGCTACAAAAAACTTGTCACTAAATATCTCAAAATCGTCACTAATAGTCATTGGTGATGATTTATATTCGTCGCTAAAAACATCGCCAAATTCCCATAGCTAAAAACTATAGGCGACGTTTTTCACTAATTGTTATTAATAGTTTTTTCCTAGGCTTTATTTTAGTAGCGAAAACTATTAGCGGCGTTTTCCTAAAATGTTGCCAATACATTTTGGCTATGTTTGAGTTTCATAGCTAAAAATTATTAGTTACTTTTCTAATAATGTAGCTACATTTTTTAAAAATGTAGACAAATGTTTTTAGCTATGTTTTATAAAATATGGTCAAATTTTTAATATACATTTTAACAAATTGTTAGATCATATTAATTATAATTATTTGTGACATTTTTAATCCATATTATTGTATATAATATTTAAATTTTTGTGTTAATTTATTATACAAAAATAATTGATAATTTGAAACATTATATATAAAAATAAATATCATTAAATTATACAAAAAAAGAATATTCTTCGTATACAAGATTTTAATTACAACTTTAACAATCCTTATAAATAAAATAATAAATACAGAGACTAGTTTACAAATTATAAATACTAAGATTACAAAAAAAAATTACAACATAACTAGAATGACTCTAGATTTGTCCATGTCGATGAGAGCAACTTCATACGTCAGCCATCATATACGAAACATTAGCTATGAGAATTATGAAAGCAACTTCAAAATCGGTAGAGTGCCTAAAATTATGCATAATTAAGTTGATTTGTTTTCAATTAGGAAAGAAAAGAGGGCAATGAAATGGGAAAGTAATCCAGCAAACTATTCTTTGGAAACCATTAAGTACTTTCCAAAGTACAACTTTATCATGTAAGCATTCAACAATCCAACCTGAGACTAAAACAAAAAGCAAGTGTTGTAACACATATGCATTGGATGCATCCATATCTTGAGTAAGGTTAAGAATACTTTAAACAATAAGAATAAAGCTTGATGAAAAAAGACAAACATGATAGTTTAAATGCTTACCCTTTGGTGACGATGTTGAAAATCATCGCCAGAGGCTTATTTTTAGCTACGATTTTAAAAACAGAGCAAGAAAAATGTGGATAAATGTCTACCTTGTTGTAGTGAACGAAATTGTTAGCAGAAGTTTTTCTATGGTTGAAAATGAATGTCTTATGAGAGAATCAAAGCATGAAAGAAATAGCACCAACTTATATTCTCAAAGTTACCCAATTATTCAAATATAAACAATATGAACTGCAAATAAATATAATGATTAAGCTTCGACATTAACATGAACTCTGAGCCCAACTAGGAGCTTCCGCTCTTCCTCGAAGATGAAAATTCCCTCAGAGCATCACTTCCATAGATAGCTAACATGTCACACTAACTAATCACCAACATAGTATCGAATATTAGATTTTACATATACATACTCAAACCTCACTCCTAACTAAAAGTAAAGAGTTGTCACATGATACCATCCATGATACCATCCTAAGTTTGAATGAAACATTACCTAAACACCTCAAGACAGTAATCTTTCCACCGGAAGTTGACTGACTGATATGGAGGAGTAGACTTTGATCCTTCAGGAGGAAACCCCTTGCAAACCGACAAATCTTTTAATTTCATAGCACCCTTTGCAAACTGACAAATCTCAATCATGTAAAGCTTAATATTCTTTTGCATTAGAATCGTAAGTCAACACAGGAACAATGGAACAAGCTAATTGATATGTTTTTCCTTCAACTACTAAAACACAAGTTTGTAAAGGCATCTTATCAATAAACCAGATTCAAAGATATTGCCAAATCAAATCAACTGTGGCGAAGAAGCAAGCTACCATTTTCATGTTAGAAACATATAACACATCTTTTTTCTAGGGCAAAATAGAGAAGCAATTAGAAAGCAATAGAGAAGGACTAACCTACATCAAATTGGAGTTGACTTGCGATTTTTCTTGCACGCCCATAATATCTCCTCATTGCATTAACCAAAATCCCAAACCATGATGTCAAATTTTGGGTATATTAAAACATAAAATTTGGAAGAGAGGGAGAAGAGGGAGGCAACCACGAAGAAGATTGAAATTAAGAGGATCAACATAAAACCCTAACCATCGTCGATTTCTTGCTCCTCCCCCGTCTCTATCTATTTCCTCTTTTATTCGTTTTAGTATGAGAGAGAAAAAACAATATGGTAAAGAAACTATATAAAACTCAAGAGTTACCGTCTAAAACCTACCTTCCTTTGTTTGATTTGTTCGGTTATGCTTGAACTCTCCAATCCCACCAAACACCAAATGGGCACGTAATCAAATCCAAAGTCGATAAAAATAAAGCATAAACACAATGGGAGGTTAAAAAAGAGGAGGAGCGCGCAATGTCTGCAGGCAAACAGAACAACAAAATAATCAAACAAATTTCTGATTTCATTTTCATTCCCTCCTATAACTAGTTAGACATTTTGTGATGATTTACAAAATAGTCACAAAAAGGCCATTTTTCATGACAATTTTTGAAAAACGTCTCTAAAAGGGTTAATGAAGTCATATTTTGGCATCAAATGAGAATCTTTTGGTGACAATTATCGAAAATCATCGCTAAATGGTCAACATTTTACAACGATTTTTAAAAATGTAGCAAAATGTGGACCTTTGGCGACGATTTTTAAAGACGATTATCGAAAATTGTTGCTAAATGGTCAACATTTTATGATCATTTTTAAAAATGTTGCGAAATGTGAACCTTTAGCGACGTGGTGAAGAATTTAAAAATCGTCAGCAAAGGTTCACATTTGGTGATGAATTTAAAAATTGTCGCCAAAAACTTACTTTTAGTTATAATTTTCAAAACGTAGCTAAATCTCATCCTTGTTGTAGTGTAAAAAATGTCCAAAATGAAGCTACTGACCTCCTTTTAATGAAAAAGCACTAAATTTAAGAATCAAAGTTGTTCGGTCAACTTCATAAGTTAAGACCTCAAAATATTATTATGTGACCCCACCTGCACTTAAAATTAAGGATGTTCACTAATGTTTCTCATTCTTCAATTAGACAACATTTGTCATATAGTCTTCCATTAGTTTTTGCTTCCTTGCTTTGATCACCTGATTGATTTGCAATTTGAGATCATTCTCTTCCTCTTCTTCTGATCGATGTTCATTTATAACGGATTCGAATAAAAGCTAAAGTTAGCTGCTTGCCTTTGAATTTGATTATTCCCAGCTAATAAAAGAATAGATCAATCAAATAAAAAAAAGAAATTAATATATAGGATTAACTTAATCAAATTAGGATTAGTTAGATTATGAATCAAAATTTGCAAATACTAATCAATAAAGATTGTTTTATTCGTGAAAAGACATAGAACTTGTTGTAAAAATTGACCGGATTAGAGCAAATTCGTAGCTAAATAAGACTAAAGGAATAGTAATAAACAGACAAATTTTACGTAGAAACCCTAAATCAGGATAAAAACTACAGGCAAGGATAGAGGAATTTTACCACTGAAAAAATGGAGAATTACAAGGAGAAAACTAAACCCACAAAAATACACAAAATATTTTTGTCTCTCTCTCTTTTTTCTCTTTCACCTCACATCTCTCTTTGTTCTGCTTATATGTTTATCTCTTTGCTCATCTCCTGCCTATTTATAGGCAAGAGAAGTGGGTAGGCACCGAAAATGATGCCTACCATATTCGACTTCAACTTTGACAATTCTCCCACTTGAAGATTTGATTGAGAGTCAATCAAATCTTCACATTATTCTTTCCACCTTACCGCTTCATATTGCTTACATCTCTGTCAGGCCAAACGAGGATCAACATCACATAAACTTGTTAACGTTGATTGCTTTTGTCATAAAATCTGCCAAGTTATCTATGGTATGAATTTTCTGCATGTCCACCGTTCCTTCTTCCATTTTCTCATGAAAGAAGTGGTATTGAACTCGAATGTGTTTTGTCTTTGAATAAAATGCTGAATTCCTTACAAGATGCAAAGCACTTTGGTTATCACAAAAGAAAGTAATATTCTCTTGTTTATACGCAAGTTCTTCCAACAACACCTTCAACCACACTGCTTCTTTACTGGCTTGCATAGCTGCTACATATTCTGCTTCTATTGTTGACGTAGCCACAGTTGACTACAGTTTTGAAACCCAGCTCACAACTCCTCTAGTTAGTGTAAACATATATCCTGTAGTGGATTACTTTTATCAAGATCACCTGCATAATCAGCATCAACATATCCTTTGATAGTAAAATCTGATCCTCCAAACACAATGCAACATTTGAGGTTTCCTTGATACATCTGAGAATCCTCTTAACTGTATTCCAATGCTCTCGACCAGGATTCGCCATATATCGACTAACCACTTCTACTACATGTGCAATGTCTGGTCTTGTACAAATCATAGAGAACATTAAGCTTTCCACTGTCGATGCATACGGTACTCGAGACATCCCCATCCCCTCTTCTTCATTACTAGGACTCATACTTGAGGATAACTTGAAATTAACAGAAAGAGGGGTATAAATTGACTTACAATCTTGTATGTTAAATCACTGCAAGATCTTCTTCAAATAATTCTTCTGAGAAAGCTAAATCTTCCTATTATTTCTATCTCGGTGAATTTGCATCCCTAAAATCTTGTTTACTGGTCCCAAGTCCTTCATTTTAAATTTTCTAGCTAACTATGCCTTCAATTCTTTGACACGATCATTATTGGGGCCTACTACCAACATGTCATCTACATACAACAGTAAGACTATAAAATCATCTTTCTCAAACCTCTTGAAATATGTACAAGGGTCTAAATTTAGTCTGCTGTATCCAAAGCTCATAATGAAGGAATCAAATCTCTTATACCAACACCTCGGTGCTAGCTTTAAATCATACAGAGATTTGCTCGATTTGTAAACTAAGTTTTCTTTCTTTTTTTTTCAAAACCTTCTGGCTGGAGCATATAAATTTCTTCTTTAAGATCTCCATAAAGAAATGCACTTTTCACGTCTAACTACTCAAGATGTAAGTCAAATATGGCACACATTGCCAGGACTACTCGAACTGTAGTGAGTCAAACCACAGGAGAAAATATTTCATTGAAGTCAATTCCTTCCTTCTGAGCATATC
>JAOTAY010000191.1:11955976-11974738 GCA_025629805.1 Erythroxylum baracoense
TAATGTTATTTACCGACGGGATATTGGTTTGTTCCGTCGGTAATGGCCGTATGTAATTCACTATTTTCTTGTAGTGAAGTGCCAGCTCGATGCTCTTCTTGTGCTAGTTAATCTCCAAGTATCTGAAACATCAAATTCAACTGGTTCTTGCTCCTCGTGCTCTGGTGTAGCTTCTTAAGAATCATTTTGATCAAATTCCCTTTCCACCTATACTGTTGTAGTCTCTGAATTCTCTTTTGAAGTGCTAACATTTTCTACTTGCTCTTGATCCTTATCTTCCATGAAGATAACATCCTTGCTTATAACAATCTTGTGGATAGTGGGATCCCACAGATGATATCCCTTTACTCCTTTAGCATATCCCAAGAAAATACATCTTCTGGATTTTGATCCAACTTCGTAGTTTCTTGGGAATTGAACATCATATAAGCAGGACTTCCAAATATATGGAGGTTAGAATAATCCACTGGTTTACCAGTCCACATCTCCATTGGTGTCTTCAACTTAATTACAGTTGATGGAGCTCGATTCACCACATAACAGGTGGTAGTGACTGCTTCTGCCCAGAATTTCTTATCTAAGCTTGTAGTTCTCAACATCGCTCTTATTCTTTGCAATAGAGTTCTATTCATCTGCTCTGCTACTCTATTTTGTTGAGGCGTGTATGTTGTTGTGAACTGCCTTTTGATACCTTCTTGCTTGCAGAATTCATCAAATTCTTTACCAGTATATTCTCCTCCATTATCTCAATATAAACATTTGATCTTCTTACCATATTTGAGTTCCACCTGTGCTTTGTAAAATTTGAAAGTTAAAAACACATCTGCCTTCCTCTTAATAGGAATCACCCAACATCTCCTCGAATAATCATCAATGAATGATACTTTGCTCCTCCTAGGGACGTAACTGGTGCTTGCTATATATCAGAGTGAATCAATTCTAGAATTTCTTTGCTTATGAAATTTGATGTGTTAAATTTCAATCGATGTTGCTTACTCACAATGCAATGCTCACAAAAGGGTAGTGATAACTTTGTGAGACCTGCAAATAGATTCTTCTCTGCAAGTATCTTCATTTCTTGTTCTGATATATGCCCAAACTTTTTATGTCATGTCATTGCAAATTTGTTATCTGGATTAGTCATCACAACGGATACCTCTCCTTCTTACAAAGTTACTCCCTTTAGCATTTACAGATTTGCAACAATCTTCTCTCATTTCATAAATGCCAGTGCTCCTTTAATCACTTTCATGATCTTGTTTTGAATCTCAAATCTAAAACCAAGATCATCCAATTGTGTTATAGACAACAAATTCTTCTTCAGGCCCTCCACATGTCGCACTTTTTCAATAGTCTAGGTTATCCCATCATATATCTTTAACTTAATGGTGTTGATACCAATGATACTTCTAAGCTTGATCATTATAGTTGTACACAGATGCCCCAGAGATAGAGTCATATTGATGGAACCAGTCTCTTCGAGAGGTCATATGAAAAGTAGCTACTGAATCGAAAAGTCATACATCAACAAATCTTCTCTTACCTCCAATAGTCGTTGTCACTTCACAGACCATTGCACCTCCATCATCTGAAGTATTGAGGAATATAATCTTTCTTGTTTAGATTCCAACAATCCTTCTTCAGGTGCCCTTTCTTGCCACAATTGTAGCACTTGAAATTCTTCTTAGTCCTGAATTTTGATCTACCATGACTGTGACTCCCACTTGGGTCATATTCTATTGATCTTCCTCTCGTCACTGCCTAGGCTTCCGCTTGATGCGAATTTTTCAGCCTGTCTTCTTGACTTTTGCAGCTACAATATTGTCGAAGACTAAAGTGTCTGCATTGTTTGTTAAATTGATGACGAGTTGATCATACGAATCTGGTAGACTTTGGAATAAAAGTTCTGCACGTTCACTTATCTCTATTGTGTGCCCCAATGATGTGAGTTAGGAAAATAGAGTATTTAAAGTATTTAAGTGCTCCGTCACTGAAGTGGATTCCACCATGCGTAAAGTGTATAGTTTCCTCTTCAGAAAAATTTTATTGCAGAGTGATTTGGCCTCGTACAATTTCGTGAGATAATCCCAAATCTCTTTTTTCGTCTTCTCTTCCTTTATGCTTGACAACACCTTATTTGCTAGTGCCAAATGAAGATTTGCAATAGCATTCCCGTCCATCTCATTCCACTTATTATCATATGTGAATGTTGCTGCCCTTTCGTTGATGGCTGTTAAATAGTTATATTTTCTCAAGATAGCCTTCGTCTTCAACTTCCACAATGAGAAATTACTCTCATTGAATTTATCAATCTCAAATTTTGCTGCCTTGCTTCTATCACGAACAAAATTTAGCTCCCACTATTTCACGTGAATAGTACTCGTATGTATGAATAGTAGTCATATGTGAATAGTGCCGTATGCGTATGTGTGAATAGTACCATACACATGAATAATCCTGTATACTTGAATTATAATAACTACACAGTTTAATGCAAAAATAAATGTATGAACAGTTGTCACCTTTTTGTGGTTACTGTTCACCAATTTTTACTATGCTCACCCGAACTCCGAACGGATTATGCCAAAAAATTCGTCGTAATTTTCTCACCTCGCTCTAATATTAGTTGTTGTGAAAATCGACCAGATTAGAGTAAGTTCGCGGTTAAATAGGACTGAAGGAATAGTAATGAACAGACAGATTTTACATGAAAAACTCCTAAATCAGGGTAAAAACTACGGGCAAGGATAGAGGAATTTTACTATTGAAAAATTGAAAAATTGAAAAATTACAAGGAGAAAAATTAGACCCTAAAAAATACACAGAATATTTTTGTCTCTCTCTTTTTTTTCTCTCACCTCATGTCTCTCTTTGTTCTGCTTATGTGTTTATCTCTTTGTTCATCTCCTACCTATTTATAGGCAGGAGAAGTGGGTAGGCATCGAAAACGGCGCCTACCAAAGTTGACAGAACTGATAAAGAAACATAATGAAAAAGGAGTGAAAGATTCAAATTCGACATATAAGAATGTCATATGTCATAAAAATTTTATAAATGTTGGCGCTTTAAAAAAAACACAATCCTTACAAATACATAAATTTAAGATTAAAATCAAACAAACATGAAACAACACATGGGATTGAAAATCTTAGTTGAAGTTGCAAAGTTATTATCAAATCAAACTAAGAAAGAATGTGGGCATGGTGCAATGGTGAACAAATTGTGATTTTGTAGGTGACAGATAATGACAAAATGGAGAAAATGAGTAATTACATATTGGGAAAGGGTGGTGTGGAAATGTTAAGTTCGAGTGGAGGCTTTGACTTTTGGATGGAGCTATAAGTTATTTAGGAGGATAGTAGTAGGTTGGAGAAAAGGGTGAAATGTTAAGTTTAAGTCAGGTTATAGGTTATTAGATTTTCTGCTAAGTGGTTCCTCACGTGGCAATATGATAGTGTCACATATTCTAAAATATTAGTTTAATGAAAGTTAAATAAAAAAAGTAATAGAAAGAATTATTTTGGAGTTTTCATAAAATATTAACATTTTTATAATATATAAAATTTTAATAAAATTCATAAAACCTCATAAAATAAAATACGAAAGAGATCATTCTTTTACTTGGAGTCAATAAAAATTAATCAACAAAGCAAAAAGAAGTTCTTGCCTCCACAACATTGTAGATTACATATGGCTAATATCTTATAATAACTTAATATGTAAGTGACGTAGAAGTATTTCGTCTTTAAATATAAATTTATTATAGTCTTACTTATTTGTGTTTTGCATATTAAGTGCTTTTCTCAACCACTTTTTTTTAACATTGTTTTTTCTTTAGATACTTATTCTCTAAAGCCTATAAAATTTGATTACATCATATATACTTCACAACTAAATATGAGTTGGAATTACTTTTTCTTGCTAATTCAATATAATAGTTCACTAGGAATAAATGTAAAAGGCAACTTAACTTTGTTCAAGAAGTTTAGTTAAAATATATTTATGATGTTGGAATATCAAATAGTCTTCTGATTTTTTATTTCTTTACTCACTTATATGTTTTCATATTAAGAAAACAACCTGGACAACATGCAAGTTCATGTATAACAGTTGGTTCTACACTATTTCAGTACATACCAATAGATTCTTTCCATATATAAAAATAATCATATGAGGTTTTATCAGCCTCATTGTGACAATCTCTTTTACTAATATCCTTTTGGTATACAAAAATTTAAATGGCTCGTAAAGATCAAATGGTAAGCCACGAACTCCGTTAGTTACGTGAAGAAACTAAACAGAAGGGAATGACGGTAGTGCGTTCTTAGTAATCTGAAATTTGATTGAAAGTGATAGTTAGGAACAACCCGTAACTACCCTATGAAAACGAAAACCCAGCCAAAATATGACCCAACTTAACGAAACAATGAATTATTAGGACATGGTAAGCAAGGCTTTACAATGACTAAGCACCCGAAAACCTTGACTACTGACTAGTAGTACCATTTCTCTGACTGGTCATCAGTCAGTTCTTTTAAAGTTTATTGTATTTGCTTGTAACGACTTCTCGGAAATGTCAATAACGAACTAACCAGCTTCATCAATTAGTTGTTCACCTATCTAATCTCTCCTCCTTGACACATACGCATCCTTCGCAACAAACATAAACATGTATTGGTTAATCTCTCTGTCGCCGTTAAAACTGTTCTTTGGTTGACATGGTTAGCTGCTGACCGAGCCGGTGTACACGACTGGAACTTCCTGTTTTCTCCTTGTGTTATACGATGATGTTTTGGAAGGGATTACATTACAATTCTGAAAAGTCCATGCCCCTATAGCTACATTTCGACTCCATTATTCAGCATTAGAATGTGTCAAACAAGGCTCCAGATAAAGTAAAAGGTTCTTAACTAAAACATAACTCCAGGCAAGTATTGATCATAGGCCCTACTACAAAGTTATGGCCTATATTGATATCAATATCTCCACTGATTGTGCAAAAACGTAATTTCCTCTCACTTTGATTTGTTCAAAGGGCCCTTTACAACCTACTAAAGGCATGCAGCTTAATCTGATACTTTCGGGGAAACTACCTTTGGGTGTTAGTTAGAAATCAAAACATGTCTGCTGCCTAATCGAGTAGTTTTAATACATTATTCCTTACTTTCTGTTCAAACACTAAATCTACTAATATTGACATCATCCTTTGCTAAATAGGAACGCTTTAATTTTTGATACATATAAAAATTTTGTCAGGGAATAAATAGGGAGTTATTAGATGTACAATTCATATACTCATTCTTAGCAAGGCATGTCGTACATAATCCAAGTTTACCTTGGCGTTGCAAATGGAAAATTTTCTTCTCTAATCCCTCGTATAAAATTGGCATATGCATGTATTCATAAACAATGGAAAGGGTTCTTTCTTTAAAAAGGGAAAACTAGACACTTTTAAGGGGAGGTGTCGACCATTGTCAATAAATGAATTACACGTGAAAGCCAGAATAGAATTTTGTTGATCAAACATGGAGAAAAAAAAGGCCGTGCGTGGAATAAACAGATACAGGAAGGATTGATTTTCTTGTTTAGGTGTGCACTATATATTCATAGCAAACTACCTAATTCTTGTATACAATACATACTTAATTTGATATGGTTCTATCTGTAGCCGACCCTGCGGTTAAGAAATTTGCTGTTTAGACCAACAAATCTGAATGCACAATATCGTACTTACCACCTACTAAAGAGGACTTTTTAGGAGTGGACACAGAGACAATTGTATCTTCAGCTTTTGGTCCTCATTTACCCTAAACAACAGAACTAGATGTGGTCATTCATCATTATACCGTGTTCAATCATCCAACCCACATGTTATCGTTTTGATAATCAGAAGGGCTCGTATGAGGTCAATTAATGTACTCTTTTGTTGGGTTAAATCATTCTTTTCTCCAACAAGGTTTGGTATACAACTAATAAGGTTACCCTAACATTGAAGTTTAGACCTTACAGTATGTCTTGTCCCGCTAGCTGTATGCAAAGAAGAGTAAAATGAACGCCAAAAAGAAAGAAGGGAATACAATTGTTCTATTTTTATGTCCCCTTTCTTTTTTAATCTTTGGAAGGAGTTGTTATTGGCATTAGCTTTTTCTTCCCTTTTTTTTTTTTTTTGGCTAAAAAAGTTCCAGAAATTGCCGTACCATAGAAAAAGAAGTCAAATACAAGTATGATGTCCTCACGCCAAGGTGAATGATGGTTGCAAAAGGCAATTAGCGTAACATGGGTGTCTTTATTTGATGATTTCTCATTTGCTCTGAAAACAGGAGTCAAATGCTCGGTATCCTTTTCCCAGTTCCAAATCAGAACCATGCATTATCATCCACAAAATTCATTTATTTACTGCAAAGCTTGTGGATGAGGTTATTGAACATAAGGTTGAAACTGGAAAAAAGCTACGGAAGATTTGATTCCCTGAAAACAGCGGGCTTTTGTCAGTTGACAAGATGTATGTGCCTAGTACTTGAGCCCGAGTGGAGTGTGTCACCATTACAAAGTTCGATTTGTAACCCTTTTACATTAAACAGCCCTTCAGTAACACAACTTAATCTTTCTGCCAACGGTTGCTTATGCAAGATGGTACGGATTAAAATTAATCGTCTTATAAGAAATGTGGATATTTTTTCATTTGTTATATGAGGGATGATATTTGTAATTAGGTTGCTTTGGCAATGCAAATATACAACTTTGGGATGCCCTTGACAACAGTAGGTCAAGGTTTTCTTGCATTTGTTAGAGAATTTTGGATCTACCCACGTCAGTATCTCAGTTTTCGTCTTCGGGGTTTGGAAGTTTGGATTGAAAAGCAAGTGTTTGACTATTTTATATTTGTTCTCTTCTCATTACATAACAGAGCCAATGCATTTGAATTCATTAGATTCGTACATGTACGTTTGAAAGCAAGAGGTTGAGATGGATATTATGTACGTATATTATGATACACGCAAAGACTAAATGTCAACCTAACCATTTTTATTAACGAATAGAACATGAAAAGCCATAGCTTTGTCCATATAATAATGATGATTTTGATTGAATATCAGCACCTAAGTTAGACTTGTGGATCAAGCATTGTAGGAAAATTTTGCAATTTTGATAGGCTAGTGGGTGAAACAAGCAAACAACTCCTACGGTGTTGAACTAATCTAGCATCACCAGAGAATAGAGTCCCTCCCATTATCTTCTTATAAATAGAAGCTATGCTTCCCTCACTCAACTCAAACCTTATTACCAGCCTTACTAAATTTTTCTGTGAAAAAGATGGAAATTTTCGCCAGTGGGTGCCGATGGATCTACTTGTCAGGCCTTTTGCTACTTTTAGCCTCTGCATTTTCCTTGGCAAGAGCCGAACTTCACCACCATGAATTCGTCGTATGTCTTTCTTTCCCCATCATTGTTTGTCAATATAAGGTGCTAATAATAGAAGTGACTACTCATATAAACTTGATTTGGCACAGATTCAAGCAACGCCAGTGAAGAGGCTGTGCAATACCCAGAATGTGATCACTGTTAATGGGATGTTCCCTGGACCAACACTTGAAATCAATAGTGGAGACACTCTGGAAGTCACTGTTACCAACAAAGCCCAGTATAATATCACCATTCACTGGTCAGTATTACGTTTATGTACATGCATCACATTTCTTGTCAAAACAGTCAATTCATTCATTTACTTTGTCTATAGGCACGGCGTGAGGCAGATGAGAACTGCATGGGCAGATGGACCAGAATTTGTGACACAATGCCCAATAAGGCCAGGAGGGACTTACACCTACAGGTTCACCATTCAAGGACAAGAAGGGACTCTCTGGTGGCATGCTCACAGCACTTGGCTTAGAGCTACCGTTTATGGTGCTCTTATCATCCACCCTAAAGCAGGCTCTTCCTACCCGTTCACCAAGCCCAAACGCGAAACTCCCATTATTCTAGGTGAGTGATAATACAAATTCTTGACTTAACCAGCACATCTAATTGCCTAACATATAAATCTTCTTACTTTTTTTGGGGCAAACAAACAGGCGAATGGTGGAATGCAAATCCTATTGATGTTTTGAGGCAAGCAACTCGGACAGGAGCAGCTCCAAATGTTTCTGATGCATACACCATCAATGGTCAGCCTGGTGACCTCTACAGTTGTTCCAAGCAGGGTCCGTCTTGCCTTATTCTTTACTCTGACTTTAATTGTTTTCCTTATTTAATTGGCCGCCAAAAATTTTAAAAATATAATTAAGAAAAAGAAAGGATCCTCCTGTCGGGAAGACTCGTGGTTGCGCTATCAAATCACAAACAATTCTTTTGTGCAACAACAAGATTTAAGCATAGCAGCGACGATTCCCAATTCTTTATTACAAAATATCAGATGGCAGATAAAACCAATCTCAAGTGACATGGATCGTAACCCATTTTAAATGGATCTGATTTTGGTTGCAGATACTATCGTAGTCCCAATAGATTCCGGGGAGACCAATCTTCTCCGAGTCATCAACGCTGGCATGAACCAGCCTCTTTTCTTCACCGTCGCTAACCACCGGCTTACAGTTGTTGGTGCTGATGCCTCCTACGTCAAACCATTCACTACCACAGTCCTTATGCTAGGACCTGGTCAAACGACAGATGTTTTGATCGCCGGTGACCAACCACCTGCCCGTTACTACATGGCGGCGCGTGCGTATCAAAGCGCCCAAAACGCGCCCTTCGGCAACACTACTACCACTGCTATTCTTGAATACAAATCAGCCCCGTGCGCTGCCAAAAATGCTACAACGCCAGTTATGCCACCTTTACCTGCATATAACGACACAGCCACTGTCACTGCTTTTAGTAATAGTTTTAGAAGTCCAACTAAAGTACCGGTCCCGATAGACATTGACGAGAATTTATATTTCACAGTTGGTTTAGGGCTCAACCGTTGCCCACCAACGTTTAGCTCTAGCCAGTGTCAGGGACCAAACGGAACTCGTTTCACTGCGAGCATCAATAACGTGTCTTTTGTGCTTCCTCAGACCTTCTCGATATTACAAGCACATCATCAAGGTGTTCCGGGCATTTTCACCACTGATTTCCCGGCAAGTCCACCGGTGAAATTTGATTATACAGGAAACGTGAGCAGATCACTGTGGCAGCCTGCTACAGGGACTAAGGTGTACAAGTTGAAGTATGGTTCAACAGTGCAACTTGTGTTACAGGACACAAGTATTGTAACGCCTGAGAACCATCCAATCCATCTTCATGGATATGACTTTTATATCATTGCAGAGGGATTTGGAAATTTCAATCCTCAGAAAGACACAGCTAAATTTAATCTTGTTGATCCACCACTTAGAAATACAGCTGCTGTGCCAGTCAATGGATGGGCTGTCATTAGGTTCGTCGCAGATAATCCAGGTAAAAATTCAATTTAAATCACACGAAAGCCTGGAACTTTAACATAGTTTATTTCGAGTTTAAATTTCTTTTTCTTAATTATTTTTTTTACCGATAAATAGGTGTCTGGCTAATGCACTGTCACTTGGATGTTCATATCACATGGGGTCTGGCTATGGCTTTCCTGGTAGAGAATGGAGTTGGAGAGTTGCAATCGTTAGAGTCTCCACCTGAAGATCTGCCCCTATGCTGAAGTCAAGAGTGAAAAAGCTTTGGCTTTTTAAAGATTCATAACCCGATAAAGTGGGTCCTTTTTCCATTGTTGTATTTTAGTTATGTGTGTTCATTATAGGTTTCCCTGCATTTAGGGAGCTACTTCTTGCTCTGTTTCAATGTGTTTTTTTTTGTTTGTCACTCTTTCTTTCTGGAGATAGATAAACCGGGTCCAGAATAGAGGCTACTGCCTACTGCATCTGTAACACTGGTAACATGATTTAATTGTAGACCCGTCATGTTTCTTGATTGCAGATTCAGAAGATTCTAATATCAATCAGTCATTTTAGGGTTGCTTCTAGTCTTTGTGATGCAACTTCCGAAAGTTTTACATTTAGCTCAGCCTTACTATTTTCCATTATTGAAAGATAATTTGTCGCGATTTCATTTCACAATTCTTGCCCTCACTTATCATGTATAGAGGAACACAAATGGGCAATTAGGACCATCACACGCTATAATATATCCTTTTTATAAAGGAAAACTTGCATCTATTAAATAAAATATTTTTAAAATTTGATTAAAAATTCACAAACAACTCGACTGTAGACATTAAAAGCTTTCAGTCAAAAAGGCATAAATGCTTGAGTTATGAAACGCACCGTCTATTTATTTCTCCCTAAGCATGAGTGCAACTCGGGGAGGGAAATTCTCTGTTCTCCCTTACTCTATTCTCCGTGTTACTAATTGATCTAGCCTTTTAATTTTTGTAAGTCTTATTTATTAAATTAATAAATTTTTATAAAATATAGTAAAATTAATGTAACAGAAACAAATAATTTGGCCATAAATTAGGCTATAATTGACAAGGCCAATTACCTATCAATGAGTCGGTGACATCTGAAAAAGATGTGATGACAAATTTTTAGTTGAAATATTATGTTGGGTACTTAGCAGGTACAGGTTTTCTCTACTTAGGGATGTCAATGTGTCAATTCCGACTTTAAACCATAGTGACCCGTGACCCACCGACTTGTCTTTTTTTTAAGAAAAAATTTTTAAAACGATGTTATTTTGAAAATAATGATCAGGTCATAAACTGAGCTGAACTAACCCGTGGCCTACCAAACCATAACTTGTAGTCCTACCAAGACAATCTTAATAAGCTCGTAGCTCACCTATGACTCGATCAATTCGAGCCAACCAATCCATAACTTGTAGTCCTACCAAGACAATCTTAATAAGCTCGTAGCTCACCTATGACTCGATCAATTCGAGCCAAAAGTGAGCCGGGTTGAGTTTAACATACCTATCTCCAATACTTAAGGCAACTAACCATTGACTTGCGTACCAATTGTAGGCTTTGGATGTTGAAGAACCCACGTTAACTGAAGACTAAAATGAAGTCTTCTTTTGTATCTTGTACGTACCCCGGTTTAAATTGTATTTCGTACAATTATGGGAGCAAAATAAAAGATCTCCCGTAGCTACTGTTAGATTGCAATTATCATAATAACTTATAATTTCAGATAGTCCACAATTCACTCTTTAAATTTTCAATTATTACGGAAAATAGAATTGCACCAAAAGGATAATTCTTTTTTCATAATAGAGATGTCAATAGGTTGGGTCGGGTTTGAGCTGCTCCTGGCTCAACTTGGCTCTAACCCTAGACTACAGTGGCTCGTAATCCGACGGGCTAGGATAGACCTATTCGTGACCTGGCCTGACTACGGGCTGACCGATCTATCATCTATAATTTTTTAATTAAACCGTAAAAAATGACGTCGTTTTTAAAGTAATGGTTAGACCATAAGCTAGACCGAGCCGCCCTGTGGTCCGCCTAACCTCAGCTCTGGCCCAACAGAGCCAACCATGGTCGGCCCGACCTCGACTTGTAGCACGGTCAACTTCAGCTAAAAATAAACTAGGCTGGGCTTTTTTTAACATCCATACTTCGTAGAAAATATGCACACTGGCAATTATTATTGTGGGAAATATTATATTGTTATTTTGGAAAAATAACTGTCAATTTGTGACAAAGTATTAACTATAATGCGTAACACGAGTCTTAGTTATACGTTCACGATCAAATTTGAAAGTCAATAAATGAAAAAATACGAAAAACTACCTTTTTTGCTTTCCATAACTTCAGACAAGTTTTTGACAGTGAAACTTCTAAACTTTTTCAACGACTTTTACAAAAGTTGATCAACTGAATGTCATTAACGTTCTGCGACACGTGAATCTCTTAATAAGTTAGAGAATCCAAATGTTCACAACTTTTTTAAGCAAAAGTAGGAGTCCTTAATGTATATATATAGCAACCATATTGGATCTCTTTTACATGTTCAATGCATTTCTTACTCGCACTTATTAAGATCTATCTTTTTTCTGGACTTTAGCCTATCAAATAAGATTCTTTATTGAAATACTTTATTATCTTTAATTGGATTAAATTTAATTTATTTAATTGTAAATTTATTAAAATAATAATTAATTGTTGTCCAACTTAAGAAAATTACCGACATTAACCTGTGCATCAATTTGATGCCATCTCTTAAGGGATTAAACAAAATCCAGAGGTTTTGTACTTGGACCTTTTATCTTTTTCAGGTTTTTCTTAGTCATCATGCCCAACTTCACAATTCATATAGATTCACATAAGAAGGCTTTTTTTTTCCCCTGATTTTTTAACTTCTTACACATTGAATTTAGTAATGCTAACTCCAGAAAGTTTTTTAAAAAAGACTCCTAACTCAAGCACATCGAAACAATTGCCCTATTCTTTAGCTGCTCCAAGTAGCGGCTAGCCCTTTGCCTGACGGGCGTTGGTCAGCAGAAGCTGTCTCTCTATTTGTCCTATTTGCCTGCCATGTTTTCCAACCTAACATTGAATCATTGCTAGAAAATAATGTTTTGCATTGGATTTGATCGGACTCAAGGATTTCTATTGTCTACTATGTCCCTAGATTGATATCTCCCACCATATTTATCACTTTCAAAATGGAGCACTCTTATCTTTAACGAGAACTTCATCCATTGGACTGATCATCGGACTCGTAAATCAAAAGAATTGGTTAGTGACTCCTAACAATGTTTGGTATATGCCGAGTAGTTTGCTTGGTCAATACCAATAGCTTGAATTATGACAATTCATATTTGGGAAATCAGGCAACAACTAGTGGTTATAACTTAAAAGGCCTAAATGGGGTGTTTTTTGTTGATGGTGGCTAGGTTTATTGCATTACAACTAGAAATTGCAGTTTGACATGAACCTTTTGAAGGAATCTCTGTGAGACACAATTACATGCCCAAGATAGCCATAAGAACAATAGAAAGGAGTGGGAAAAGAAGATGATGGATGAAGAATTAAGCACACCTCACAATATTTGACAAGGAACCCATCTGTTTCCCAATTGATTCTCTAATTTTTCTCTAGTAATTGGTTCTAAACATTCTGAAAAGTCAATAACAAACTTCACCAAACGTCGTTACTTGGTCTTCCAATCTTGTTCACCTATCAAAATCCTGGAAGGTTTCTGTATCTCCTAACTCAAGTCTTCGTATCCTTCCTTTCAAAGAAACTCTACTTTTTATAAATCGTACACCATTAACTCCATCTATTGTAAGAGTCAACACAGGCACTCGAGTAACTCTTAAATTCATCAGGTTCTTTTACGGACGAAACAAAAATGAAGATCATTCACTGTGTTTCAAAGTGAATCAATTAACTATAACTACTTTCACCATACTAATGTTAGAGCTTTTTTTTTTTTTCCTCCACGAGATGTCTTAGGCGGGTTCCAATTATAAGAAGGTACTTTTAAACCATCTATACTCAGACTAATTCTCACTCAAGCCGGGTAGGTCTTTTGTAAAGGGCAAAACTTTAGCCCTAAGTTTTAAACGACTGTATATATAAAAGAAGATTTGAACCCGCGACCTCACTTAAGTCAGAAGAATCTGTTACTAACTCACCTACGCCCTGGGGTTGATATAGAGCATTTTAAATCCATACAAACTGTCGGAACCTATGGGTATACCGTCAAGACCAGCAAACTAATTTATTTCTTTCAAACGAGTTCCAGTTAGATTTATGGTCCACTCTTAGCTATGTTGCATCTTCCTGCAATATCGTATGCAGATGTCCAAGCAACATATATATATATATATATGCATGACTTAACTGAAACTTACCATTATAATATGCCATAAAGTCGGTCAATGTCAATAATAAGCAATGAAAACAATGGTGTTGAAGTTTTGGAATATTGAATTATTATAATTGCCAACTGTTTCTTGTGATATGTAGTGAAACGGGTGTGGTTAGTTTAACTTCATTATTCGGTTCTCATCTTTCAAGTCTTCGTGGGATATGATTTAGTGAGTTTGAATGCTACCTTTAACTAAACATGCATGCATGAGGATTTGTTTCCGAGAACTGAAAGGGAAGAAAACCTCATTACTACAACAAATAAACAACAAATAAACGATCTCTATTAAAAATATGTACCAAATTAAGATTATCTTACTTTGATATAATTACCTTGTTGTGCCTGTGATTACAGGTACATAATATTTTAGTACCTTTCATATTCACAATGCGAATGCATATCAACAATTCTTGAAATCGTTAGTACTGATGGTGATTTGCTAATTGTCAACCAGAAGCCAAAAAGACTTGAGAAACAAGCGTGCCGAAATTATTTACTCTAAACATCCCAGTGGGTGCAACAACTTCTATAGGGTTGAACTAAGATTGCCTCTGGAGTCTGAACATTTCTGAATCAAAACCTAATCTGCCAACCTCAAACAACTCTCTCCTTTACACTCTTCCTATAAAGGCCCAGATCCTTTCTACTTCATCCCTCACTTGTATCAGCTCTTATTAAGTCTTTACCCATAAACCCCTCATCGTTCTAACATCAAGCGACAATGGAGGTTGTCAACAGCATCCTTGCCAATCGTAGCTGTTTTCTATTCTTCCTGAGCGTGACTCTTCATCTCCTAGCTTCTACCATTTCATCAGCGAGTGCAAAAACTCACTACCATGATTTTGTTGTAAGTCAATTTTACGCACGCTTAATGTATACACAAAGCATTTCCTTATTCTTGCAGTATAATACATTGTTACTATTGGACACTAAACATTTGAAACGCGGAAACAGGTTCAAGCGACGAAAGTGAAGAGGCTGTGCAAGACTCATAATAGCATCACAGTTAACGGGATGTTCCCTGGACCAACCTTGGAAGTGAATAATGGAGACAGTCTAGTGATAAACGTTCAAAACAGAGCCCGATATAATCTAACCATTCACTGGTAACCCGTCAATAGTCTACTACTCTACTTCTCCTACTCAACTCTTGCAACAGCTGTATAATACATTACAGTAGAGGCTTGATATTCTTTAGACAGTGATGTTTGGAAGACATGGAAAACTTCCATGGAAGCCCTGCTTCCTAAGTAGTCTTAGTTCTTAATTATGTTTGATGCTGATCAAATATTTTGGTTGTGTCCTTAGGCATGGGATTAGGCAGATGAGAACAGCATGGGCAGATGGGCCAGAATTTGTGACGCAATGCCCGATAAGACCAGGAGGGAGTTACACTTACAGGTTCACTATCCAAGGACAGGAAGGGACGCTATGGTGGCATGCTCATAGCTCATGGCTTAGAGCTACTGTCTATGGTGCTCTTATTATCCGTCCAAAAGAAGGATCCTCCTATCCCTTTCCCAAGCCTAAACGAGAAACACCTCTTCTCCTTGGTTCTCTCTCTCTCTCTCTCTCTCTCTGTCTATATATATATATATATATATATAACAATATTCCTAATGAAATAGTGAGTAGTGAGCCAGCTAATATGGTTGGTTCATTGACAGGCGAATGGTGGGATGCTAATCCGATAGATGTGGTGAGGAGGGCAACTAGAACAGGAGCATCTCCAAATATCTCTGACGCATATACCATTAACGGTCAACCTGGTGATCTCTACAACTGCTCCGCCAAAGGTATGTGGCTGTTCTCCTAATTCCTTGTCTAAAATGGAAAAGAAAGTAAAGTTGACAATAGAAACTTGAGCTGAAAATATCTATGAACACATCCCTCATCGATGAATTATGGGCCTAACCAATGTGCACTTGTGCAGATACGATCATCGTTCCAATAGACTCCGGCGAAACACACCTCCTCCGAGTCATCAACGCTGCACTCAATCAACCACTTTTCTTCACCATCGCCAGCCACAGGTTCACAGTTGTTGGTGCTGATGCCTCCTATTTGAAGCCCTTTACCACGTCAGTCATCATGCTAGGACCTGGCCAGACCACCGACGTCTTAATCTCCGGAGACCAACCACCTGCCCGTTATTATATCGCTGCACGTGCTTATCAAAGTGCACAGAACGCACCGTTTGATAACACAACCACCACAGCCATTCTAGAATACAAGTCCGCACCGTGCCCTGCAAAGGGTTTATCAAGCAACCCAATTATGCCACCGTTACCGGCGTTCAACGACACACCCACCGTTACGGTATTTAGCAGAAGCCTTAAAAGTCCACAGAAGGTGGAAGTCCCCATGGATATTGATGAGAGCCTGTTCTTCACCGTTGGTTTAGGACTCAACGCGTGTCCTAAAAACGCCAGAGCTAGAAATTGTCAGGGACCAAATGGCACTCGCTTCACTGCTAGCATGAACAATGTTTCTTTCGTTCTCCCGTCAACTTTCTCTTTGCTCCAAGCTCATTACAACAGTATCCCTGGAGTTTTCACGACTGATTTTCCGGCAAAACCACCTGTGACGTTCGATTACACTGGTAACGTGAGCAGGTCACTTTGGCAACCTGTTCGCGGCACTAAATTGTATAAGTTGAAGTACGGATCAAAAGTTCAGGTTGTAATACAAGATACAAGCATTGTTACGCCCGAGAATCATCCGATTCATTTGCATGGATATGATTTCTATATCATCGCTGAAGGGTTTGGAAATTTCAATCCTAAAAAGGATAAATCAAAATTCAACCTTGTTGATCCACCGTTGAGAAATACAGTTGCCGTGCCCTCAAATGGTTGGGCTGTCATCAGATTCGTTGCTGATAATCCTGGTAAGTAAATGTTGCTCCGTTTCTATCCATCAAACTAAAATGAATTGAATACTAAACCATCTGTTTGCACCGTGACTGAATAGGTGTGTGGATAATGCACTGTCACTTGGACGTTCATATCACATGGGGTCTGGCGATGGCTTTTTTGGTCGACGATGGGGTAGGGGAATTGCAGACTTTGCAGGCACCTCCAGGGGATCTGCCTGCATGTTAAGAGATACGATATAATTAAATACATAGAAAAATGCTATCGTGGACATTGTCAAGCTCAACAACAGTGGGTGTCCAATTTTTCGCTTCTCATACCGTTGGGTTTTCCCTTTCAATAGTCTTCTTCTTGTCAAATTGTTTCTTTGTTTTCTTTTCCGATAGATAAAACCGCTGGTTTGGAGGGTGATGGTGCCTTTTGCAATGTTAATTGCCATCTACTTGCTCGCGAACCTGTACGACCATTGATTTTTAGCTGTAATAATTTTTACCATTAATAATACCTGCAACTTTGTTCCCAAAATTCTCTCCTTCTTCCTACTTGTATCCTGTCTCTTATGTTCTTGCAAGGTTGCATAGCATACAACATAACTTCTTAATCGACCATCCAACAACACGGGTAAGATCCGTCGTACAAAACGCAGTAAAAATAAGTGAGCAATGTAAGGATTTCGGTTGACCACCTTACCTATATGGTCCCTTCTCTAGTCCCTTTTATCATGTCCGGTAACTATCGCATGTGTTGTTGTCCCTCATTTCCTCAACCTTCAACATCTGTGATGGACAGTAGGGTATGAAGTATTGTTTTAAAAACAAGACGTTGGTTTTGGTTTTTGAGTCGTATCTTCGCCAAGCATTTAGAGTACACCATTAAGCTTGCTTCAGGAAGAGGATAGAAACTCAAACCACTCAGAAATCACGAAGCTTATTGTCGGCAATGACTGGAGCTATCAGTTATCACGCTTCCGTTTATTGTTTATGCATGTGTTTTACGTGATTTAATCATGTATTAATGCATGTTTGAGAGGTGCTGTTTATTATGGCTTGGTCATCATTTGGTATCAGAGACTCTCATGCCTCTGTCTTGTTGTATAAACCAATAAAAAAAAATTTCTCTGTTATACTCTGTTTTGAGTTTTCTGCCGAAAATATGGGTTGGATTTGTTGAAATTGTTTCGACGCCTTTTGACCTCCCTGGGACGTTAGTGTCGTGTTTTGGTCATTCCTGGAGCACTCGCCGTCGTCTGGACAGTGAAGGAGGAGGAGGGACAACGACCGAAGGTGACGGCTTTGGACATCGCCATCCATGTGGCTCTCCAACGTCTCACACACGTCGTGTGGTCGACGTCGTCCCAACGCCGGCCTTCATGCGCACGTCGGCGTCCTCTGCTCGTCTGGAGCGTCGAGGCTCCATCTGCTCCAGCCGGGTCACACCCGACCCGGCTGGAGGTTGAAGACGACTGCAAGTCTTTGTTTTTTTTGAAATTTTATTAATATTAATTCTGTTAATATTAATAATTAATTGGGTTAATTAGGACATAACCCATTAGGTTATGATTTTAATGATAAAATCATTTTGGGTATTACAAAATTAATATGTTGTGACAATATTAATTTTTACTTATGTATGTTTTATTGTAAATTATGATATGCATTTTATAATTATTTCTTGTTTGCACAAATTACATGTAAATTAAATGAAATATTTTGTACATTAATTTTGTATGTATAAATTTATGAGTATTATACATGCAAAGTACTTGAAATAATTTGTGCAATATTTTTGTATGTATACATTTATGATGATTATACATGCAAAATACTTGAAATAATTTGTGCATTATTTTGTATGTATAAATTTGTGAGTATTATATATGCAAAAATTAAGTTAAATAAATTGTGCATTATTATGTGCTTATTTGCATTATTTATTACTTGATGCAAATGTTAGAGCCTTGATTTAATGCCTTAAGATAATGTTAGTGATCATATAATTTTAATTAATTGAGACTAGCCACAGCATCTCAAATTAATTAG
>JAOTAY010000191.1:11988382-12001158 GCA_025629805.1 Erythroxylum baracoense
ACATAAATAATTAAACTCCAATAATAATTCTATCATGACCTCATAATTTATTTAAATCATGCTTAACAACTCCATTCCTTCTTAGGAAAAAATTCAAATTCCATAGAATGTCACACTTAACAAAAATATTTCGGGGGCCAACAAGGATTCACATGCATAATCATAAATCAAAGGACATTTTTAAGGTTGTAATGTGGGCAAGGGTTAAGATGAGATGTATTTGGATAGTGTAGTGCAGAAGCCATCAAAGTTAGTAAAACATGAACACTCAATAGAATATCAAGTGCAAAAACTAACATTCACTCAAAATTAGCTACCATCACCTATGATGAATACAAAAACTATGTTCCACATCTTAGATTCAAGCTCTCACACCATAAACCACATGAAGCAAAACCAATTAGAAGGAATCACTCATACAATTGATAACAAACAATACATTATAACCATAAGTGGTAATCCTACAAAACAGCATCTACCTTATATGCATCATACTCAAATCACCCATTCCATACAAATTTAGGAGGAAAAAAACTAATTATGAATAACTTTGCAAAACAATTGCATTTCCCCCTTGATACTTGTATTTACACATATTCTTTTCTTTTCTTTTCTTTTCCTTTTCCTTTTTCTTTTCCTTTCTCTTTTTCTCTTTTTTATTTTTTTAAATGTAAGAAGCTACATTAGCATTTGGAATTCATTCATAAGAGATAAAATGACATTCTAATAATTATAACCAACCCACATATATGCATACGCCCGCACTTCTAATTTTTATGCATCCATAATCATCAACAATCAAGAAATGTTTCAGTAGCTTTAAGGCTTGGGTAGGACATTTGGTAAGGTTGAAGGCATATAATATGGTTAACACAAAAAGAAAAGGCATATAAAACTCAAGGGGCTTAACAAATAGAAAATTCATATCAACAGGTAGGCTATTTGGCTAATGGAGCTTATGAAACAAAGAATACCTATATCATTTCCATGTTAATGCATGTGATAAAAATGTGGTCTTAAATAGAAAATCAAAGTAAAGTTAGGATGTGCATATCATGAAGGTCACACATAAGCAAAAGACAATGAGACTGGCATGGATGTGTTAGTTTATAAAGGCTCAAAATCTCACTTTCTTGTACTTACCACTAGTCACTACTCTTTTAAAGATAATGTATATTGACCAATCACAAGAGTAAAAGTGCATGCTCAAGTTGTCATGAAGTTTTCTAATCAATTTACTCTCTAATTATGACTATATAGTCTTAAAAGAAATAGCAAAATAGAAAATGTTTCTTTGTTTGATTGATTTTAAAAAACACCTAAGAAACATACATAACCAACATACCATCATAACATAAGCAATAAACAAGCTTAAAAACATACATGAAAACTAAGATCCCCACCCCTTCACTTAAAAACTTACATTGTCCCCAATGTAACATCAAATGTAAAAAATGGAGCATTTAACATAAATAACAAACACAAGAATGTAAATGAAAAGAAATAAACTTTCCTTGGATTGCCTCCTAAGCAACGCCTTTTTTCATATCATTGGTTCGACGCAAGTGTCGCTCAATCTTCATAATGAATGTTTTCTAACCTTATTACTTCCACATTTTCAACTTGGAATCCTTCATAAAAGGGTTTTAATCGATGACCATTAACTTTGAACCGCTTGTTCATCTGTAGGCCTTTAATTTTAATTGCATCATGTGAAAATACATTAGTAACAACAAAAGGTCCAATCTAACGGGAATCTAATTTACTTAGGCAAAGTTTCAGTCATGAATGATAGAGAAGAACTTTATGTCCAACAATTAAATTCTTTCTAACAATTATCTTATCATGAAATAGCTTTATCTTTTCCTTGTAAATTTCTCCATTCTCATAAGAGTCAAGTGACAGCTCTTTTAATTCTTGCTGTTGCAATTTCCTTTGTTTACCCACCTCGCGTATCTTCATATTGCATTGCTTGATTGCCCAAAAAGCTTTATCCTCAATTTCCACTAGAAGATGACATAGCTTTCCGTAAATTAGTCGGTATGGAGACATGTCAATCGGTGTCTTTTATGTGGTTTTATATGCTCAAAGAGCATCATCAACTCCTTGGCTCCAATCTTTACAATATGGGCTCACCATTTTCTCAAAGATTGACTTAATTTCTCTATTTGACACTTTTGCTTGCTCACTTATTTATGGATGGTAGGTCGTAGGAACCTTAGAAGTGACATGGTACTTCTTCAAAAGAGTTCTCACCATTTGATTGTAAATATGAGTACCCCTATTACTAATCAATGCTTACGATATTCCAAACCTAGAAAAAAAGGTTAAACTTGACAAATTCTGCAACAACTTTAGAATCATCAATCCTTATGACTTTAACTTCCACCCATTAGAAACATAATCTACAGCCAATAAAATGTAAACAAAACCAAAAGAAGAAGGAAATGGTCCCATAAAGTCAATACCCTACACATTAAAAATTTCACATGCAAGGATTGGAGATAAAAGCATTTGATCTCTATGGGATAAATTACCTTGTTTTTTGCATTGTTCACATGCCTTACAAAACTTATAAGAATTTAACGCCCTATACCTGATAATGGAATCAGAATACCGAGTGTTATCACATTCTTAAATATCTAAAATCCCGAATTACATATTTTCTATTCATAACTTTATTATTCTAGCAATTATTATTCACTTTATAAAAAATTTGGTAGAGTTTCCTCTATATTTACTTAGAACCTCCTGCAAGAAACTTCAATACACTTCTTATGCATGTTGCTCAACTATCCACCTCTATGTTCAACTCCTTGACAATATAATTTACCCATCCTCCAATACATTTCAACTCATCTAAACCAAATTTCATACATAACTTTCATATATAATTCACAATAAAATTCTGTAAGATCCTTCACTTTTTTATATATGCATGTCATAACCCAAAACAAAATAAAATTTTGTAGTACATCCACCTCCAAGTCTTCCAAGATCTTCTATTTGACTCTAGTCTTGTAGTAGCTCCACCATAGCTTTCTTCTATTTCTCTTTAAAGCCTAAGCATGGAAGGAAAATCCACACGCTAAGTTATAAGCTTAGCGATGTTCAAACAATTCCATTTCTTATTCAATTCAATTCATTCTATCATAACATGCATAACATATAATATTTTTCAAATTTAAATATCTTCATTTATTTCTAAACATAAATAGGCATTTAAAATCAATTTATGAAATACAAGCATGAATGTATTTTAATAATTCATATCTAATTACACAATGATTAATAAATTGTGCAATCAATACTACTTTCATCTGAAGTTCTTTCATCCTTAGTCATGCATTTATATATATTTTTCTGTAATTGTCCCAAAGTAAAATCCAACGAAATTGCATAGCTGAGCTTGATAAGTGGGATTTTAAAATACAGGATCGAGTTCTCAGAACCATATGGTCTATTTACATATTTATATCTTACAAGATCAAGCTCTTAAAGTCATATAGTCCATAAGAAAAATCAAATATCTTATACTAATACCAAGCTCTCCGAGCCATACAGTCCGGCAACACATATCATGACGCAGTACTGCTAACTCCCTAATTGACATACCAACCTTATGACATTCCTCCAATTCCTATATATTTTACTATAGGCAAATCTAATTAAATCTATTGAAATTTATTGGTAAAAACTCATAATAGCCAATTCAAGATATTCCATATTTGACCAAAGTAAATGTCACTCCTTAAAGTCATTTTTTTCCATTATTGGTTTTAATTTAGTTTATAGAACATTCAAGATATGTTCAACTTACCAATTAGTCAAAAATATTATGTACATCAAGTTTCCAAATTCAAACATAATGTATGCAAATTGGAGAAAATACAATTGATAAGTCCAAAATCCAAATTAATTGCATATATTATTTCATTTTCAATCCAAATTAAATATTTTTAACAATAATTTCATAAACCCCCAATTTTATCTCAAGAATCTTAAATTACTTATTACACAATTGTTTTAGGGAAAAATAGAATTGCAAGAACACATACCAAATTGATGTCTAATTCTTCTAATTAAGCTTCCATCAACTTCAATTTCACCAACAGTTCCTTATTCTTTCTCTTTCTCTCTCTCCTTCAATTCATCTTCTTTGTCTTCATAATCACAAAAAAATTTAATTTTACGCATTTTATTCATTAATCCATGCCTATACCAAAATCATGTACTAAAAATAACCAAAACTTCATTAACTTACCTTATTAATTTTTGGGTACTATTCGTCAAGAACACCATATGCTTTTTCTTCATCTTTTCCCAAACTTTTTGTTGATATGGTGAGTTTGGAGACCTTAAGTTGATGATTTAGTGTTTAATAGTTGATTTGGGGGTTAAATGTAGCACCCTACTTCCATAGGGCATATTCTCGAATATACCGTTGGTATTCGAGAACAGACTCTACGAGAGTGGTGCGCTAGGACGATCATCAATCGTACTCGTTGCAAAAACTTTCACATGTCACACACATATTTCAGAAATCAATAATAAAAAATGCCCATTTTATTCAAAAACATTTTCAATTACAATTGTCATTAAAAACTCACACTTTATTAAACATTAAACACATTGTCAAAATTTCAATAATCTTTTGGGCCCATTACAAATACAAAAGGTATTTGATCATAACTGTTATTACAACCATAATTCATTTATACAATAAATCAACCTTGCGGAATACAATATTTAATACTAAATTTACATAAAATATATGCAGACGTCAACTGATCCCAACCTCAATCTCTTACTCAAATGTAATGGTTAGACTCCAATTTGTCTAACTGGAGATCTCCCCGACCCTGAAAAAAATGTTACAATATTGGGTTGAGTTTTGCGAACTCAGCGAGTGGACCATCCTCGGTGGCTCACTCAATCACATAACATATCAATTCATGTAATCACGTAATTCAAATCATTTCACTAATCAACATATTGAATCACGTACACTTCATATTCGCTTAATTCATATTTCACATCAAAAATCATTCAAACTGTTTATTTTACATATCAATTGCATATGCAATGCTCATAGAACTCGCTTTCAATTGTTATTGCTGTGACCGAGTGCCTATAAATGTCCCGTATATATTATGGATATCGGGCTTATTAATAACTGTTCCTTACCCGTTGGGGATACAAGGCTCATTTTACATAGTAAGCCAAATGTTCTTACCACATTCTGAACTTTACGCTCTTTTTCAATTTATAAGCTTTAAGCTCTTTTTCAGTGGCTACTCCTGTTACAATAGCCTTTATCTTTCATGCATTCATGTAATAAATACATTACATTCACATATTTTCAAACAATCACTAGTGCTCAATTTTCCACATTCACATTCATATATATTCATCGGATAGATGTTCAGCATTCAACAATAATGTTGACAATCACTTATTTCAGTCCAATTCACATACAGTGAGCACTTCCTATGTTCTCATATTTATCAAACTCCTTAGACTATTAATGTCTATAATTATATCAATCACATTCACATTCAGTAATAATTCAATACAGAAAATTAAAACAGAACAAACAATGAAAGTGAGACCATCTAGGTCGACTCACAGTATGCTCCAGATTAGCATTAGCTTTTATGATCTCGAAATGACTGGATGCTGATGTTCTATCCTGTATATCAACATTAAGCAATACACATATTTCACACACATTATTAATTGCAAAATCACATAAAAATTCAATTATACACATATGTATATGTGTAATGTATAATGCATGCTCATATTGACAATCCTGGGTATATTTCCTTTATTCACATCTTATAATCATTTAATAACATCTTTCAATTATTCTTTATTACTTAATGCACTTTACTCACTTTAATCACCTCATTTCTCATCAACTAGGGATCTCATTCAAGTCTAATTACCTCATATGGAAACACCCTAGGATTGATTGGTTGAAACTTTACTAAAAAGACACCTTTTTTTTCATATCTCAGGCCATGATTGTGGTGTCCCTGCTACGAACGTGACAGAAACATTTTAGGGCTAGCCACGATCTTGTTGTAAGGGCCATGATCGTGACAGAAACTATTTTTGTGAGGTTTGTGGGGTAAGGGACACCACCTTCTTCTAATAAAATGTTCCTATATGTCTTAAGTTTCTAATGACATCAAATTCATGCATTTCGGTTCAGTATCATGCAAGTTATAATCAAAATACTACAGACTGTTCTCATATCTCTATAGAACACAATTTTCAACTTTAATCGAAAATTCAGGACTCATAAGAATAGATTTAAAATTCTATTCCTTCATAAAAAATGTAGCCATATGTTTCTATTTTACGTTAAATTAAAATTCATCCAATTTAGATATTCACGGATCAAGTTATGGCCAAAATACAGATGTATGTTCAGTAAAACACTGCATATAACATACTCCAGCACAATTTTAACTTCATTTTCATCCTAGTTCATTTCTTTTGCTTAGTCTACCATTTCTAACTCATGTCCTCATTATTTCCTCTTCATTCCTACTTCCACTTCAGCTCAATATCAATCACAACCAAAACATATTATATGATTGATCATTAACACCAAAACATAACATTTATACATAAACTTTCATCATCAATTTTCTGGACATATGTTTTACTCCATTATCCCCTTCATTCCATTTCTAAACTATCAATCCTCCCTTGAAACAACTTATGAATGCCATTTGTACATTAAAATAGAATAAACACCTATTTATTTCAACATCAACGTGACACATTTTTCGACTCCTCTATCATGGTCATTTACCACTAAACTATCATCATATATGCTTTATTCAACAATTAAAGAAGAGTGATGCTTTATACTAACTTGTTTACTTAAAGATCTTCGAAATCTCTCTTAAGCCTAGCTTCTCCCATGCATCCCAGGATCATCATCTTGTCAAGGTAGAATAGGTGGATTTCTTATCAAAAAGAGAAGATAGCAAGAACTTTGAAGTAGCTAGTGATGGAAGAAAGCAAGGTTCAACTTTGATTCTTGGAGAAGAGAGTACCGTGAGAAGAAGAGAAAGATAAAGAAAATGAAGAAGAGAAGCACTTATAAAGGGAGGGCCAATTAATAAGTGAAAGACTAAATGAGAGTTGGTCTTTCATTTGAAAAAAATCATGGGATATAAGTAGTGTGTCACTTGCCACACGTCACTTTCTTATGGTTCCATTTTTCCCTCCTTGAATAACTAGTCTATTTGATTCCAATATCTATTCCAATTGACTCCTAATTTTCAATGACATATGTCATTAAATCCTAATTTCATTCATCAAAATTTCTACTGCCATCTGACACTTATTTCCACTACTATTCATCAATTGTATTGCCATTTGGCATTTTTTCTTGTCCAAAATACCCAAAATTTTAGAAAATTCTTAAATTTCACAAAAAATTCTAAATCACTAATAAAAGTCACCAATTCAATTTTTAAGACGCATAATCCACAATTCACATTATAATCACATTAAATATCAATTATACCCGAAAAATGTCAAATGAGTGCATGTACAGTAATTGAAATGTGCGCAAAGCAATCAAATCCATGTATGTGTATACTACTATTATGCATGAACATGAAATGCATTTGTCTACTCTCTCATAGATATTTCTCAATTACAGAAAGCTAGGGTTTTAACTCTTGTATAGCAACGAGATGTTACAATTCTCCTCCTTAATAAATTTCATCCACGAAATTCTTATCTGAATCATCAAAAGGCAGGGGTAAAGTTTCCTCACATACTCCTCCGTTTCCCATTTAACTTCATCACTTAAATAATTTCTTCCAATTGACTATAGTCAATGGAATCACTTGATTTTTTCGTTGCTTATTCTGATATCCCTCTATCTTGGCTAGTTCCTCAATATATCTTAGGTTACTCAAAACTTTCACTTTCTGTGTCGATACACCTATATCAGATAAGACCTTTATTTTCTAAATGCACTCACATATAACATAACATGATTCTGATACATCTTGGTGGGTAGTACCATCTTATAAGTCAATGGTCCTATGCTCTCAATAATTTCATATGGACCAATCCAATTCAGACTTAGTTTACCCTTTTTAACAAACTTTAGCCCCTTGCCCAGGTGATGCTTTCTTAAACTCTTTATCTATATTCCATATCTTCGGTGTTGATCCACCTAACTCGTTTATCTTTCTTAAATCACTTAATTGCTAATACAATTCAATTTTGCTTAACAATAACATCTAGAATCAATCCTGGCCTTCAACCATTCTTAGGCCGTTGGCAAATCAAACATTTAATCACACCTTTAGTCGCTTATTTCTTCATCCTTGGCTGCTAAATGCTAACTCAGCATATTACTACCAGGATGTATAACATAGGTTGCTATGTATGCTTCCTCCAAATTATTTTTCTCAATCATTTATATTGAGTATACATACTCCTTACTTCAATCACAATGTATCATTTTTTTCAATTTAACTCAAAATTCGAATTCATTTTCAGTCCCTCAATAAGATTCACAAATTTTGAATCCTCACTTAAGGCTTTTCTAATTCTTCTATATAAAACTAATCTTACGTTCAATATAACTAATAACACTTCATTTTGCCCCTATTTTAACTCAATCATTCTTTGCTCATTATTGCATTAGATTTGCTAACCACAATATCTGAATTTGTGCTACATCGCTGTTGGATGGCTTTGTTCAATGCATCATATTGCAACACTAGGTTTACTGGGTAATACTCATTTGTACATCATAATCTTCAAGTAACTCTATCCATTGTCTCAGTCTCGTATTCAATTATTTCAAACTCAATCATCATCTCAAACTATAATGATCTGTATATACCCAAAATGTTTCATTGTACATATAATATCTCAAACTTTTCAAAACGATTTCGATTGCAACAAATTCTATGTCATGTGTCAAATAATTTTAACTCATAAGACCTCAACTGTCTCGATGCATATATGTAATCACTTTACTTTATTGCATTAGAATACATCCAAATCTCTAGTGTAAAGCATCCTTATATATTACATAACCTTCAGTTCCAAATGAAAATAGCTAACACGGTGTTACAATCAATCGATGTTTTCAATTCCTCAAAACTTCCTTTTACATTAATTAGTGCAATTGAATGACACATTTTTCTCATAAGCTTCTCACTTCATCATTACGTCTTCTTTCTTTGGGTCCTCAAAACTTCTTTTTACATTCATTAGTCCATCTGAATGACACAATTTTCTAATAAGTTTCTCACTTCATCATTACCTCTTCTTGCTTTGGGTCCACTAATATTCCATGTTAAGATATTATATGACCCAATATACTACTTAATCAAGCTAAGATTCATTCTTATTGAACTTAGAAGATAATTGTTTTTCCCTTCATGATATGTAAGATTAACCTTAAGTTTTTTTAATCCTTTCAATTTTTCGAATAAACTCAAATATCATCTTATAATCACTGTCACTAATTGATCCAAGCAAGGTCGAAACATTTTATTCATTATATCATAATTTCTGTTGGGGACATTCGTCGAACCAAATAAATATCACCAAGACTTAGTGCACCCATATCTAGTCCTCGAAATTCTTAAGTAACTAGTTCCACAGATGGGGTAACATTTTCTTATGTTTTTCTCAATCTCTCGATTAATTTACTTTCTCGAATGACTTGCTCCATTCATTTGATTTCCTCTAATTTCTTAATGACTTATTCTAATGTTTGTTCATTCATACTAGTTTCTCCACACATTTCAATTTATTTGCAAGTCTTAATTTTCTAAACATAACCATCGAAATCTAACTTATATCTTCTGGATATATAAATATAGAGCACATTGTGGATCTGAGTTCCTTTAGCAATAGCAATAGCAATCGCGATAGCAATAACGTTATCCCCAATTCATGAGCCTATTAATGTAAATAGGTTTCCTTTCATCAGTAAGATACATATATTCTCTATAGTTAGTATTTTTTGCTTCCTATTCCTGAGTCTCAATTAGAATTGGGAAGCCAATAGTCACTTCTAGTTTGTTCAATAATCACTCCTAGAAATAGGACATTTGACTTACACATTATAATTCAATGAAAGTATCTATCAAAGAATATTTCTCTTCCTTAATCATTTATACTCGTTACATTCAATCATCATACCACATCTGGCATCTAAACTATATTGTGAGAGAGAGATATTAAAATATGACTTAGAGGTGAGTACACCGGTATGTAGCACTACAGTGATTGGAGAGATGTGTAAAGGGAGAACATTCAGATTGATCAAGTGTAGTTGAAATTAGATATGATATTTTTACATTTGAAAGAGACAGACCTCATTTTAGGTATAGAATAGCTTACTGCATATAGGACTGTGACGAACTGTTAGACTAAGGAGGTAATTATTGAATCTCCCACTCAGTCAAGAGTAGTATTTCAAGGAGTTAGTCAAGCAGTGTCAGCTAAATCAATTTCTTCCATAAGTGCTTTAAGATTGAATCGAGGTAGGTGTGAGGCTTACCATGTGACAAATACCCGGAATGAACAGGCCATTTAGGATATTCCTATTGTTAGGGATTTTTTGGATGTGTTTCCCACTGAACTACTGAGTTTACTCCCAAAAAGGGAAGCAGAGTTTACCATTGACCTTGTTCCAGATACTACTCTTATATCAATTCTTTGTATAGGATGGCACTTGTGGAACTTAAGTTACTTAAGAATCAGTTACAGGAGTTACTAGAAAAGGGTTTTGTCAGGCCTAATGTCTCACCTTGGGGAGCTTTGATTTTGTTTGTAAAGAAGAAAGATGGGTCTTTGAGATTATGTATTGACTATAGGCAACTAAATCAGGTGCCAGTGAAGAATAAGTACCTATTACCAAGGATAGACAATTTACTTGATCAATTACAAGGAGCTTAGGTGATCACTAAACTTGATTTAAGGTCAAGGTATTATTAGTTAAAGATAGCTGAAGCTGATGTACCTAAGAGTGCATTCAGGAGCAAATATGGACACGTTGAGTTTTTGGTGATGCCGTTTGGGTTGACAAATGCTCTGGCAGCTTTTATGGCATTAATGATTAAGGTGTTCCAACCATACTTAGATCACTTTTCCATTGTGTTCATTGATGATATTTTAGTGTATTCGAAAAGTAGAGAGGAACATGCTGAGCATTTGAGGTAAATCCTACAGATAATCAGAGAGAAACAGGAAGTTTAGTAAGTGTAAATTTTGGCTTGATCAAGTGGCATTTTTGGGTCATGTCATATCTAAACAGGGCATACAGGTAGACCCAAAGAAAGTAGAAGTAGTGATGGAGTGGGAAGCTCCTAGAAATGTGTCTAAACTCCAAAGTTTTCTTAGATTAGCAAGATACTATAGAAGGTTTATCGAGGGGTTTTCGCTGATCTCAACCCCTTTAACAAAGCTTATGAGGAAGAATATACCATTCAGATGGATTGATGAATGTCAGAGAAGTTTTGAGGAGCTAAAGCATCGGTTAACTTCAACATTAGTGTTAGCTATTCCATCTGGATCTGGAGGTTATGTTGTGTATAGTGATGCTTCACACTAAGGGTTAGGATGTGTACTGATGTAACATGGCAGAGTTATTATATATGCATCGAGATGGTTAAGGTCTCATGAGTATAACTATCCAGTTTATGATTTAGTACTTGCTACAGTGGTACTTGCTTTGAAAATTTGGAGACATTATTTATATGACGAGACATTCTAAATATTCACTGATCATAAAAGTTTTAAGTATTTGTTGAGTCAGAAAGAATTGAATATAAGATAGCGGCTTTAGATTGAATTACTGAAGGATTGTGAGTGCACAATAGCGTACCATCTTAGTAAAGCTAATGTAATAGCTGATGCATTCAGCAAAAAATCCAATAGTAGTGTGGCATAAATGTAGACATCGAGGTTACCAAAACTAGTTCAATTAAGAGCATTGAATGTTGAGTTGAATTTAGGGCAGAATGAAGTATTATTAGCTACATTAAAGCTTAGACCAATGTTACATAAACGAATCAAAAAAGCTCAAAGTAAAGATCTAGAAATAGTGAAGCTTATTGAGAAGTTGAAAGTGAATCTGAGTTTTGAGTTTGAATTGAGGAATAATATACTATGGTTGAAGCAGCGATTGTGTGTACCTAATGTGAATGATTTGAGAAAGGAGATTCTAGAGGAAGCACATATAGTAGCTTATACTATGCATCCTGGTACTAACAAGATGTATAATACGTTGAAATAACATTTCTAGTGGCCAGGGATAAAGAAGCAAGTTATTGAGTATGTTGCTAAGTGTTTGACTTATCAATAGATAAAGGCAGAGCATCAGGTTCCGGTTGAAAAGTTACAGTCACTGTCTATTCCGAAGTGGGAATTTGATGGGTGTCAAAACTACCAAAAATAAAAGACCTGCTGTTCGTAACAAAAAAAACACAAGAATACTGTAAATAAGGTGAGAAGGGTTGAACCCTAGGGACTAGCCTTGCCCAAGGCTAACCAGAGCTGAAGCTGTTAAACTGAAAAAATAAAGTGAGAATGGGGGATTTTTAGTACTAATGATAAGAAACGAAATTAAGACAGCAATAATAATTAAAATTCAAAATCAATGGGAAGCAAACTCAGTCAAAAGTAATCCATGGTATGAAGTTCATATGGATTGATCATCGACTCTAGGATAACTATTCAATTTAACATTGCAGACAAGTTATAGCCGA
>JAOTAY010000191.1:12017432-12027972 GCA_025629805.1 Erythroxylum baracoense
AGAATAATAAATTTAATAAGAATAATAAATTTAATAATAATGCACTATTTGTATTTTTATTTTCAATGTTAGAAAAATTTTTAATATTTGATTTGAATTTTAAAATTTATCTTTGTACTCGTTTGAAGTTTTTTTAGTATTTTTTAATACTGTATTTATGATATAACAGTATTATATGATTAGAATATCAAGAATGAAAAAATTAACATTTAATAATATAACTTGTATTACAAATTAACATTGTTTAACGATTTCAATTTTTATTCGGTGTGTAGGGAAATTGGAAACACAGGTCAAAATTAGATTATATTCTATGAAATATTATTAAATACTAAACACTATAATAAGAATCCACCCAACTTTCCTATTAGAATTCTTATAAGTATTCAAACATATAAATATCTTTACTTTCCATAAATTTATTTTCTGAGGAATCAGATTCCAAATTCACTTTACTTTTCTGCAAATTAAACGGGATCGTAGGGTAGTGAAGAGAATTCTAGAAAGTCAATGTAGACCATTAGATTAAGTAGATCTTAACCGGCTATCCTAAGTAGGAACTAGTATACATACCCCATAGGGGTTGCCTCATTTGTACGATATAGAGAATACCATAAGCATTGTATCACTAGTGGGAGAGTTCATTAATAGAAGTATCTTTGTATTCTCCCACATTCTTTCTGCTCTTTAGCAAAGTGTTTCGTGTAGAAGGTTGACTTGGGAATAAAATGTACTCAAATGCCAAAAAAGCGTCGGTAAAAATCCAATTCTGTTACAGAAAACATGCTAAGTTGGTTGGTTGGTTGGTCAATGATTGTGATCGGGCTTTTATGTATCAAAAGATTCTAGGACTGATTTGGACATTATTATACTACTATTGTAAAGGTGGTCATTTATAATTCGAACCGTAATAATTTGTAAGATGAAAATATCTAACAACAATCTATGTAATAGTAAAAATTTTAATTAAGTTAATTTTTAAGTTTAATTTATTTAATAATTTGCTAAAAATTAATTACCTAATGAGGATTCATATATTAATTGATTTTTATAAATTAAAATTTTTTAATTTCATCATCATCATCAACCCAATGATGAAATTAAAAAATAATTTGATTTTTATTTATTTTTCAATTTAATTTTAATTTTTTAGGGATGAAGATAGTTTTTTATTTTTGTTCAAATAGTATAAGTTGGATTAATTTGAAGTAGGTAAAATTTTAAAAGTAACTTAAAATTGTGAAAATCTAATAATTAATCTGAAAAGAAAGAACGAAGGAGTCGTTTGGTTCTACTTCTATTTTTATATTGTGGCTTTCAGTTTTCGTTTTCAATTTTTGTTTTTGTTTTTCTTTCAAATAAAAATAAAAATATGTTTGGTTATTAATGGTAATGTAATTATATTTTTATCGCTAACAATAATTACATATTAGATAAAACTTAAAGATAAATTATTTTTAATTAAATAAATGCATTTAATCTCTTACGTAATATTTATTAACAAATTATTAATAAAGTTATGATATTTTAATAAAATAAATAATTTAAAAATTAATATTTAATTGAAATATATTTTAATTATTAAATGAAATTTAATTTAATTTAAATATTTAAATATAATTATATTTATTAATAGTTATTAAAATTTAATACATATTAATTTAATTATGAAAATTAAATTAAAGTAAATTATTCATAATTTTATTAAAATTTAAATAATTAAATAATCTATTAAATGATAGTAAATCAGATTATGAAAAAGACAAAAACGGGAAATAAAAATTATTTTTATGATTTTTATAAATTTAAAAATTGGAAAAAATTAAAAGAAAAAACTGAAAATAAAAACTCAAAGAAAGAATATTTTTTGGCTGAATTTAGAAGCAAAAATTAAAAACTAAAAATAAAAATAAAAAGAATCATGGTTTTGAGTTGCGGACTGTCGTTAAATACTGTGTCCCAAGGACGCCTTGAGTTAGAAAGGAGCATTCTGAAAATCGGTCTCCGTCTGTAGTTCTTTTTCCGAATGGATTTTAACTTTTAAGCGCTACACGCGTGATCTGATTCGCAAAAGAGGAAGAATACTAGCCTTAATAATCCCCACTTCCCAGGTTAACTTAACCCTTAATTGGAGGAATCTGGAAGAAATTTATTGAAGGACCCAAAATCAAAGCCTTATTTTGTAAGTTTTGGGTGGTATGAATATCCGCATAGGAGCTGCTCAGTTAGGGGCAGACACAAGTTGCTCGAGATTCCTACGGTTGAAGTTTCCAAATGTATTTTGAGTGCAAAAGTTCCTGCCAATACTTAGTTTAATTACAAAGTTCAGGAGATAGTTTTAGAAAAGATAGTACTTAAAAACTTCACTCAAATGGATTGGAGTAGGAGGGCAGTATTACTTCTTTGCTGTTTAGTTGAGCTCAAATGCCATTGAAAAGAAACACCAGCTCCCCGAAACTGGTCAAAGTTATTGAGCGGTTTGGCTTGGTGTCATGTCATTACATGGCCCTATCAGTTCTAGTCTGCATCAACATTTGCATTGCGACCATTTGATGTTTTAGTTGTGGATTTTGTTTAAATTTATATCAGTCTAGCTCATGGTCGCCCCCATTCAAACTGGGTAAAGCCCAATTAATGATATCAAATTAGGATGAAATATTTTTAAGTTTTGATGTAATTAATTATTTTATTGCAGTTTAAAATTTTAAAATTTAAATTAAAAAATAAAAATAATTGTGAATATTCAATTTTATTTCATGAAATAGGTATCAATTCTAAAAATTTTGTATTTTTGGGATAAATTCGACTAATTTAAGATATGACATGAAATTAAGGAACTTTAGGTTTAAAATTAAATTATAAATAATTCAACTGAGTAGTCAAATGTTATCGGTAAATATAAAAACGCTCTTATCTATGGTATTTCTTTATTATTCTTTGGAGCGAGTCTTTGTAATTGAATTCACTAGAAACAGGAAAATCAGCAATTACTTTTGTCCTGTCAGTCGATTAAATTGTCTTAAGAAAGTTTGTTGTAGCTCAATAAATACACTATTATAGTTGTGTAGAAAGTTCTTTGCTTTGCGGGTTTAAAAAGAGTTATGATATATGTAACTTTTTCTTTGTATTTTTACAAAAAATTTATTTCTATAATTTGAATTTATAATCTTAAAGTTATAAAAAAGTAATTTTACTAATTATTCTAAGTATCACCTTCAAAAAAATAATAGCCAATGAGTAAAATACTAAACTTTTTCGGCCACTTCAATCTTAAAATTTTTGATTTTGAATTATCAAAAGTTTTTGTTTAATTTTATCTTTTTGATTTAATTTATTTTAATAACTTTTGTTGTTAAAAATTGATCATTTTTAATTAATCTGTTAATTTTTATTAATTAATAAAATTTTATAAATAAAAATAAATCAATTAATTTTTATTTAATAATTTTTAATTAAACTTCAAAATTTTCTATAGTTAAAGATAACATCTTTTAATTATATTTCAAAATTTTAATTATATTTAATTTTTAGTTAATTTGACAATAATTTAATACAAATTGAATCTTTTTAATATTAAACTTTTTATTTATAAGTTCAATCCAATTTATAAAACCTTTACAAGAACATTATCCTATTTAATCTTGGCCACGTTGCTTATCTCATACATGAAAATTAATCTTAACTGCTCACCCACCCATCTTAATGGCTTCACCAATCAACTCAACATCAAATCACAGCCGTCGATGAAAAATTATTTGCTGATCTCGTTCCCGACCTGTCTGTCATTGTGAGCACATTCTCATGAACTCGCACAAACCTCGATATTCTCTCAACATTTATTATGGCATTTTCGGCCTTGCCCTTGTTCCTTTGAAGTCCCTTTCTGAGTGTGTGCGTGTGCACGTTTCTCCTGGTTCATTGTCGTTCACTCTCTGCCATGGCTTCACTTTCTTTTTTCCAATGAAAATCTCGCCGGAATCAGAAAATCTTTACTCAAGCTCATCTGAATTTGCCTCTCTCGATGTAGCCGTAATAAATTTTCAGGTCAGAAAGACGATTTCGATTTTCTTTTCATTGTCGTTAAGAGAGCTCTTTCAAAATGCATTTTGATCCCAGCCAGCCTTCTTTCCAGTTTGGAAGAAAGTGATGCTCTGTTTGTTTTGGTTTTTGAAGTTCAAAACTTTGGTCGTATATAAATTTATATTTGACGAAGGTTCTTAATTTGATCACTTCTTTTTCATTTACATTTATCCATTTCTGAAAGTTCTGATTTATTGCATGTGCACGTGCAAATATTAACCACTCCTTGTCATGATTTATACTTTTTAACAGATTGCATTTTGATACCAGTCACAAGAACAGGGGGGATGACAAATCGATATTTATGAGCTTAACAATTACATGGTAGCATCTTTTACTGAATTAAAGGTGGTGTAGATTACGTTCTCCCCCTTTCTTGCCGTTGGTGGCAAAACAAAAAGAAGAAAAGAATAAAACGAATGAGGCATTCATTAGTTTATTATGCATAAGCAGTGATTTTTCGCTTGTTCCTTAAACATAAGGGTTTTATCATTGTCGAGAACTCTTCTTTATTGCAATGGAGATCCTGACATCCACTTTCTTGTGGTCCGAAGACCCTAGCATACTAGCTGTGGCTGTTTTTTTTTTTTCTCTTTTGGACAACTTCAACGCTTGCTGATAATGTGCTATTGAAGATAGAAAAAACTGCAGTGCAGCGAGTAAACGTGAAACTTGGATTGCAGGTCTCTGTGAAGAAATAAACAATAGCCGGATCAACAATGAAGAGAAAGCGTCTAGATCAATCTCAACATCCATTTGATGATCCCCGTAATTACACCTTCTTGCCTTCTTTTCTTTTTCATTTTTTATATATAATTATTGTCATGGGGAACTTTCCAGGCTGAAACACTTCATTTCGTTTATCAAGTGTTTTTTTCTCGAAGTTGAAGCGGCTGTACACATTTTCTTTTTTTTTTTTGGTTCATGATTTTGAGTCATATCGAATTGTAGCAGCTGATAATGCCGTTATGATCTTGATGCCATACTGGGAAGTAATTAGAATGTGGAGGTCCAAGGTTTTTAAACAGAAAATGGTCAAACCGCTATATCCTTGAGCTAGATCAAATTAACAAGATACATGATTTTTTAAAACGCCTTTAGCCTTGAATGTGTGAAATAGAATGACCTGAGTAGATCAAGTGCGCATAATTTCTTTTCATTTGGTAAGGCTGAACTCTGAAGTAATTGGTTGACAATAGTAAGTGAATTGCTCTCTAAATTAAAACCTTTTCGAAGACTTCCTTAAATGAGTTTTATCTGACAGCTTTTGAGGCCCTGCGGAATGGCTCATGGCAAAGTGTGGAGTTCATTGAAGTTAGGGATGGGCTTATGACAATGAATTTTACCGACAATACTCAATCGACAGCAAAGAATGGACCTTACGCAAACATTCGCATAAAGTCAAGGAAGGCGACTATATCTGATTGCATTTGCTTTTTGAGACCTGGAATTGATGTTTGTGTGCTCTCAACCTGTAACGACAAAGAGGACTCTGAAGAACAAAATCCAGAACCTGTAAGTTAATGTTACATTGAACTTAATGATCACATCTGTTGATTGAAACTGTTTCTGGAATAACTATTCTATATATGCTTCACTTGGAAGGAATTGTGACATTTGGGGTTGATTTCCAAGTTTTACTTTGTCACATAGGTGTGGATTGATGCTAAAATAAGTTCTATAGAGAGAAAGACTCATGAACTTCGATGTTCATGCCTATTTTTTGTTAAGCTTTATGTTAACCAAGGACATCTTGGTTCAGAGAGAGGAAAAGTTAGTAAAGATACTAAACTAATTGGGGTTGATCAAATTTCCATTCTTCAAAGGCTTGAAAATTGTCCTTGTGAAGGACAATCATATCGCTGGAATTCCTCTGAGGACTGCCCTTTGGTACAAAGAACAAAATTGTTCTCGGGGAAGTTCTTATCTGATCTTACATGGCTACTTGTGGCATCTGTACTAAAGCAAATCGTGTTTGATGTAAGATCAGTTCAGAGAAAGATTGTCTATCAGATTTCAGAGGATGACCTCGTTTTGGTAAGAGCAAATAATCATCAAACTTCTTTGAATTTCAAGCTGGACAATGATACGTTAACTCCCACTGTGATGCAATTTATTGCTGTTGATACCATTGAGGCATCATCTGCTTCTGTTATAGATAAGGCTGAACCATTACTGTTGGACAACGTTATGAACTTACGGAGATCTAAGCGTCGAAATGTACAACCTGAACGTTTCCTAGGTTGTGGCATTCCTCCAGCGAGAGATGTTGGCTTGCTTCGAATCATGCCATACACGGAAGATAAGTGGAAGGATGATGAACTGCATATGCCATTGTCCTATTTGATCAGCGCTTGCGCAGGTGGTTCGAAAAGACATACAACAAATAAATTAGTTCATTCTCTTAAACTTGACACATCTGGCATTCTTCCTGCTTCTTCAAAGTCTAAGTCAAAGAAGCTTAAATCAGGTGTGGCCCAAAGAAATACTGATGAATCTCAACTTGCTATTGTTCCTGTGCCTACTGATGGTGACCCGATAACAGTCGAGCAATTTGATTCCCCTCTTAATAATTCTGTCAAACACCTTAGATGGACTAAGAAAGCTTCGCTCCGTTACTATAACAGAAAAAATTCCACTACTGCACCAAGTAAAGATAACTTTGACTTGGAGGATATGGTGTTTGAAAGTAAATGGGTCGGAAGTGCTTCTTTTTCCAAAGCTGGAAATGCAAGACATTGTTCTATACGTCCAAAGATGGAGGATTCTTGTGAGTCAAGGACTCGTACGAAGCCCACTTTAAGTGCCAGGGTGTATAACAAACTTATACATTCATACATGAAAAATATTGATTCCACAATCACGTCACAGGAAGAACCGCCAATAATTGACCAGTGGGAGCAGTTTAAGGCAAAAACCTGCGTACATCACAGAGAGGAAATGGAACTGTCATCAGTTGGGAAGGAGGATGAAATTTCAGAAACTGAAATGTTATGGAGGGATATGGACATATCACTAGCATCGGTTTATCTTTCAGAGGAAAACGAGGTATGTGAAGTTTGAGTTGGGATTTTGTTCGACTGTATCTTAGGTAGATAATATGATGAGTTATGCACACGTTGATGTATCTAGAATCCTAGGTGCATACATTCCGCACATGTTCACATAGAAATATTCATATGTACTGTAGTTTTCGTATTCGTATGTACTGTCGTTTTCGTACTTTATTGCTCATTCTCAGGTTCAAGTTTCAACTCGGATGAAGAGAAACTCAAACGCATATTGCCAGCATGAATTCAAGCTAGATGAAGAAATTGGAATCTTATGCCATATATGTGGCTTCGTGAGATGCGAAATAAAATATGTATCACCACCATTTGTAAGTCAAATCTGAATTCAAGAGCAATATATGTGTTATGGTTACTGCCTTTCTTGCTCGTCCTTCAGATAGATCTATGGTGGCATGTTCTTAAAGTGCAGAAGAGAAAGGAACTTTATCTCCGTGCTGAAATGTGTAATAATGTAACGAAGCCTACAACAGAGGTTCCGTAGTTATTATTTAGTTGAGGAATATGCTCTGTAGTTATCTTTTACTTGGAATTGATTATGATGTGTTTCGAATATATAAATCAAGCTTCTATTGTGATAAAACAGAGCGTCATGATTTTATTCTTTTGTACAGCTTGCTGACATCTATGCAAATAACATTTTTTCAGATGGACTTCACCGGCTGGGCAACAGAAAACAAACCATGCATGGAACATTCAGAGCTTAAGTCAGATGAAGATGAAGGCATGAAGCTTTTCAGCAGTCAAGCTTTCTCTAAAGACATGCCTTCATCAGAAGAAAAGGAGAATGTTTGGGCCTTGGTTCCTGAGCTCGGAAAGAAATTGCACGTGCACCAGCAAAAAGCTTTTGAGTTTCTATGGAGAAATACTGCTGGTTCTTTGGTCCCAGGACTAATGAAAAAGGCGTCAAAGAAGATAGGAGGATGTGTAGTCTCTCATACTCCTGGAGCTGGAAAAACCTTTCTTATCATTGCATTTCTTGCTAGCTACTTAAAGTTGTTTCCAGCAAAAAGACCTTTGGTCCTTGCTCCAAAAACAACTCTCTATACCTGGTACAAGGAATTTATTAAGTGGCAAAGTCCAATCCCTGTTCATCTTATCCATGGTCGCAGAACCTTTAGAGCCTTCAGGCAGAAGTCAGTGACAATTCGAGGCAGCAGTGGTCCACAACTTTCTCAAGATATCATGCATGTTTTGGATTGCCTAGAGAAAATTCAGAAATGGCATGCACAGCCAAGTGTTTTGGTGATGGGCTACACCTCTTTTCTGACATTGATGAGAGAAGACTCCAAGTTTGCTCACAGAAAGTATATGGCCAAAGTGTTGCGAGAAAGTCCTGGGATCCTCGTTCTAGATGAAGGCCATAATCCTAGAAGCACGAAATCACGGCTGAGAAAGGTTCTGATGAAAGTGCAAACTGATTTGAGGGTGCTTCTTTCAGGCACTTTGTTTCAAAATAACTTTTGTGAATATTTCAACACCCTGTGCCTGGCTAGGCCTAAGTTCATTACAGAAGTTTTGAGAGAGTTGGATCCGAAGTTGAAGAGGAAGAAGAAAGAGAAAGGAAAAGCACCCCATTTGTTGGAAGCACGAGCAAGGAAATTTTTCCTAGATATCATTGCAAAGAAAATTGATTCCAACATATCAGATGAAAGATTGGAGGGTCTAAATATGCTGAAAAAAATTACTAATGGGTTTATTGATGTATATGAAGGCGGAGCTTCTGATAGCCTCCCAGGGTTACAAATTTACACACTATTGATGAACTCGACAGTTATACAACATGAGCTTTTGGTAAAACTTCATAAAATAATGGCCACATATCATGGATACCCTCTGGAACTGGAACTTTTGATAACACTTGCGTCGATACATCCTTGGTTAGTCAAAACTTCCAAGTGTGTTAAAAAGTTCTTTACTCCAAAAGAATTGATAGCTATGGAGAAGCTGAAATTAGATTTCAGAAAAGGGTCTAAAGTGATGTTTGTTCTGAATCTTCTGTATCGAGCAGTCCGGAATGAGAAGGTTCTTATATTTTGCCACAACATTGCACCCATAAATTTTTTCATTGATTTGTTTGAGAGAGTCTTCAGCTGGCAAAAGGGCAGAGAAATTCTAGTCCTAACAGGTGATCTTGAACTATTTGAACGAGGAAGAGTTATGGATAAGTTCGAAGAACCTGGTAGTCCTTCAAGTGTATTACTTGCTTCAATCTCAGCATGTGCTGAAGGCATTAGTTTGACTGCAGCTTCACGTGTGATTCTACTGGACTCAGAGTGGAATCCTTCCAAAACGAAACAGGCTATTGCTCGAGCATTCAGGCCTGGACAACAGAAGGTGGTTTACGTGTATCAACTTCTTGCAACGGGAACACTTGAAGAGGACAAGTATCGTAGGACCACATGGAAGGAGTGGGTTTCGAGTATGATATTCAGTGAAGCATTTGTCGAAGACCCTTCTCGTTGGCAAGCAGAAAAGATTGAAGACGATGTGTTGAGAGATATAGTAGAGGAAGATCGTGTCAAGTCATTCCACATGATCATGAAGAACGAGAAGGCTTCTACCGGTTAACTTGGGATATCTTTTCGCCATTGCAGATACGACACATTCCAAAACTCTCTTGTGACTTTTATCCAAAACTCTGTTGTGACTTTTATCCAACGAAGAGATTAATACTCTCAACAAAAGAAAAAAAAAAGAAAATATCCAAAAGTAAGGTAACTGAAGTTCCTGACTTATGGGTTTCAATAAAGTCTACCAAAAATTTTGTCATTAGGCTAATGCTTAATTCAACTAATGAAATGGGTTCGATTTTAAATTTAAATGTGACTTATTATAAAAATTTAAAATTTCAATCTAATTCATAATTTTATACTTTTAAAAGATTTTAACAATTATATAAAATATAACTGTTACACACAATTATTGATTTATATTCTAGTATACAAATTCATATTAAATTTAAGTAAAATATTTGATTATTTATCAAATCATAAATTCAATCTAAAATAAAAATATAATTTTTATAGAATTCATAATAATTAAATTAAAATTATTCAATATCATCATTTTTTTTCTTTATCATTATTACTATAAAATCATTGTTATTCCTTATAACCAATGTTGTTAAAACTGGACCGGACCGTCCTGTCGGATCCGAAAAATTGTGAACCGGTCAGTGGTCCGGTTCGGTTTTAACAAAAAACCTTTTAAATTTAAAACCGGCCGGTTTTCATCTAATCGGTTACACCGGTTCGGGGACAAAATCCCTAATCGCCAGTCGCGCCTTCCATATTTCAGAATCTGAGAAAAATTGAGGGCGACTGGCGATTGAGGGCGAGAGACTTCGATTCGTCTCTCGCCCGTAGCCGCGACTGGCGATTGAGACTAAG